>OX377204.1:68813247-69336752 GCA_947396885.1 Heligmosomoides polygyrus polygyrus | reverse complement strand
TATATATATATGTTTAAAACTAATGACTCAGAAACTTCGTGTAAAATCTGTAGGCGTGTACAAAGAGCAACTACTTTTCGACTCGGTAGGACTTGCAGAGATGCATGCCTAGTCGAGAACGACTCCAAGATAATAATGTACTGAAACCCTTTCTGTCGAAGATTTGCAACAAGAAACTTAAAACGGGGAGGAAGTTGAAAGACCTGAATAGAAAACGATCTCGAGAAGCGGGAAGGAAACGGCTAAAGATATTTTAAACGCCACTTTCTCATGAGGAATCCAGCTCCAATCACAGACCAGCAACGTATGGACTGCCAGCGAAGCAAAGGAATTGACATTTTACTCGCTGGGCTAAACCTTTTCTGTGCCACTCAAGAAATTTCACTTTGTAGCGAGTTGTCCAGGTGTACGAGTGTAGTGTACGAGCTCAGGATGGGGAGTAAATCTCTGTCACGGCCAATCAATTTGAGCTTCGGACCCAAGTTGCGAAGATGAGCAGCATTGAGGTGTGAATGCGCCAGCCAATCATAACCAAGCACGGCACCGACTGAACGGCACGCCGTCCAATTGCCACGCTTTTTACTTCTACGGGATGTCACTGAGCTAATGTGGAGGCGTACTTGTCTCACTCAATGACTTGCGGTGGTCAACCGATAAACGAGTCAGCGATTTAACCTTCCGAGAGGTGGCGGTGTCCGTTCCTCCACGTGGTGCCACTGGAAACTGCTTGCTTTTGCAAGCCGAGCCGATCACGGACAATCGAATGCAGGCGATAGGCCCTAGTGACAGGCCGGCCTACGAACATTCTGTGTCACATCATATGGTTGATGACGTTACAGAGTTCTCGAGATAATGCTACGGCGTCCGCGGGAGCCGACGCGCACTCGCAAAGCCCGGCGAGTGTGAGAAGTATGCGAGGGTCCCTGATGCGAGAACGGCATCGGGGGGCAACTGAGCTAGTCCGAAAGTCCCGCAACGTAGGCAAGACCCGCGTAGCAACGTTGAATGTGGGTACGTTGACGGGCCGCTCGTGCGAGTTGGTAGAAGCACTGGAGCTAAGAAAGATAGATTTCTGTGCGGTGCAGGAGACGAGGTGGTCCTGCTGCAAGTCGAGGGACATTGGCCGCGGCTTCAAGGCCGTTCTGTGCGGCAGTCCCAGGACCACCAGTGGTGTCGGTATGATCGTCTCCGAGCGTTTCCGTGACGCGATTGCAAGCGTAGAACGTTTCGATGACCGCTTGATGAAGATTGTGGTCGCCGTGGAAGAGCGACGATGTCATTTCTTTTCCACGTATGCTCCGCAGACAGGTTGCTCCGAGCAAACCAAGGACGAGTTCTGGTCCCTGCTTGATGAGAAGACAGCGGAAGTGCCGTCAGAAGATATGGTTGTTGTGGCAGGTGACCTTAATGGTCACGTCGGAGCAGCGAAAGACGGTTATAGCTGTCATGGTGGTTTTGGCTATGGGTCACGCAACGCCGATGGTGAGCGTATACTTGAGTATGCAGACTCACATGACCTCACCATCGTGAATACCAAATTTCGAAAGCGTGACTCCCACCTCATCTCGTTTTATAGCGGGAACGCCAAAACGCAGATTGACTATGTCCTTGTTAGGCGTCGTGACCACGGCCTTGTTTCAGACGCGAAGACCGTGCCGTATGAGACGGTTGCCTCGCAACTCCGTCCACTGATCTGCTCGCTGAAGATCATCTCCGAGGTGTAAACGTGTCGAGCGGTGTGGGACGGCTAGAATTAAATGGTGGCGATTGAAGGAGAAGGAAGCAGCTGTTATCTCTCGCATTCGGTTGCCGACGGTAACAACTGTCGACGAAACCTGGAAAGAGGCTACCGATGCGATAACCCGGCTGCACGCCTCGAACTCGGCACGGCGTTGGGTCGACAAGCAGGCTCGGCTATGGACTGACGATGTCAGAAAGAAGGTTAGGGAAAAGAAACGGCTGTATCACGTATTTATCGGTGACAAAACAGTCTGTAATTGGCGGAATTATCGAGAAGCGAGGAAAACGGCAAAGAAGGCAGTGGCTGCTGCTAAAGCCGCATACTACGCTGAAGTCAGCGAAAAACTGGAAACGCGCGATGGTGAGCGCTATCTTTACCGACTCGCCAAGGCTCGCTGTCGCCAGGCAGAAGACATCGAAAAGTTCTTTGGCATTAACGATGAGAAAGGTCATCTTCTAATGGATCGTAAAAGGGCTGTTAAGCGATGGCGCGACTACTTCGAGGAAATCTCGAATGTAGAATTTGAACATCCTGCCGTTCCTTTTGCTTCACCTGTATACGGTCCTGTTCAGATGATCACAGTGAGCGAAACTGAAGCAGCCCTGAGGAAGATGAAGTCAGGCAAAGCCACTGGTCCAGATGACCTGCCGGCCGACCTGTGGAAGTCGAAGGGCTGGTGCCTTGCTGATTGGCTGACAGAGTTTTTCAATCAGGTTGTTGCTGAGAAGAAAGTGCCTGAGAGTTGGCAGCAAAGCACGACTATCCCGATTTGGAAGAAGAAAGGCAGCCCTGCGGACTGCGCTAGCTACCGTCCGATTCGCTTACTTTCACACACCATGAAAGTGTTTGAGCGAACTGTCGATAGATGTATTCGGTATGCCGTTCAGCTTTCCAATAATCAGTGTGGTTTCGTTGCCGGCTGTAGGACGGTTGATGCCATACACGCCGTTCGTCTTCTGCTAGAGAAGCACCGCGAGAAACACAAACCGGTGCATTTCGCCTTCCTGGACTTGGAGAAGGCCTTCGACCGCGTCCCGCGAGAAGTTATATGGTACGCTTTGCGACGACACGGCGTCCCTGAAGAGCTTATTGAGTGGGTGCGCATCCTCTACTCGTGCCCAGTAAGCCGAGTACGAGCACCAGCGGGTACCTCGACGGAGCTTCCGATCTCTGTCGGAGTGCACCAGGGGTCTGCGCTATCCCCACTGCTCTTCATGGTCGTCATGGATGCAATTACACGAGGTCTCCAAAAGGCAGCTCCTTGGACGTTGCTGTATGCCGACGACGTCATGCTTGCATGTGAAGACAAAGCCGAACTCGAGCGACAGGCACAGGAATGGTGCGATCGCTTGGCATTGTTCGGATTCAAGCTAAACGTCAAAAAGACGGAGTACCTGACGACGGATGTGAATGAGCTCGGATCTATCGAGATCAATGGTACTGAGCTCTCACAAGTCACATTTTTCAAGTATCTCGGATCAACAGTTACGCCCGATGGCAGCCTAAAGTTGGAGGTGAATGCGCGCGTAAGTGCAGCCTGGTCCAAATGGCGGTCGTTGACTGGGGTTCTCTGCGATAAGACAATACTCGAGTACCTCAAGTCGAAGGTTTATAGAACAGTCGTCCGCCCTGTAGCGACGTACGGTACTGAGTGCTGGCCCGTGACGAAGGAAATTGAAAGCCGCCTCAGTGTAATGGAGACGAAGATGTTAAGGTGGACGGCCGGAGTAACGCGATTGGACCGCGTTCGCAATGACACCATACGACAGAGGTTCGGTGTCGTCCCGATAGCTGACAAGTTGCGCGAAGCTCGTCTACGATGGTATGGCCACGTCCTTCGCGCTAACGACGACACCGTTTGTAAGATTGGCCTGAATCTTGAAGTCCCGGGAAAACGGCCCAGAGGACGCCCGAAGCAACGTTGGCTAGACACGTTGCACTTGGACTTAAAGATAGCTGGTGTGCATCCCGATCAAGCATTTGATCGGAAGAAATGGCGTCACCACACCAGAAGAGCGGACCCCGCCACCAAGCGGGACAAACGCCACTGAAAATGATGATGATTTAACCTTCCCAGACAAGAATGGGAGCGATTAACCGACCGCGGAGGGATGGAAGGCTTGGTTGGTCTGGACAGAAACTGCTAAACCATGAATCGATTCGGGATGCATTAGAGAGCTGGAGCCTCCTCCGATTGCGCTATACGCTCCCAACACTCAACTTCAAGCAATAAAAATAGAACTTACATATTTCATTTACAATAAAAACATTTGGAAGCCTTAATATCCTACCTAACCATATCGGCTGACTCTCATTACCGCCTAGCGAAGCAACGGCTGACCAAACTGGCTAGAATCGCTCCACCACCTTCTGCCTGTTGGGAAAGACAAAAAAAGCTCAAAAAGTCACTCCGTTATGTACCTAGCAACATAAGTTGCTTGCAGAGAATAACCACGTCTTCCGACATCTTCAGACATCCCGCGGAGATGCACATATTCCGCGCTATGGGCCTCAAAAATCATTTTGGCCGACGACTCGGTGATGTCGCTTGGATTGCCAAAAGCTTATTCAGCCCTGGTTTTCAATGCTTTCTGCAGTGTGCAGAAGGAGACTAAGGCAGGAATTATCTGCTCCTTCCGAAGTAATTTTTCAGCGTAAACAGAACTACTGCATTTCTGAGCGGGTTTTTTGCTGCACTTGAAGGAGAACGCCTTCGCGGGGATTACGAAGTCGCCCTGCGACAACTCCTTCGGCCACGTACACAGCACGACGACTGCAGCTACTCCATATGTAGCACTCACCGAGTCTGTAATTCGGGGTGCTAATGTGTCAGGCGTTGTGTGCTCGTAATGCTTGATAGCATGCGGTTTTCTTCTCTTCAAATTTCAAAATTTCTGCAGTGGGGTGAAGTCCTTTCTAGAACTCCCGAATTCCTGAAGAATCCAAGTTCTTGCGCGCTCGTGTTTTCCGTCAACCGATCTCTAGCAGTGCCTTTCTCATACTCAACCAATGTCTTTCTCATGGAGCACGGACCACAGTCCCGCTGGCTACTTATACTCGACTGCTGCTGCTATCAGCGGCCGATTGGATATTAGCGCCAACGGTCGGTCCCTATTTCCTTTGAAAGGATTAGTGTAATGGCCGTTTTCCTATCTGTGGCTGCAGCTCAGGTTAGTACACCTACACTCGACGACTGCGAATAAGTTCATATTTTTATGGATCCTATCCTGATGTATATGTATAGTTTCACGTTGCACCGGTCTCGGATTTTGAACGCGTTTTCGAAACTTCGTTATGAAGGGAGATTAATTATTAGTGGGTTATTACAGACATGTTTGATGTCATAAAAAAAGGAAATCAAATATAGATCGTGTCACTGATTTTACTTAACTTAAGCTGAGTTTTGAGGTGTACTTCATGAGCTTATTCAGGATTTTCAGAGCAGAATATTGCAGCTGCATTGGTCGAAACAAGATGAAAATAAAAAAGCACTAAACTTGAACGGGTTGTTAAGCCACCCTTCCCCAGTTTCGATCTAGCACGCGCGCTGATTTCACTCTGCGTTAGGTAGCGAAGGCGAATGAGACTTACTGCGGGGGTCTTATACAGAATAGTAACGACTCTGCTCGTCGCCCTCCATTCTACAGCTCACATCTGGGGACAAACTCCAGAAAGTTATCTGTGATTGACGGACGTTCAAGGCGCTAGTTCATATTGAAATTTCTTTCCGAAAACTGCTAGAGAGGCTATGTCGATTGGTGCGGTAGAGTGCAGTCTCAATCTTCGTCATTTTCATGCCTTCGAAGACGACAATGACGTCGAAACGTTAGGCCACGAACAAAGGAGATTCGTAACAGAACCTCGCTTGGCACAGTATTTGCACTTGAAGAATTTATCATACGCAGGTTTTACGAGGGGAGAAATTTTGATTTAATAAAGCTTTTATGTCAGCTTCCTATGAGTGATCCTTACGATATTTCGGCTCGGAGCAGCTTCTTCTACCTTTCCATCCATGGAAAGGAGAAAAGTAAAACATCCTGTAATAGCATATAACCTCTCTACTGGTCGTTTCATGCTTAAGCAAATGTGTTAAAAACGATATCTCTGTGTTTTGAAACTGCGGAAACCAAAGGCTAAAAAAGTGAGCACGTAGTCCTGATGAAACTTGTTCGTTCGATTACCTAAAGCATGAAGATCTTAGACCTTTCAGGAAGAGGTGGCAAATTTTCCGACAGCGCATATGTCGTTGTACCCTAATCTAGGCTACCTGAAAATGTCCGCCTCTTAACTTTTATGTCGGAGCTCTAGGCTACTTTCCGCACGGTTCAGGACGCCACGGTAAATGTCAGTTTGGCGCACAAATGAAACAGCTCATTCACGCGCACCTGGGCCCAACAGAGAACACGACCAGGAGGACTGAGTGAAATCACAGGGTTCAGCACCTGCCTTCGCGTTTCATTTCAGCGCAAACCATAGGTTTTCAGAGACTACCGTAGTCATTAGCTGAGGATACCCTGCATTTTCCACTGAGTTTATTTAAGGACACACCTGCGCGTTGCAGTTGAAACTGGCCGTTTCAGCACAATTCTTTTAGCCGAAAAAGCCTACAGCTGATGTTTTCTGACTCCTCCTCTATTCCAGTTTCAAAAACCTTTGTGAGCCTTTTGGACATCAATCCCCTTAGTCGACTTCCACTTTTCTTCGTGAACGCTGTTGAAGATCGAAAAGAGGTCGAAGATCCAGTTCATTAAGTCATCTATGGTTACCCCTTTAATGTGCTGTCAGCGGCTGTCACCTCATACCATTTGAAGCTCTGTTCACCAGAGCAATGCAAAATAAAGTAAGGGTATGTACGTGTTTATCAAGTCCCTCATGGAATGCGTTAGACTTAAACAAGTCTGGTCAGTCCTACCCCAAAATGGAATGCTTGGTTAGCCTTGGCGAGACTCGAACCAGACACCCTGATTCGGAGTACACGCGGCATAAGGCGCCTCATGTGACTACGCTAGGTAACCTATCAGTACAGTGCATTTTCAGGAACTTTTGTACGTTTTGCTGAGAGCTTCTGAGACAGTGATGTCGTGCTGATCACAAATCTTTTCCCGATCGTCAGAGTAAATTTGAATGAATACCGTACATATGACTATATGAAATCCACTTTCGTGATTCTTTCTACTAGCTGACTTCTCTTCTGAACAATGTCTACCTAGGATTTCGATTCTCCCCTTCGTATTTCTCGCACCATCATCCGAATACGGCATTCACATCTGCTTTCAAATATTTTTTGATTAGAGGGCTACAGAGCGTATCCAGCTTCGAATTGTTTTGTGAACTTGTGTAGACTACGGTTCTGTTTTTTCGGATCCATAGTATGTTTTGAGTTTTTTCTTTTATTTTTTTATAGTGAAGAATCCCAAAGTGGGAAAACGAAGGGAAATATGACCTGAAAATCATTTCAAAAACCTTTTTCGACTTACGGAGTGGGAGTAGAATGTCCTGCTTCACACATATTGAGGAATTTGTGTGGTAAGGAACCATGGGATTCATCAAACGTACTAGTCACTCAAATCATGTAAGGGATACCCTAACAGTCTCACTTTGAAGAAAGTGGTCGGCTTCAACTTCGTCCCACAGTAAAGCAGGACTCCCAGCTAGAGGGAAGCTACTCTTTCTGGCTAATCCGCCTGTCTTTTCATGAAATCAGGACTTGGGGAGGTAGCATGGCTTTGGGATAGATATGTTTTGGGGCTGAGGGCACAATCTATGTAGTGTGTGCAGATCGAGGTTTTTGGTTTGGTTCTCCCTCATAAACGAACGAAGCCTTCCAGTCTTCCGCGGTAGGTAAATCGGTACTGGGCTTGCCCGTGGAGGATACAATGCTGGCCTCTACATCGGCTGGAAGTCATTGTGTAGGCCAAATACGCAGTCAAGCTGCATCCACGGCATTCCCAGAGCTAGAATGCGTGACGCTTTCAGCAAAGGAATTGACTAACGTCAACCTTATTCCTATGTAACCGTTGGGCCATCCGCCTTGTTATCAGGTGTCCCTCCCCGGACTTTCTCCTCCACAAAGGTGGCGAGGCTTCGCTGTGCCGTCTTGGCTTAGGCTGGCCGCTCAGTGGTGCAGTGTTTGTGCGCGGCGCTTTGGCGCAGAAACGAACGCCGCCAATCCGATCAGCGGATTAGTTGAACTGCGCAAAAGAATAACATGGCAGACACTTGTCGGTCAACATCCAGCCGCCGGCAAGAGGATTTGGCAGCGGGTCATTGATCCTGGGAAAGCAACTGAGCGACCTACATAAAACGGAGAAAAATCGTGAGCGAGCGTGCAGTACTGTAAAAATGGGACTTGGCTAAAACCCTGCATTGTTGAAATGTCCTCCTTACGCAATAAACACGAAACTTGCCTTATTGCTGTAGTCTTATACAATAGTGGAAAATACCCAGACGTCTTCTACCTGCCTGGAAACTTTAGACCTGGCGTAGGCGAGGTCGCTGAACACGAATCTGAAGTTCGTTTTTGAAGTATCGGCCGCCATCAATCGATATTGATCAAATTATCGATTTTTTTTATGGATGTCGTTAAATCGGACCGAAACTTCTGCCCTGGGGGTTTACGGGGCACAAATCAAAGGGCGCGAAAATATCGAAAAATGCCTAGACATCTTCTACGGGATTCAAAAAACGTGCCAAATAGCTCGCTCAACGTGTTGCGGGGTTTAAAAGACGTGCCGAAGAGTCATCCGCTAACAGGGATCATTCAGGGGAGCAGTAGCAGTAAAGGGAAGTTGTTACGATAAAGTGTCACAGATAGATCAGGTAATGGATACCGATCGATATTATCGATTTTCTCTTAGATTTATCCGATCAGATCGGGAGTTAATTGATTATGATCATCGACGGAAGGCCCTCACAGCAGTTAAGAAGATTCGATCGGGAGGCCAATATCGGTCGATTTCATCGAATTCCTCACCGATGATGATTGTAGCTTGAAATTGACGTTCCTTTGTTTGTCTGTGGATGACGGTTAGGCAATTCGTCACTGCTTTAGCGGTCCCACGTGGAAAATACCTGTTCAACATAGCGTCAGAAGCAGAGAGAATCTTCTGGTAAAAATGCTTTTCGTCTGTGACCAAAATCGATCAAACGCTCAGCCTATCGAAATGTCGATTTTTGCCAGAGGTTGACCGTTTGAGGAGAGGAGTGAAGATGCCTGCAGTGAAGTTGAGGCTAGAGTGAAGTGGGGGGGGGGGCGTGCTGTGGGCATCAGGAGGGTTGTCGAAGGACCTAGAGGAGAGGGCACTGATTAGCGCAAGCAATGACATGACTGGACGGTCTGGAGATGATGCCGATATTTATAGCGTGGTGGTGGTGTTGGGGAGGGGGGCCTGAATGCTTCATACCGCAAAGTTACTCACCCGAGGCGAGATTCATCAATGATACCGCCCGTGTCATCTTACAGCATACTCAACATATCGGCCTGCTACTAGGTGATACAGAGAGATACAGAGATACAGATGCGGTAATCGATATACCTTCACCGGCTGGTAATCGGTTGATGAATCTGACCCCTGCTGATATTAAGGAGGGTAGAGCAAGCTTGAAACATAATAAGCTGCATAAGCACATCAACTGGATGTGATTGTCCTTAGCTTAGTGATACTGCGCGAAGCGCGCAAATGCGAGGCGTTAGGCACTTTCTGTCTCTAATACCCCGGTATCGGTTTCACCTAAAAAGATATAACACATTTCCTTAAACCTGGAAAGGTCATTCTAGAGGCTGCACGCTGCTACAAGATATTTTGTAGCATCCTGCCTGGAAACGGAGAGTACGGGTTCGAACCAGGGGTGCACACGAAATTCTGGGCGTTAAATTTTCTTAACGAAATTTTTTAATGGAAACTTTTGGTTAAATTTCCGGTAAATCGTTAAATTTCGTTAAAAAATACATTTAGCTGTAAACCGTTATTTCATCTGAAAAAAGGAAAACCTTATACGTTTCAACTTTAACAGGTCAACAGCTAACGTTCAAGGAATGTAATGTAAAATAAACAAATCATCATCAACAAACATAGAAAAATAAACAAGCCTTCAGCAACAAATTATCTACAGGGTATAGAATAAGAACAACTATGGAATTACCATTCAAGGCAAGATGATCATCGGTAAGGCATTCTGAAATGTGCCAACAGGCAGGTATCCGGAGTTCCACCCTTTCATAGCTCTTTTGTTAGACTGTTCTACGAACATGTGCAATCTCCGTGCAGGCACCAGCCCATTAAGTACAGAAAGAATTAATAAAAATACAGTAAAACCCCTTCAGTGGAATGTTAACACGTTGACGAACGCACAATTTTCGAGTGTCTGGTGCGTGGGACCAATCATACATAATTTTGCAACGTCGGGACAGTGATACGACATCGTGTCAGGTCCCACACTGTCGAGAAGGTGTAACACGCCGTCTTCGTGTTAACGTTCAGGAAAGGTAGCTTTCCAAGTTTTTGTTATTAGCGTTTTTGTAAAATAGCTTAAAATACGTCCAGCGGCCGAAAACATTCGCTCTGCTCCAGGTGGGCAAAAGTATTTTGAGATGAGCAGCGCTAGGTGGGAATAGGCATATCTTACGAGGTTAGACCAGTATCTTTGTGAATTCGTTGACCTGCTTGGAGACTCAGCGAATAAATTTCTAGCTCCAAAGTACATTAAAGGGTAAGGATAAAGGATGGCGATACTCAATCCCTTTTGGGATACGTCGCTCGTTCTACTTCTACGGAATACCCAGGAGAAAATGGCTTGCGGTGGCCAGCCGATGAAGAAATCAGCGCTCTGTCTTTCCCAGGCAAGTTCGGTACCAATTAACCGACCCTAGAGGGATCGAAGGCTTGGTTGGCCTGGGCGGGAAATCCCGAGGAAGGACCAGCAACCTGACGCGACAGCCAACACATGCTCCGACTGAGCTACACGTGCCTCCAAAATGTATTATTTCTAAAAATTCAAAACGAATTGAATTGATAAAAACATCAAAATATTCTTGCTGATTTCAATAGTTTTCCAGGAGCAGTCCTAATCGGGAGGAAGAGACCTGCAACATTAGAGAATACTGAAGGTAAATGTGATAAACACTGAGAAAAAAGTCCGTTAAAAATTCAGTCAAATTCCTGAAATTTTCCGTTAAGTTGCTAAGCCAGATTTTACCAAAAAATGCCGTTAATTCGTTAAATTCGTTAAATCGTTAGCCGTTAAATGTGCACCCCTGGTTCGAACCCTCCTCAAATAGCTTTCATCGCAGCGAAACCAACCAAAAAATGTTCATGTTTTACATAAACGCTTTTTTGGGTAAAGCAGTCAACCGTCTTAGTGAAATGGGTGTTTTAATCTGCAGGGAGCTCTCTTGCAGGAATGTATACCGCCTCGGTTTCAGCTGCTATCAGTTGATTATCTAGTTGACGTTCTGTGAGTATAGGTTTACCTGCCCGTTCCCGGACAGTGCTTGCTCGATTCACGCTGAAAGTCGCGTTTCGATATTGAAGCACAGAACATGAATTCTCACCGTAATCATTAGCCTATTTGTTTACAAAATAAGAAAAATTTAGTCAATTTTTGGAAACTGTATTACGACTACTCTGCACAGGCTTTATTTGGATTCCACTGCACTCTCTGTAGATCAGATCAGCTGAAGACGCGTTTTGTCATCAGCTGGCCTGGTCCATCCATACCGGGATACTAGGCAGCCTGTCAATAATGAAAGCCATTGCGGACTGAACTAGTGACTGACCGTACCTAATGAAATCAGTGTGGTATGTGCTCCTGTTACGGCAGTTCCGCAAATCCTTCTTTGTTCCCCAACACATTCAGTTATCAATTTAATCTACGGCACAACTCTGCGCCGTGGGCAAATGGCTTCTTCGCCCACCTTCGCAGAAATTCTTACCACAGTTAACCACTCTCAAAGCTGTGAAGCTGAGACTTCTCCCTCTGACAATAGATTCTGCGACTTCGGTGGTAGCCATTCGAACAAAACGTGTATGGGTCGTTTTGTCAAGCAAGTTAGTTTGCAGCCTTCCCTAAATTGTATTAATTATTGTAAGGCAACCCTCTTTTTTGATCAAACTGTGTGGGTGTGTATAAAGCACTAACCTGTGAGGTTGGTTTAAAATTCTAAAATTACATAGTCCTGGCCAGACTGAAAATCCTTGCAGAATAAATGGAGTTGCAGCCAGCCGTTAAGATCAGCTAGCTCCTTATTTCTGTGAATCTTCGGTTCTTTTGTTTTTTAAAGTATCGGACTGAATTAAAGCAACGGCGTGTCCCGGCAATTTCCTTATAGTTTCTTTCCTGGCTCCTTGCTTGGAGTTTGTGCGGTCACTGCTCAGAACTATGTAATACAGCTTAAGCCACAGCTGACAATCGCAGCTCATCTCGTCTCAAAATAGGCTTCGTCACTGAGATCTTTAGGAGCTTCGCTGTAGCAGGTTTTCCTCTGTATGCTTCACTTCAACAAAAGCGCTTAAATGAGAGGGACTTCTCACGCTTTACGGCTTAGTGCGTTGCCCTCCTTCGCCTTCTCTTCCTGCTGACTACAGTACATAGATGTCACATAAAACAAGAATATCGGGCGTGTTATACCCTATCCGTCATCGACGGACGAAAAGCCATGAGCTTTTCTGCCAGGAGCGTAAGGGAAGTGGGTCCAAGCTCTGCAAGGCCCAACCAACTTCGATGAAACGTTCGCCGCTCCCCAAAACTCTCACCGTGTACGTAGTCTGAGACTGCCTTCCCAAACAAATGGTTAAATTATCACGGTGAAACAGGAGAAATTGACTTCTGCTCAGCATTATCAAATTTTAATCAATTTTTGTCTTCGAGGATTGAGATGCGCGGCACAATAAGTGTTCACAATTGCCATTCTCTACCACGAGACCTCTGGTCTTCGTGGCTTCGTTGCCACTTCTCTCAAGCTGCCGTATTGCCCTCACTGTTCTCGATCCGCTGCCCTCCATCGCTGACCACCAACTAACTGCCGTTTCGTCGTCGCTCACACGGTGTCCCGACGGTGACGAATGATTCGATTGTGTGATTCGGAGATCCATCAAAGCATTCATTCCCCTCCGGTCGTCAAGACGCTTCGCAATTAATCATCTCAATTTATTATTTTTGAATAATTTGCCATTCCGCGCTACCGGCTAGGTTCGCACACGATGCCTATAACACCTACATACAGTACCAGCCGTGGTTATATTCTGGAGTCTCTTGCACCCAATAAAACAAACCAACTCCAATTCTTGATTTGACACAGTGCATTTCCGTTAAAGCGAAAGGCGACCCGTACTTTCCTCCTCTTCCAAAAAAAAAGAAAATGATGACGTTAGTATTCTCGACAACTCCCTCAAAATCCGTGACGAATCTTTTGTCTAGAACTCCACTCCCGAACAAGGCTGTCTCTTAGTACTATGTCCTGTAGAAGGCGCTAACGTTTGCGCAGTGATTCTAGACGATATTATTAGAATATTAAGCGCTTACTAAGAGGCGGAACTATTACTAAAGCACAGAAATGTTATAGTGCGCCGATTAATTTCCATTGTCGTGTTTGTTGAATAATTGCGTATGCTCATTGACAGTTCGCATCTTCTGTTCTTATTCGGCGTTGATTCTTTTCAGATTATATTAGGTTGATCGAAAAGTCTTGCAACTTTTTACGCTACCGCCTGTTAATTTTGTTAAAGCTCTTACAGTATTGATCTTGTGTGGTGACGTCGCAGTAGATTCTCGAAGCTTCCTAAGGCCCCGTCGAGTACGAATACAGCAGCAATGTCAACGATAAGCATCTATCGTCTACTACGAATTTCTGCAAGGCATGGACTGCAGCCTGCAGATCTGCGCTGCATTCAAGGAGGAAATCGTTCTCTATTCCACAGCGGCCCGTTGGTATCAGCGCTTCAAGACTGGAGATGCCTCTCTCGAAGATCGCCCTCGTTCCGGACGTCCCTCTGTTGTGGAAGAAGACAGCTTGCGCGAAGCCTTCAAGGTGAAGCCAAATTGAACCATTTGCGAATTGGCGGCAACACTTGGATGTACGCAAAGCACCGTCGTGAGGCAACTGGTGACCCTTCGGTACGGCAAAGTTTTGTCGTCTTGGGTACCACATGAGCTGCGGGACTCTGACAAGGCATGCCGAGTTAGTGTTGCTGAGTCGCTGCTTCTTCGGCCGCACCGAAAGGACTTTCTGAAGGACATTGTTACTGGTGATGAAAGCCGGGTTCTTTATGTTAACCACACCCGCAAGAGCCAATGGCTCCCACGCTGAGAACCGGCTCCAAGACAACCGGAACGTGGACACCACGAAAAACAGGTACTTCTGTGTTGCTGGTGGTACTCAGAAGGCGTGCTTTACTGGAAGTTTCTGGATAGTGAGATCACAGTCACAGCATCTGTCTACGCTACCCAGCTCCAGAGATAGGCCGACGCGATGCGCCAAAAACGTCCAGAACGAGAAAATGCCTACCTGCCGCACGACAACGCGGGTCCTCATGTTGCAAAAGTGAGTCGCGAGAAAATCGAGGAGTTTGGCTGGAAAGTTCTGCCCCATCCACCTTACTCTCCAAACCTCGCATTCTGACTTGCACCTGTTTAGAGCTCTGAAGCAGCACCTTCGAGGTAGAGAGTTCGATGATCGACGTCAACTGGAGATGGAGGTTTCTGAATTCTTTTCCTCACAGCCCTTGAAATTCTGGCGGAAGGGAATGAAAGGCTGCCTGAAAGATGGGGCAGGATCTTAGACTTGGATGGGGAATATACCGCGGACTGAGTTTTCGTTTTAGCAAACAGAGACAAATTTGAATAATGATGTGCTAGTGTTGCAAGACTTTTCGACCAACCTAATAGTTAACTATCCACTAAACGGGTAAGTGGAGCTCAGAATGAGAAGGTGGCGGTTTCTCGATGGTGCCTGATTCCGGCTTCCTAGCTCGGATTTCTCACCCATTGCCACCAAGGGTCATTCCATTCCTCCGGGGTCGGTATCAGACTTGTCTGGAAGGATAAGCTACTTGTTCATTGGATGACCACCGTAAGTCATTCTATGAACCAAATACACATTCGTATTTAATCCACAACATCCCGTAGAAATAAAATGCGTAACCATCTCAAAAGGATTTGATTAGCGCCGCAGTTAATCTCTGTTTTAATCCTCTACTCCGATAGTTTCACATAGCCTGCTATTTCTCAAATGACTATCGTTACTGTTAATTATTGTTTACTTTTTGTCCTCTCTGAACACCTACACTTTAGGCATGCTCCAAGCACACACGTAAGTTGTTCACAACTCCTACATTTCATTTGGCGACATGGTACTACACCGTCTCAGTGCTACATTCGGTTATTCGCCTTCTTTCAAAGACACTGAATACCCCACTTTTTTCTTGGGCAGCTCCCAAATTTACCAGCCCTGCATGCAACACAATTTTTAGGATACATTGCTGATGGATGATGATGCAAAACCTCGCACCATCTATAATATTTGCAGCAGACACAAAGCACCAACCCCTGGTCGCCTTTGTAGGATGGCCGACGACGGCCTTTCGTCCTTCGTCTTTTCTCCTTGCTGTTCTCCATTCTCGACTTCGTAGCCCTGCTAATGCACTGCCTTTGCGCAACAGGTATGGCTGGCTTAATGCTCGCCTGCCAGCTGCGATGAAACACATGACCCTCAGCGGCACTGTGTTCTTCGAACCTGGACAGTGATGTTAATTACAGTAACGGCACCTGACCCCGTCGGCTTCCCTTTGGTCGGCCGGTTCGCATTGTTCCTCGCTGCAGCTCAACGCTCTCGACACTACCTAGGTGTTTTATTGCCTCGGCCGTCCACATCCTGTTGCTTCTGGGCGGCCGCTGTTTTTCGTCCTGGTGGTTTTTGCAGCTCATACTTTGCCCCATTTTCTCGCTTTTGCAGATGAGAATCTTTTAAACCTCCATACTATCACTGGAAGAACTTAGTTACAACTATTTCTAAGTTTTGTCAGTAACCTGTTAAAAGAAAAGGTGTTTATTCTTATTCGATGTTTATTCGCTTCAATTTTATTTGAAATCTCGCAACGTGCCGTTAGGCCGCTAAAGGTGTTCTAAACTATAGTCTGCTTACAGTAACAAAGCAGCAAATCCTTGAAATGATCAGTAGCATATGTAATCTTGCCTCATACTTTTACTCCTTCCTTATTATTCCTTGCTTTCAATAATGATCTGAGGTTCGGCTATTGTTATGTTGTCTTCATGTTATTTTTCTATTCTTTTCTTTTCACGAATAAACGATCCATTAAATAAATAGACAACGATGTTTTTCATTTTTGCTTAAGCCTAGAGCGGCTGTTATAGAAGATAGAAGCTGTTAGGAGGATGTTTAGTTGCGATCAAAACTCTTGCGCCAGGCGGGACTCGAACCCGCATCTTCTGCTTTCCGGGCAGCGATGTCTCGAAAATGAAAAACATCATTTCTACGAAGGCCTTCAGCTTAACCGGTTCCATGCTGATATCAGCGGCCGGCTCATCCCGATATCACGGGTGAGTGCTGATAGACGAGATTGCTAGGAAGATATCGTGGATGTTATGTTCGGTCAAACAGCGCTGGTGGTGTAAGGCGAACATCGCTGCCCGGAAAGCAGAAGATGCGGGTTCGAGTCCCGCCTGGCGCAAGAGTTTTGATCGCAACTAAACATCCTCCTAGCAGCTTCTAAATAGACAACGTCAAAGTATGTATGTAGGCGGTATAAAAAATGGGGAAATCAAGAGGGCTAAAGCTAAAGTGATTTTAATTGGATACATTAGCTAGTTAAGCTGATTTTGTCTGGAGTCGTGTGCAGGTAGGCTTATCAGATTGATGATGGAAAGATAAGCTGAAAGTATGGCACTTTATTTTGTTGTGTTTAATGAAGGCAAGAAGGTTCAAATGTAATTTTAACCTAAATGGATACACATATGTATGCAGCTTTTCTCTGGGCAGTTCGCTACCACCGAGAGCTCGGTGATATTAGAAAAAGAGCAAACTATAATAGAATAAGAATAAGAGCATTGAGATGTTAAACATTATAATAAATCTACCTTCTCGAGCTTATTTGCTTTCAACGACTCTCCCTTTTAGACTAGAAATAAATAAGTGTAAGGATGTGGGATATTTGGCAAAAGCTCGCGAAAAAAACCGAAACCATAGTAAAATAGCACAATTGAAATAAGGAAAACAAGCTATAAAGGTCTATGTTACTGTAGAGATTACGGCAGCAAGATTCGAAAGCGATGTCAAGGTATGTAGTCAGTTTTTTGGTATGTCAGGCGTAATGACAGTTTTTTTGCGATCCATTCGCTGAGCGATTCTCCTGTAACAGAAGATTTTCAGTCTATTACTTTACATTATCATGCGAAGCTCTGTGTTTTAAATAGCCATCTCTAGCGCGTAATGGTTAAGATGTGAAAACGGTGACAGATTTGAATTTGTAACCTGCTGTTTCGCTCATCTCCGAAAAGCACTTAACTGAAAGGATTATTTCTCATCACTTTTGAGAAATGGATCATCATGGGAGTAGAAGTCATACTGTAGGAAGGAGAAGTGCAGGCGGGTGTGAAGCTTCCGTGTGCATTCTGATCTCTATTCTTCAAACTCAGCCATAATTCATTCCATGTGCAAACCTTGAACTACACCTTCAGTAGGCGGTTGGTGCTCAGGAACCTCATTTCTTTCGAAACTCTAGGAATTTCTTGAAATTTGTATTCATTTTGACGAAAAGGGGGAAATGTGTCTTAGCTATGGATCACATTGCATTCATACCTGGTAGATTAAGACATTTGTATGAAGCTCAATTTGAGAACGCATGAATAGTTAACGAAGTTCGCGTAAACGGTTGTACGACGGTAAAGAATCACTTAGGAGCTGACCCAAACCCCTACGTTCACCAACGTCACCAACGCTGTCATTGTTTACGTCCACTTCAGTGCAAGGAATTTCCAGAGAAATCGCTCGCCGGAATCTGTCACAGCCCAGAGTGCCGTCAGATTTATTGGAAATCCTGCCCAGTACGACGTCGTTTACCTCGTGGAATACATTTCTCATCCCGAAACGATCCGCCTATTCTTCAGCAAGGACCTCGAAGGGTATCTGTCCTCGGAGACTTGTCACCCTCTTCCACTAAACGGTGCAAGGTTTTTGAGCTTAGTATGGTTAAGGTTGTTACTTAGGTATAATACTTTATAAAACAGTCATGTTCATACGTCCAGTTCGAAATCCTCGCTAGTGGCCGGTGCGATTCTGTAATTTTTCTACGAACTTTTATACACCTGAGATACTGTATGTCTCCAGACTCATCAACTACCTTTCAAACAAAGATGAGAGCAGGTAGGCTTGACTTAGGATTTCCCATCAGCGTAACATGGTGCGCACTATCCTACTTATGCCCATATTTATAAAGTTCAGACCACATAAGTTACAGATAGTCTGGCGCCTATGTGTGCATGGTTGTATGTAGTATCGTAACCCCTCTGCTCTGTACCGTGTCTCTCTTTTTTTCGCCCAATATGCATTGGCTACCTCAGTTGTTCAATTATTCAAAACCTCACCTGTACTTGTGCGGTTTGTAGCAATATATAGTAAAACATTTTCGCCATCCTCCTGAAATTTCACAAATCTTGTTCTTTGCCGTTTGTTTTTGTCTTTCGTTTTCTTCATTCTTCCCTCCTGTTTGTATAACAAGTTTAATTTATCTCTGAATTTTGAATCTGAATTTTAATTGTCTTTCTTATTAATGTCTTTCCTTCCTACAACTTGTGGCTTGAATTGGCATAAATAAATTAATTAATCAATCAATAATGCGAGCAGTATCAACCTTCACTTAAGGGAACACTCCTATTTATGATTTGACTCATCAAAAATTGCTATTTCAGAGAGGAGGTAACCCTAACCTTAGACGCTTAAATTACTTCATTTAATAACCGGATCTTCACCACCCTTAAAAGAATATATTCCTTTTTTATTTCCAAACCTTAAGTAGCCATAAGAGGCGAAATAGCCTCCGCTCCAAGAGTGTGACATGCTTCAGAAACAGTATGACGGAAGAGTTGCATTTTTTCCTTTTTTTCGGTTGTATTTTCATGTAGCCTTCACAAGTGTTGTATGAATGAGCGACCTTCGAAACGTTAGAAAGCGTGCTGAACATGTCCTTCACGAACATTTTCTATGCGCATTCATTTTCGAGTGATGTCCCCGTCATCCGTCATCGACGTTTGCAGTTCTTGCTTCAATAACCGTTGCCGCCTCTGTTATGTTAGCCATCAGCCATCGTTCGCTTTCTCAAATACATTTTCAAGCAATTTCTTTATTTACAGTTGATCTTTCCGGGTTCAGAACTTTTAATACTTATAGACTTAGGACTGAAGAAAGTTCAGATTAATCTTTTATGTAGTAGACATGTGCTACCTGTGGAAGAATGTGCGCATAGCAATTGCAAACCTCGTTGGCTGGGCGTACTTGATGTCCTTCACCTCCTATGTAAAAAGGATCGCATTGTTCATCCGACCATCTAAATCAATTTCTGTACGATCCCTATTCTACTGTCTCCGTATCAGACAATGACCTTTAACTCTTTAAACTCTTCAAAAAGAACTGGATGCAAACCAATGAAAAACCTCAAATTATTTCCTGAACATAGCCCTTGCACGGCGTATTTTTTCACCATTATTTAACCTTATTTGAGTTGAGTTTAAAAAATGTTAATTGTTGGGCGTCTGATGATCGAGGAACTGCATATGATGGGAAGAAAAGTGTACACCTTCTCCCAAATTATTGGATCATACACATGCAATGTCGTATTGTATTGTATTGTATAACAGGATAAGGATAAAGGACGGCGTTATTCAATCCCTTTTGGGATGCGCCGGCGCATTCTACTTCTACGGGATGTCGTGGAGGCGACATGAATGCGTATTTGGCCATACAATGACTTGCGGTGGCCAGCCGATGAACAAGTCAGCGCTTTATCCTTCCCAGACAAGTCTGGTACCAATTCACCGACCCCGGAGGGATGGAAGGCTTGGTTGGCCTGGGCGGGAAATCCGAAAAAGGAACCTGGTATCGGGTGCATGCGACAGTCGCGCCTCCTCCGACTGCGCTACACGCGCACTTGTATTGTATTTATTACATAGAATTCTATGCTACAACACTGTTTCATAACAATTACCAGACAATCTATCCAACGCAATATAGGCCCATGTCTAGTTAAAACAGGAAGCTAAATAAGAGAAAGAAACATGACGTAATAGAGAAGAAATGATACTGGAACAATTATGAAAATCAGAGGAAACCAGGTGTAACCTTGAAATTAGGTTCCCAGATACTTATCCAAGATGCTTTTGAATGCATGAAGTTTAGGTGTACAGTTTACGTTTTGCAAAATTTAGAGTACTCCAACCCTGCTCTGTTAACAAAAATGAGTATTCTAATATTCTTGCGACTTCTTGGAACGACAAATTTTGTCAAAGCCCCCCTAGTGACAGAGGTTCTGACTTGCAAGAAATAGCTAAACTTGAGCCCAGTAAAACCATTGATTCGTTTGTAGAACACAACCATCTCAGCTTTGCGTCTCCTCCATTGGAGAGATTTTAATCCAAAACTCAAATTTCTGGACTCACTTCTAGGAATGGCCTCATATGTCAGTAAGATTGTAGAATTTTTAGTGCTAACTCCATTCATTACATAGACGTCAGTTCCTGTTCATGTACATCCCTTGTGTGTATCATTTGTAGTGAACAACTTTTACTAGATTCCTGCCGGAACTCAGGCGGCAGTGACAGGTCTCTATGCGTATGAAGGCCCGCTATTCATCTTTGTGTCGAGCCAGTTATCGAATTGGAGGACTTAATAGTCGGTTTCGCCCAGATCTATAGGTGCTTCTCCCTTTCTCCACCACACATTTTCTGGATCCTAAGCCATAATCCGGTCATTTCCTATCGAGAACATCTCATGCTTTTCCTCGAGCTGAATATTACATAATTTTTGCGGTGTATTTAATTTAATGCGAAGGAGTGCTACATTACACAAAAAATTATGATTAAAGTGGTCGTTTAAAATTTACAATGTTCAGTCCGTTTGAATTTCTTTGGGAAGTCCGACGAGGCGCCCGCTGTCGACCCCGAATTAGGGTCCTTGGCTCGGGTCCCGCGCAGCTAATTAAGTCTTATTTTCCTCTGGAATGAGTAAACAAGCGCCAGGCTTGTCTCCGGAAGATAAGGAAGTGACAGTGAGCGTCGGATGGCTCGGCATGTCTGTGTCTCCTGCCGCCGTCCCAAAGAGCAGCAGAAGTGCCCGATTTACCTCTTGGTCCCCCATTTTTTGCTCGCCCCACCGGCTTCTGGTTAACTTACCACGGCCGCCTATGAATAATGATGGCAAGGTGTGAATTGGCGTGAAATACGGGTGGGGCGGCTGCAATTACGACAATTTTCCACAGGTAGTCTGGCGAGCGCGCGCTCCTTGCTGCCCCGGAGACAATGGTGGCTTGTTGTCCGTGTACGGCGTTTCCTGTGGCACCGGGAAACGAGTCGGGCTTGTTTAAGTGGGAGGAGAGGTGTTGCCAGTAGCGCTACTGTAGAAAGTAGAGGGAATTTTTCAAACTTCAGAGTCTTGGATTCCTATATGGGTGACTTTTTGAAATTGCGGTGAAGAGCTGCGAATAACTGAGCATGTGCTTATATCACATTCTTAGAATACTTTCAGTTATTTGTATTACTCAGTGGAAGGTGGCATATTGCGCGTTTTTTTGCTCATTATTCATTTGTTTTTATTGTTTGCTTTCTCTGCCCTTCCAAAACTCGCCTTCAAAACTGAATCAGGAAAGTGGAGGAAGGAGGTGGTTGATGTAATACTGGGCGCTTCCATTAACTCTTATTGTGGCATAGAGGAGATTTTTGGAAGCGCTATTACCGTCGATCACCGTACGTTTAGCTTTGCTGTCCTTCTCGTTCTCTAATCAGAGCAAAGAAGAACAGCTATGTATACTGCAGCTATGTCCTGCACTATGATTTTTCATTCGTTTCGAAGGAGATAGGTTGATTTTTGAGTAGCAGAACTGACCCACTCTGGCTCGCGACAGAGACGACAAGAGACGCTGCTGGCGCCCGTTCAAGCAAGTCCATGATCAGCAGAACGACAGGTGATACAGGTGACACCAATAGATGATAAAGAGGTAATGGGAAGCTTACCCCAATACCTGTTTAGGGTGCGCCGCGCGTTCAACTTCGGCGGATATTGCGCACCCAGTTTGAATGCGCTTTTGCCCTATACAATCACTTGTGGTACCCAGCCGCCGAACAAGTCGGTGTACTACCCTTTCCAGACAACAGACAAATCCGATGCCGTAGAGGAATGAAAAACTAGTCTGACCTGAGAGGCACTTGAACCAAGATAGTCTACATATTCGCGGTGCACACGAAGTCCATCTCTACCATTCCTCCAGAAATGCGCATTCGAACTGCTTCCACGATACCTACTAGAAAAAGTGTGCATGTTGCATCTAAACAGGACTAAACTAATGCAATCCTTTAAGCTTGAACTTTGTGTTTTACCGATCTGCTCAATGAGAATATAAACCCATGACAAGGGCTATAGGTTGATGCTGCACATCAAGTTCTCAGTAAGAATTACAAAGGGTAGATTCCTTCATAACCAAGCCGTCTCTCTAACTTATAACAGCCTGCCGTTTGTCTATTTGGTGTTTATTTATTAGTTTCTCATTATTGTTTAATCCTGTCTGCCACACGGGAATTTTTCCGTCCCACAGTACTCCATTACTGTTCCCTAACGATTCTAGTTTGACCTCAGTTGCCTTCATCCAACAAAAAATCAACCAGAGTGTCCGAAGGCTCTCTCCTTCACATCAGCACTTCCACGGTCCCTTACCAATGCCTTCATTATCGCGTTAGTCGTGGTAGTGGCCTGAGTGATTCACGTAACCGCCACTTATGATAGCCAATTAACACCTATTTAGCAGCTTTTTAATATTGTATTGTTGCCCAGTAGGAGGTCCATTGAGGATACAGGTGCCTGCGCGCTCGGGGCTGCGCGCCATCGACCACCACCTGGCCACGGTGCCGAGGTGCAATCTGGTGTCCTCATTATCTGGTGTAGTGCTACACCACGAGGTGGGATACTGTGCCATTGAGACGTGAAGCACAGCTACGGAGAAGGGCGCTTGTGAGGTGTGGCGCATTTTTAGAGCGTAGATGGAGAGGGCGCAGAAAATGAATAAATGACGGCGTTGATCTCTCTGTTTGGGATTCGCTATGCATTATCGTATAGGCTCTCTGAGGGGTGCTTGGAGGGAGAACAAAATGCAGATTTATTTTGGT
Source organism: Heligmosomoides polygyrus polygyrus (assembly GCA_947396885.1). Lineage (NCBI taxonomy): Eukaryota > Metazoa > Nematoda > Chromadorea > Rhabditida > Heligmosomidae > Heligmosomoides > Heligmosomoides polygyrus. The sequence continues at coordinate 69,313,633 of OX377204.1, read as the reverse complement.
ACTTATAGGAAAGCGGGTTCGCGCACGAAAGACTTTCGGTTGAGTTTTGTCCTCTCCTCCGCTGACGCAGGCTGAGCAAGAGGAAGAACTCCAGGTCCAGTTTTAATACAGGTGATGTAAATGGACCCCATCCTAGAGATTTTTTAAGTCCGTGGGCTCGCTTCCCTATATGAACTTTATTTTTCTCCGAGGGAGGCAAGAATAGAAGCTAAAACATATTTGAGATTGCAGGCAGCTCGGACAGAAATGCGGTACAATAAAGTTCGAAGTGCATAGCTCAGTGTAACATCCAGAAGTTGGAAGGCAAAGGGGATGGTTGCTATGTTTTCTCTAACTGTGAAACGTCGGATAATCAAAAACAGTTCTTTCAGTTACGAAGCCGCCATTTGATTTCGAAACGACGACTTTGCTCCCTAGGCTGCTGAGATTCTGAGTTGTTCAGCATTGGAAAGGGAAACGCATTCCGTGGAAGATCTGTCACGGACAGATCGTCGATATAATTGTCGAAAATCACTTGAGTTCTGTCGTAATTACGCACGTCATCCAGCAGCAACAGCTCATTTCGAGCGAGTGCGCGATGTGCTGGTGACAGTCGATCGGTTATGTTTCGAGATGTCCGCCTGAGCGTAATTGCGTTCGTAATTGTCGTCGACGGAATCGATGTTAAGCCCTTTGTGTGGCTGCATTTCTTCGAGCCCTCAAGGTGATATCACGTAAAATATAAAGGACGAATTATAAAGGAGGCGTTACTCAATCCTTTTCGGATGCACCACGCACTCTACCTCCACAGGATGCCGTGGAGGCGATTCGAATGCGTATTCTGCCTACACACCTGATGAACTGCGGCGATCAACCGATGCACCGGCTTTATCCTTCCCAGACAATTATGACATCAATTCACTTACCATGAAGTGATGAAAGATTTGGTTTGGCTGGTGACCGAGAGAACCGAACCCGGCATCGGGTGCATGCGATAGCCGGCGCCTCCTCCGATTGTGCTTCCACGTGTGCTATACTCTAGATATACCGAAGTAGAAAATTCCTCCAGCCAAAGATGTTCTAAAAACTATGCAACGGGTCTGAGCTAACCGTTATTTTTTGACCACACAGAGGAGTGATTGAACAAATTTCCAACTACACTTTCACAAGACAAACCCCCTGACCCTAAAACCGTTGAGGTGTTGAAAATGCACAAGGTTCCAATACGTTTTTGAAATTTCACCTCAAAAGGAGAGGATGAAGACTGCGTGAAGTCCTAGAATGCCGGTTTACTCTTGATTCTAAAGTAAGTATCCAAGTATCCACGTTCTTTTGGAAAATGGGCTATATTTAACCTTCAAAGAACAGTGACGAGAGATATTAGTTGATTTCATCTAATAGAGCAACAGATATTAAACGAAGCCGTGGTACTGATGCTAGCAGTCTTTCCCCATCGCATTGTAGAGCTGAAACTTTGCAAGGACAGTCGTGCAGCAAAGTATTCCGTGCAACTCAGCGGTGTTCAAAAGAAAAACCGGCGGCACTTCGAATGTGATTAATCTCCCGCTGAGAGCAGAAGGCGTTTTTCCCTTGAATGCGACGGCGGTCCCTTCGCAGTGACGGTCTCTCCCTTCCAATAAAATTTCATCCTTCCGAGTTAGAGGTTTCCTTCTCTCTTTGCGTGCCCTCTGTATTTAAGAGGAACTTCACCTCTAACATCTTAGATGCTGCGGAATCTCTAGCCTACAAATCCTCGTTCGGTGTCCATCCCGCAATGTTTTAATGTGTCAGCATTACGCATACTGGGCTAGACTGACATCGCAAAAGCGGCAACTGAACATGTGTATATACAGTCGTTAAACGAACTGCAAGAAGTGCAGCACTTTTGGCGCTTTATACTTACAAGGGAAGGATACCAATTGATCATGGCACTTTGAGATGTGGTGTATATCACTGGGTGCGGCTTCGGACGCTGATTCCGAATATGTGTTCGAAATCTCTAAAACTCGTCTGAGAGCGAAGTTGTGCGCCATTTTCAGTTTGCCTTCGCCCGCGCGGAGGATTCACCATTCACAACAAGGTGAGCTCAAGTGGGTTGGAAGAAGCAGCAGCGATCGAACAATGCTGGCGAAGTGGTGAACAAGATTTTCCATCATTCTGGAGTCCTGCCGCCCATCACGAGCATCTAAAACGATCCCTACCGTGTCAATACTTAGATGCACGTGACTGGCAGGACCCCAGAATGGCGGAAAGTCTTGTTCATAATTAGTTGCAGTGAAAATGTGAAGTAGAAGCAACGTGCAGTGGTCCTCCTGTAGCTTACTGAGAGCGTTTTGGGTAATAGGAGGCTGCTTGTTGGACTATCACAGAAACCTTGCTCCACGTTTAAGCTTCTGAAGAGGCGGTGCAGTCGAAACGTTAGGCCGAGCTAGATATGCACCTAAAACCTCAGAAACTTACATGTCTATGTAGTTACAAGAAGAGAGAAGGTGGAGATTATTTATTTATTTATTTGCCGTGTAATTAATTATAATTACACGCGGTTAAAACAAAAATGCGGAAAAACTTGAATATTGCATTAAAACGCCTAAGAACTAGTTAATTACTCTGGGAGATATCTGTCAACGAGCCTCTTAAACTGAGCTAATGGACTTAGGAGCGCTTTTTTGAGAATCTTAAAAGCTCAAAGCCGACTCTCTGGTGAAAAAGAAAGCATGGATAGTGCTTTTAGCCTTGGATAAATAGATTTTCTTCTGGTTTCCTCTTGTGCTAGAGATTCGCAGCGTGTAGAACTCATCAAGTGGTAGTGCGGCCAAATCAGTTGAATAAGTTAATCATTAAACGTTGAAATCTTCGGAGTGAGATCTCCGCTGATGTTACCCCGGAGCTCTAGAAATGTCGTTTTTTTAGAACTTTCTTCAAGCTATCGTTACTCCCATTTCTCTGTTAGAATTCCCTCGGAAACTATCGAATATTGTTTATTTAATCACCAACCGAGTGTAAACCGCGACTCATATTTCATAGCTCACTGCGCGAGTCATTACCACGTCGTCTCCCCGCATAACCTCAGTGACAAGGACTCTCTAGGATGTGTACCTCGACCGCAAGGTTTTTCTCCCGGATCTTGCTAATAACCCCTCCCGTCTTCATGCACTCCTCCTCAGAGAGTCTGAGGGATAACGACTTGTCGGATTAACTGGTTCACTTGCAGCGAAACCGGCGGCTAATTGCCTCGAAAATATCGCCCGCTCGCGTGCGAGTGTCTGTGACAGACAGGCATCGAGAACTATCCAGACACACTCTTCTGTGCACTTGTTTTCTCAGCACTCGAAAAAGGCCTACTTCTCTTTCTTCCTGCTTACTGGTGCTTCAGTTGCTCCCGTTCTTGAGTCGGCAACATATGCATGCGATGCATTAATCTTCACATTTAATGTTGCTTTTAGAGCCTATCGTGTGCGATATAACCTTCATTACATATTTTTTAGAAGCAGAGTATTCTACTAGACTGCGGCGCAGTGCACGCTACTAAGTACTCTGGTGCTCTGGGTTGCTAAACCTTATCTTCTCTAACAGCGCATTTATTTATTTATTTATTGAAATACTCTGTATAAGAAAGGAGTGAGATAAAACTGCAGCACATCAAACACCAAAACTAACAACAAAAGTAGTTAGTGAATACCTACTCACAAAGAATTTGCTTTGCTGCAATGCGTTTGAAAGAATATTTGTATTCCGGGAGAGAGATACTCTTACTAAGCTGTGAGTAATTGTGCAACATTTAGCTCGTACCGTGGTCCTAGGCTTAGAGAAGAACAATTTATATTGACTCCCTCTGATTATGTATTGAGGGACGCAGAGAATAAAACTGTGAAAATTGACCGCGGTCTGCTCCTTATCAAGTTTACGAACGATGCACCCATCGAGCACTTTTCTTCTAAATACTAGGCTCGACAGTCCAAAAATATTTGTTTCTGATAACCGCACTTGGAATGTTGCCGTAAAGAAGCCACCACGCCTTATTAGAGTTTCCCTAGTAAGGTTAATCTGGATTTTTCTTCAAGTAATGCAATATCCTTCTCTTTGTGAGGAGAAAAAACAACCATTCCGCATTCCAAAATAGGACGAATATAGGAGCCGAATAGCATGTAAGCGGTAACGAGAACCTTGCTATCCTTCATTGTGAGGGCTTTGAATATGCGGTGCTCTCGAGTGAAAGCAGTCCTGGAGAAAAAAAAATCCAGATTAACCTTACTAGGGAAATTTTTTCCAGTGTGGCCGAAAATCTATAGCATTCAAATATTGTTGTTCAATTCCCGGAGAACAAGCTCCTAGACGTGCTGAACACTTGAATGCAAAATTGAAGATGGCTTTTTACCACACGACTTCACTTTGGTAAGACAGCAAAACGAAAGGACGTTACTCATCACTATTATTTGGGTAATGTACAGTCTACATCTATAGAAATGACCAAATAGTGGACAATTTGTATTCTGTTGAAGCAGTTATTCAGCATAGCCAAGACTGCTAATCTCGGAGATACTATGGGCAATAGCTTAATAAGCACTTTCGCCTAATAAAATTTCAAAACGCCTACATCCATAGAAAGCCGAATGTGAATAGTGAACACTTTATACGTTCACACTCACGAATAAGACGAAGCAGGTTGACAAGTCATTCACAATGAGCTCCCACCATTCCTTGCAGCCTTCGCTTACATTTGTTATATTTGTTGCATTTAAATTTTTCCTCGGTTTTTGTTGATAAGTCGCGGTCACTAAAACTAGGATGTAGTGGATGTATGCGTGCTATCAGGTAGCAGATGTAAGTGTAGTAGGTGTAATGGCGTATCATCCTGCTGTGAAAGCAGACATTCTGGTTCGAATCCCGAACGGCGACAGATTTTTATCGCGACTCAGACTGTTGTGTTCTAAAGAATCTCAGTCACCAGGCAGTCTTTATTGTTAAAGCTAGCAGAATAGGGAAAATTATAAGCATTTTATTCAATTCAACTAGTCTCTAAAACTGTTATATGTGTTGCTAAGAAATCGCATTTCAAGCTCTTTTTATAATTAGGAGAATGCGCATGCATTTATGTAGTGTGTGCTCATTATTTCTCATTGTCGCTTGTGTAGGGCAAGAAAGCGCAACTTCAAAAAAGAACCAAGCTTAAAGGACGGCGTTTCTCAGCGCTTTTTGGGACGCGCTTAGCATTCTACTTCTACGGGACGCCGAGGAAAAGCAATTTGAGCACGTATTTGGTCTACACAATGACTTGCAGTAGTCATCCGGAGGGATGGAAGGTGGTTGGCCAGAGAAATCCGTACCAAGAACCTGGTGTCGGACGCACGCGATATCCGGCACCTCCCCCGACTGCGCTGTTTAATGAGGGTCATCCTCAAACCCCTAGTGGTGAGCTTCGAATGAACTTCTGGCGAACTGAAAAAGAGGCAACTTACCGTGTGAATTCCACGGTATGTTGCCTCTTTTTCCATAGGTGGCTGGATTTTCGCCCGTTAATGCTCCCTTCTCTCTGGTACATAGTTCAGTAGAAGTTCAAATAACAAAGTTCTCTGTCCGTATTCGCAATGTGATGCTTGTACACAGTTACACAAATTACGCGTCACCTCACGCCATCATCTCAGATCGTCATCCGCTTTCACCTGCAGTAACTGTTAGAAGTTTCTATCACAGCGGAGCTCTATCGTCGAGCATAGTAATCCTATTCCTTCTAGTTTCGTCTGCGAAAACAATCCTTTCAGGCGATTTCCAAATTTATCCACAACGACGGAAAATGATTTCAAATAGTCCGGGTACACATCCACTCTCCACCCGAGCCCACCCACAGAGCCGGCTAAGACCCTTCCGTATTGATACCATTCGGCAATTGTCGTGCGTCGTTTGTTATTTGTACTCCCGGTGGCGGACGTCCTTGATTGGAGTTGCTAATTACATCTACAAGTGACCGGCCGAGCCGGGAGCATCGCTGGCCGCCTCTCATATTACCCATCTACCGACACCGACCGCCGCCCTCACCTCTTTTCCACATTCAGCAACCGGTAATCCACCGTGCCATCTGTGACATATGTACGCGGCCCGTGTACTACCTCATATTCCAGCTGGACACCGGTCGGGGGTCTATGCTTCAAGGCTCGCGAATATGACTTCGTTAGAATTTCACGCAGTCAGTTCGCAGTTTTGAGGCAGACCTCTTTATAACCTTATCTTATCTTTTTTGTCTTTTTTCTCCTTGCCTTTCAATTTCTCCGTGAGATGTGGGTGATGGAGTTGGTGGCGTTGGTCTCGCGCAGCACCACAAAGCACCACACCATCTCCTCGTCCAGGAAAACGAAACATCACATGAATAAGTGCGCATTTAGCTGGAATGCCTTAGGTTTAGCAGAAGTGTCTAGAAAGCGCTGATCTGCACCGGAAACCTAGGCACCGGAAACCATTGTATAGTCCAAATATGCGTTCAAACAACGCTCCACTGTATACCGTTTGAGCAAGACGTATCCCAACGTTGAGTAGCCCCAACATTTTCTGAATGCTCACTCCTTATTTCAGTTACTTCAAAACCGACACCGAACTTCTTACGACGACAGAGTCGTTGTTCTTCACGGTCGGGGTTTGACCAAAGACTGCCGGGAGAAGTTGAGAATAGGCCCGATCAACAAGCCGCATAAAAATACTTCTTGAATCTTGCAGCTGCACAATTCATAGAGTTGTTGGGTACTTGGTTTCAGCAGTTTAGCAGACTTCGTTTGGCTTCTAGATGGAAAGTTAGCAGGCCTTGCTGCTTATCTGGTGACAGTAATAGCAGTGCACCGCCAGCGGAAGCTTCTCGAGATCTTTACTACTGACTATCTTCTCGGAACTCTCATGTTGTTTGCAAATACAAACTGAATGTATCACTCTTGTGTGACCGCTAACAAAGGCAGAAGCTTCAGAATATCTACCAAAGAATCGCTTTTTTGAGTCGTTCACTTTTCCTCACGTTGTGTGAACTCTTTGTGGGCCCCTCTGTGGAGCTACCCCTCATCATTTGGAGACGTTCTGTGTGTTGTTGCATTTTTAACCTGCTGAATGAACTTAAGAGAAGGAACCAACACCTAAGCTTTTCGAGTTCTTGGGATCACATCTTCAAGTCCCTTACGGTCCTTAGTTTTAGAAGACCGCCTAACCGTCTGTTTATTTCCCCCACTTTTATTCTTACGATGTCAGTGTCAGCGGACTTCATCAACTGGCTACAATCAAGCGTGAAGGTGTGGTTGCGCTCGAGCAATGCAACACGGCTGCTTGTGAGAACGATCCGCCTGTACACTTCCTTCCATAAATCATCGGCTGGGCGATTTCTGTCTCTGATAGTGATATAGGGAGCAGGGCAGAATGGGCCTCACCTCGTTCACTCAATCATCGCGCTCTGACACCAGCACTGTCTCGACGACGGCCCGAACCACGTCCACACGGCGACGACAGGATGATCAATCGCACGAATCGCAGCTCCTATCCATCTCCCCATTCCCGTCCTCTGAATACCTGCGTATAGTACTCGTACAAAAGTACAACAACGGGAATTTGTCAGCTCCGTTGTTGTTTTTGCGCTTTCGTTCCCGTAGATTTGCTACATTCGTGCTGGTATATCCAGTAATTTGTGTCGAACATCCAAACCCTTCGCACCACTTCGACAGTATTCAACAACGACGTAACCCCGGCTGCAGAAGTGATGTCTGCCGATCCCTAATTCCAAGATTCTGTTGGCTTGCTATTGAGAGAGTAGTATTGCTCGCCGTGCGCTATATGGATTGTACTAAGCACATATGTTCCCTTGGTTTATTTTTCAGTAAGGGTGGCGCAGAAAGAAGAGACACTATATGACCACAAGAAGCTCTGATATTTAGGTCCCTACCGGGCCAACCAAGCTTTCCGTCCCTTTGGGGAGGACAGGTTGATAAAAGGTCGTATAGGTGATAGAATTCTGACCTGAACAGCCGAAAACGTTGGCAGCCGAAAACGACAAATAAACCAAAATCGCCTTCATTTTCTCTAGTTTTGGCCATTCTTGAGCTTGAATTTGAAATGTCTACTGTTGGGTTTGTTTGAGTCAAGAGTTTGCCTACTGTTCGTTGTTGTTGTGCTGTGTCGTTGTACTAGCGCGCCTTTTGGCGCATAATAAATAAATACATAAAATATCGCCTCCGCCACGTCCCGAAAAGTGGAATGCGTGGCGCACCCCAAAAGGGATTGACTAACGCCGCCCTTTATCTTTTGCCCTTTCGCTCGTGATATTCATTGAATCCAAAAGCTAGCAGTTTCCCAGACGTAGGTTTCTGCAGATTTACCTATGTGTTAGCGAACTCCACATTAAGGGACGTTGAGACACATAGCAGCTTTACGTTTCTATACACTACAAGCTAAATAGCGAATTTTCAGTCTCAATTGAATCATCTCAACTCTCCGTTGGGCACAGTTTTTAACGTCATACAACCCTAGCGTTCAAGAAGGCTCTTTATTACCATATTACAGGAAAAATAACCTTTTATTCGACATAACTCCTAAGTGTTATTAAGACTCTAGTAGGCTTCTGAGGGGGTGATGTCTCCGAAACCTCATCGGCTAAATGGTCATTATGGGAAACATGATAGTATTTTTTTCCACAAATCAAGAACGTCTTTATCAGTTCTGTGAAATTCCCAACTAGGCACGTGAAAAAGAGCGTCTTTAAGTGCACTGCCTCACCTACCACCCTCGCTAAATTTATCTCATGCTTTTGAGGACTAATTCAATTTGCAGAAGATTTTTAGAAGGTAGAGAAATCTCTCTAGAACTTGTGTTAACGGCGTTCCGCACTCGTGTTTCTGACAACCTCACCTGCCGCAATTTGGAGTGCATTTTTTACAATCACATTAGTGTAAAGGTGCTTGGTTAGAATCTCGTTCAAATTTTCGTTTAAGCATAGCTCCTGCTATGACTTTTCCCTCATTTGGGTGGTTATTAAAATGCTCCACCCAAGCTCAAAGCTTAACAAAGTAGGATAACTTAGTCACTGCTCTGTAGCGGATGGCGTGCTTCACTTATCTTGATGGCCGGTTCTATAGCCTGCATATTCAGTTTCCTCAAATAGCTTGTGCTCAGCGGTGCAGAAGGAAGAAACAAAAACGGCACACGTTCCGACTTCAAGTGCTCTTGAATGATGCTGTGCTTGTTTTTATTAATAACCAGAAAGAAGAAAGAAAGGCAACTCGAAAACGCACTTAATCGCTAATCAGTCCTTTCTTGAACTTGGGCTGTAGAAGCTTGCTGGATGCTCAGAATGAAGCAACCAACGAACTACGTTAACTGCAAACATCTCCGGGACACGCTTGAAGTGTAGAGTTTCCCGTCTCCATAACGGTAATCATGGATTCTAGCTTAACAATAATCCAGTCTCCTAATGTTGACACATAAAGCAATGGTTGTAAAGCTGGATCGTCATTTGTACGATGTCACGGACGTTCCGAAGCTCATGGTGAATAAGGCCCGCATCTGTTTAATTATTCCTATGCAAACGTTCGATGGCTTCACAAATTTTCAGCGTCAAGTTTATGTGTGTTACGGAATAAGAATTCCTTTCTTTGATATTTTGGTAGAACGGGTAATTTTGGAAAGCTAACCAAAGGCAACCAAAACTTTAGTACAAAATGCCAGGACAAAACTTGGGCGTTTTAATGGCACCTGTATTGTAAGATAGCATCAGTCGCTACACCGTCGAGTTATGAATTTCAATAAGCCAGGGAGGGAGTCACTCACATTGACCAAGAATGAGATCTCATCTTCGCCCTACGGTAAGCCTTTCGTTTTCGTTAGGTTTAGGAACGCATGAAGATCCGCAGCAGCGGTTCCTTCATAGAAGTTTGCGCAACTCGGCCCCACGTATTCCCGACTTCCTAGCGACGTCGGCACCGTTCGTCCTTCTGCGGAACGAGCACCATGGGTGGTTCCGGCCTTATCTAGCAATAACAGCGCTGCTTATCGCCGTGCACCTCTGTCGGTACGCCTTACCAATTAGACGATTTCTTTCCGTCGGGGTCATCAAACAGCTCAGCGAGACCTGAGACAGATCGGGATGATTCTCAACAAGAAAGGGCCCTCAGCGTTTCTCCTATTTGCTGTCACCTAGCGTCCCTTTGCTACAACTATGGAGTTAAATAGGCACTTCACGCATGAAAGAGTGAAAAGCCCGTTTCTAATAAGTTGAAATTGACATAAGGACTAGATTGACATTGGCAGTTGATCTTTTTTGTCTATAATGAGTTACTGATATTGGTTTCGTAGCGTAATTTATTGTATAAATGATAAAAAATAAATGTCGGGTTAGTCAGTTCCTTTACGAAATAAGCCAGGTGTTTAACTTCTATAGGATACCGTGAGGCAGTTGAAGGGGGTCTATAACTAGTCTATGACTATCGGTAGCCGGCCGATAGACAAGTCAATGTTTTATCCTTCCCGGACGAGTCTGGAAACACGGGAGAGTTGTTTGATCTGTGGTGGTGATCGGAACGAAGATCCTTGAATCGCAGTGCAGTACAGTACCTCGGTGTACATACGACAGCCGCAGCTTCCTCCGATAGTGCTGTGCTAATCATCGTGCTCTTGAAATTTTACCTATTTAAAGGGTTCCAGCACGAGCCGAAAGTCTCCTCAGTGACTCATTTCTAAATTCAGTTAGTCATAACTCTGCTGAAAGTTGAATAATTTAATGAATGAAAGAGCTGTTGATTTGGGAGTAACCATTTTAACTAAAAACCTAGTTATCACATTTGGTACATTTTTCCACAGGATAAACCACTGTAAAAATGCTAGCGAACAATTAAGCAGGTGAAGCTTACGAATTGCCAGAGTGCAAATTTGGCATCCTCTTATGCACGAACAGACTTCTTGATTGAAATCTTTTTAAGGTGTTTAAAAAAACTAACGCTGGGTAAGTGACATGTCTTAAGATTGCCGAGAGTATAACCTCAAGGCAACAAGATTAATTTCTAATCCAAGGTTCTCCATTCTGATGAATTTGACGATGTGCTAGAGTTCCATTTCGTATGCGTAGGAGCACTCTATTCACTAGAAAAAACATATTTTCAACATCTTTTTTACTTCTTCTCAACTTTTTATCAGCACCATCCTCTCTAATCAAAAGGCTTGCATGGAGCAATAAGCGAACTAAGGATAATCGTTTTTATGTGACTACATACATGGAAGTGAGCGACTGTTCGTGCAGGCCAATTTTTTGCGAATTTCTTCTTAAGCATCTTAAAAAACCGAAATTTGTTTTCAAACTTTTTTTATGTTACAACCTTTGATTGCGATTTTATAATGTGTTTTAACGCTTTCAAAAAAGGCCTCCGCTTTCTCTGTAAACGGAAAAAACCAAATCGGTCTTAGGGATTAGGATCGGCGCTAGCCAGTCGATTTAGACATGAGCCACGCATTGTTTCTACGGGGTATGCGTATTTGGACTACGATGGCCAGCCGTCGAACAAGTCAGCGCTTTATCATTCAAGTCTAGTAACAGTCTAGTAGTTCACCGACATCGGAGGTATTGAAAGCTTGGTTGGTCTGGTCGGGAAATCCGAACCAAGAACCTAGTATTGGATCGTCACGCGACAACCGGCACCTCTGACTATTTCTCTTCGATGTGCAAGGAGGTGGATTAAGAGAAAAATTACCGGTACCTCTAAGCTGGCGCCAAATTAGGGGAAAAACGTTTTGGCTTTACTTTCACATGTTTCTCTCACGATCGCATTTTTAATGTTGCGCCTCTGATTGAAAGTGCCTAGTATTTCAGCGCTGAGCTTTAAGACAATATCTTTGCAACGTAGTTCTTAAATTTCAATTCATTTCCCGCAAGCAGGTTTAGCATAAAATCCCATCACGCGAAAATCGTACTTTTCGGCTGCTAACGAAGGTTGGCTCAACTCTTAATTACTGAAAGTTGTTTAATTTTATATCTTTTTAACACTGCATTATCCTTCCATTTTAATACCAAAATGCCTACATATTCCTGAAGTAAAAAAACTTTAATTAAAGGCGGAAGCATTCGGTCTGTTCTGAACATGACGTACTATTATTACCATTTGTTTGTTTCTATATTTTCTGTGATTCTCCTTGCTCCTTTCTACGTTTCGAACTAACCAGATTACTTAGGAAACAACTGCTAAGGAGATAGGAGATCAGATTTGAACTTTTGATTAGTTGAGTTTGACTTAAGAACATTCCTGCGCTTTGATTCGAGATGTTCTACTCACGCTCTCTGTCTTCTCTGCTGGTTGGCGTGTCGTGAGCAGCTGATGTAAGTTGATCCCTTGGTTCATGGTTGCCTGAGAACTCCCGCCGTGGGTCACCATAACATTGGTTTGCAATTTGCCGCGTCTCTAGGAAACTAATGGTAAGTAGTACCCAGCCAGCAATGCCTTCTATTGCACTCTCATAAATCGAAGGCCGCGGGCTCAACAGTTTTTCTGCAGACGTGCATAACCCTACAGACCATGCGAAGCGACGTGAACACGACACTAATGGAGTTATGACGTCAGTGGTGAGAGATGCGTGGCGCAACCCCATTACCACCCTCGACGCTACCGTGTTACAATAACTCATCCCCTTACGCAATTGTCTGTGGAACAGGGCGGGAGGCGCGCACTTCAGCCTCTCCGTCGCGCTTCTGAATAGGCAGGCGACAAGTGCTCGTGTGACGACTCTCTTCTCGGCGATTGTTCTTCTGAAGCATCGATCGACACGTTTTCCCATTGTTCACTGAAATGGCGTAACACTCCTCGAGAACAAATGCTTATTAGGAATATCTCGAGGCTCTAGAAGCCAAGCTCGTTGTACACTCGTCGATGTCTTCCTTTGTTTTTTTTTTTGCCGATTCTCACAATTTTCAGATTGTTTTCGTTTCAGGATGATCCGCCAATTATTTCTACCCTACTCGGTGACACTGTCGATGTAAAAGAGATGGCGACCATCTGATATTTCACGGAATAATCCTTCACTGCTGGTAATCATAGCCTGCAAATTTTGTTTGGTTGACGCGAAATGCTGTCACTGCAGAATGAACTTGGAGCAGCGCAGTTTGCTTCATTTAAAGTTGTTTTTTTCTTTAGCAGACCCTTCCGTTTTTTAGAAAACAAGTTTCTCAAATATCATTAAAACTGGATTCAATGGCCGATTGAAACGCTTAGAGCAGCTTTCAATATGGTGCGATCTGACGCGTTCGGCACGAAGGTCTCCTTCCTGAAAAGGTTTTGTTCCCAAAACAATTGACTTATCCATAAGTTGTCGCCGTGGAACAATGAGCGACGCCGAGCATGGGCTCTGGCGTGAATCAGCGACGAGCCGAGCGCTGCAAAAAGTGACCGTGATGGGGCCCCTACGAGTTTGAATTCTGCGCTAGAGCTTAGGTGCATCCCTATTTGAGAGCCTGGTCTTGCTACGAGACCCCAACAGTACAATTGAAGCGATGGACTGATTCATTTTTTACCGTTACACACTATTTTGGATTACATAAAAAAAATTCGTATTTTCCCTTTGGTGGCTTTCAAAAACTTGATTTTGTTGCACCAGATCCAACTCTTTTCCAGCAGCTTGCTAGCTCACTCGGCGTTGAAGAGATACAACTTATGTTCCAAGAAACATTCCGTCTGAGCAGAATGAACTACTTTAACTTCCGCTGTGTCTTCTTCAAGTGATTCGCTTGAAAAATTCCAACTACTACAGCTAGATCTTCAAATCTTTAGGTTATTCTAGCGCTTATTATTAGGTCATTGCATTTGAAATGACCAATTGTACTACCTCAATTTCTGGTAAATTTTTCATGGCTGCAAAACCAAAAATCACAGAACCTCAGAGGCCGGAATGTTCTTCTTCGGGGCGGAATAGATCCCGTAAGGTAGACCAAAACTTCGGGATGTCTGGAAAACGGTCTAAACACGTGCGATGCTATGGTAGACGTGAACAGAGCGACGAAGTGGGACAAATGCTGCAGAAGAAGAAGAAAAAGCTCTACAAGCTTAGGCAGCAGTCGAGTCTTGCAAATCACCCTTCTCTTTATCCCTGCTCATGGGCAGTCCTCCGCAAGCATTCCATTCTGAGGCACTGTGAGGAGCACCTCTTTGAATAAATTTCTTAACACCACCTGCGAGTAGGAAACGGGGCGCGTTCTGAAGTAGTTGATTCGCTCCTACTGCGCTTCCCATCTCTAGATTTACAGCTCGAAGAAAATTTTGAACTTTAACCTTAAATTGCAGAAAACAAGGTGTTGTCTACAACTCTACCGTGGTTTACTCTACTCTGTCGTGGTTTCATAAAGTTTCATAAAGAAGAACTACGAATATGAAGTATTCGAGGCTTCAAACACGAAGCTGCCGTGCATGCACAAGACGCCATCTGCTAATCTCGTTACGCTCGAGAGGTACGTGTAACCCTAGCTGGAGCTCGTTTACTCTCGATAATATTTGTTTGTTTTGCGTGGGATCAACGACAAGCCGTGCACAGCCGCTGTGCACTTTGCCGACTCGCGCGGCGCCGACCACCTCGTTCAAACCGACACTTCCTCGAGAAATGTTGTGCGTGTGTACATGGAGCGCTCTTCTTCTCCTTCCCTCCCATCGACAGTAGTTGATGGACTTAGCGATAAAATCCCTCGAAACTACTTCGTGGTGGTTCCTTCAAGGCTCTAGCCTTTCCTGATAGATAGGGTTATTCGTTCGTTAAAGTTACGCTGTATGTGTGTAGAGGACATCTGGTGGAAATATGCTTCTTCAATTCTCATTGGGACCTTGGTGTGCCTAACTGTTGTTGTGATTGTTCATTTTTACTTAGCAGTCGCCCTAAGTGGCCTAAATTTCTAGAAAAATAGCAAATCCGGAGCAAGTTTTGAGAGCTTCGATAAAAGATTTTGATGAGGTGAAAGCTTTTAAGTTGCTCAGAGCTTTTCTGAATGCTTATTACGCTTTATCTTTTGTTCTTCATTGGATTGACTACAGACCAATGCAATAAAGGTCACTAAACTTTGGGAAAATCGTGATTGCCAAATTAATCTGTGGATGAAACATTGTATAGCTAAAGATAAACAGCAGCGGTAAGCAATCCTTTTTTGAGATTCAGCACGCATTCTAGTCCCAAGGGGTGCCGTGGAGGCGATGGGAATGTGTACTTGTCGAATAAATTGAATTGTGGTGGTCAGCCTATGGAGACGTTTATCCTCCTAGGTGTCTGGTACCAATTCTGCGGCCCTTGAGGAGTGAAAGGCTTCGTTTTTGGTGACCTGAAAAGCACCCAAAGAAAGATCCTCAATACTTCTGCACCCGACACATACCCTACGGTAACATCCGCGAGGCATTACAAACTGAAGAAATATCGCTGAATGAGTAACTTTCTCTGCACGATTTTCTGACCCATCAAATCCAATGCCCCATCATTCCTAGTACATTGTTCAAACAAACGCCGACTCTCCGGAGAGGCCAGAGGTCCATTAACATAAGTTCACACGAGCCACGTAAGCCGCTTCCCACACATTAATGCTGTTATCAGTCACCCCCATGCTGCTGTTATCATAATACTTGCGCTGCAATTGTTCCCCTTGATTATTCTGCAGCCTGCCATAGAAGGTGTAATGACTTTACTGCGATATGTTGGGCGTTTGAAGTCAGCTTTAAAAGTGGAAAGGAAGAATCCCTTTATGAAATCGCCTTTCTCATCTCTTACACACTGATCATTTCCGATATTCTTTTCATCTGTTTTAGAACTTTTGCACGTTTTCGGTTAGGCGGTTTAGTGAAGCACATTGGGTTTTCTCGTTTTTAACTGTGCGTTTTGCGCTGTGAATCCAAAGGCTTCTGTAGAAAAGCGGCTGCAACTGCAGTTACTAGAACTTCCGCCATTGATATTAGATGCTGACGTTTTTCGAGCATCCGAAGCATGGTTTGAACCGTAGCCGATTCGCTGCTTGCAGAGCACTGCGCTCTATTCCAGGATACAGCAAAATGAACAGCTGTTGCGGTTCAGCCTATATACCAGACTACCACTTAGACCTCTATTGTGGTTGTTCTTTAAACTAGGGCTTGATTCATTATCGTAGAAGACTGCATATTCCCCCAAATTCTAGAACGACATGTGTTTTTCCTATGCCAGTGCGGCACCCATACCACTTTTCTATCTACATATTTGTCCATGCATATATTTCTTGAATGCCGGTAAAAGGCGTTTATAATTTTCTGTGAACAGTGATACATTCCTTAGGTGGGCTGTCCTCCGTTAATGTTTGCGCTTTATTGTGAAGATAGTGGGTGATTGCAACAATATTCATATTCCCTCTCGATTGTTTCTGTGCCCCACAGTGACCGCCGCGCAGGTGTCTACCGCAGCTGAACGGGACCATGTAAAATTGACCTCTTCCACCGTGGGGATGAGTCGCCTAAGCGACTTTAGTCGCTCAACCGTACCCCATTGAACAATACCGTATAATCTGCTGCGCGCACGGTGCTGTTCACCTTTAAATCGCCACGGATTAGTGGTCGCTTCGAACCGCACTCTGTGACTTTTATGGTTTCGCCTTCTGTAGCGGATCGTGGCTTTGCCAAGGTACTCAGCACTTTCGGGTTCATTTTCTCGCGTCACCTATTTTCGCTATTTTTGTTCTGTCTAAGTGGGTTTTTCCAATTTCGAATTTTTCTAGTCAGTTACTGCTATATAAAACCTATTCCTACCACTCAACTAGTCTGCTTCATCTGCTAACTAACCATAAGTACAGTCAAGACCTATTAAAAAGCTATAACTATTAAAGGTGCGCAACTTATTTAGCGGAAATAGTGTGTTTCTTTCCTAGCTTCATTTCTATTCGCATCAAAAAGACTTGCGATATGTAGACGTATTTAGAAACCATCCATCATCCTGGTGATGTAGATATCCTCATTGGTAAAGCTTCTCTAGTTACACATAAGAAAGGAGGAACCACACGATATATGGAGGTAACGTCGTGTCCCCTACGTTATTCCTGCAGTTGAACCCTTTTTATATACTCGAAGTTTTAGGATGATAGGGTGAAGGACGGCGTTAATCTATCCCGATCTAGGATGCGCCACGCTTTTTGCGGGATATCGGGTAGCCAAATGAATGCGTATCTCGCGTATACAATGGCCTGCGGAGGCCATTCAATGGACAAGTCAATCATTTGCCTCTCACATACAAGCCTTAGGCCTCGTGCATACTTCCCGTCGATGAGTTTTGCAGAGCGACGAGTTTTGCAGAGCGACGCGAATGAATTTGAATTTCTCTGTGCTCGTCGTATCGACCGTTCGCTCTGCAAGGGAGCGCGACGGCGATCCGTCCAGGACCAACGCTAAACACCGCGCGCGGCGCGAAAAAGTATGTCATGCCCGCGATGGGCGCGGGAAGCCATCGCGCATGCCGACCGCCACTGTTGCGGCGGCCACGGCGAAGTTTTCTTTGACTATTCGGCCGCGTGCGGCGGAATGGCCATGAACTGAGCGCCGCGATGGCATCGCGGCGATGGAAGTATGCCCCCGGCCTAATGTCTAGCTACTGCCTCCGAAGAGTGGAAGGGTCGTATGCCTAGGTGAGTCTCAAACGAAGAACTCGATCCGTGGTGCAAACAACAGCCAGCACCTTCTCCAGCCATGCTACCACTCGCCCGCAATCGTGTATTGTATATTGCATCCTTTATTACGTATTATGGGCGCGTGGTAGCGCCGTAGGAGGGGCGCTGGCTGTCACGAGCACACAGTTTCAGGTTCCTGGTTCAGATTTCCCGCCAAGCCAACCGAGCCGTCCATCTAGACGAGGTTCGGAAACTGGAACCAGACTCGTCTGAGAAGGATAGAATGCTGACTTTCCCATCGAGAAGCCACCGCAGGAGCAGGAGCCACCTATGTGCCTAAATACGTATTCAATCGGCTCCCGATACCAACTGGAAGTGGGACGTGCGGAACCCCAGACAAAGAATGATTAACCCAGTCCTTTATCCATTATTGTCTATTTTAAGTATTGGAAATTGAACATATTGTGTAGTTCGACGCTACATTCTAACAACAGCAAGATGAAACACAATTCGAAAAGCACAAACCCAAGGGAAAACTAATTTCTGTGTTGAAAAGGAAGGATCCCACTTTCATTCATACTTAAGCAATATGTCACTGGACCGTTCCCTGGGCAAAACATATTATTTACAAAACAGAGAAGAGTTTTCGTGTTTGGAGGAATCTTCAACTCGTTGCTAAGGTGGAGCAAATTATGGCTTGGCAAGTATAAAGATTGACACTTGTTGCCCTTCTCATTCAGAATGAAAGGATTTGACTCGAGCTTGGGACCTCACCATCAGTATCAAATGAGCGTAGCGTTCTATTGATGCTATTTTTCTCATTTGCTGCTCCCTTTTCTATTGTTTTTTCTGCATGTTTGTATTACGTTTCATTCTATACTTTTACTCGCTTCTTACGCTCCGTCCCTTTTTGAACTTTTCGCCAATTTTTTCCTTCTGACAGCCAATTCTTTATAGGAGCACCCCATTGAAAAGACAGCCATTGTCTCTCACTCATCCGTCCACTTATACTCCTAATTTCCCTACCGTAACCGTCATCTGTCTTTCTTCAACCTAAATGACCTCCGCAAAAACTGAACTCCTTAAGAACCGCCAATTACGGAGTCGGGCAGCCCGACCGTTTCCCTCTTTCTTTCAGCTCTTCTTTTGTGGCCGCGAACACCAGCGTCTCGTCGGAGCAGGCGTATCATGACTTCAATTGAGTCATTATCCTCGCTTTAATTGCCATAATTAAGTCGTCTTCCGCATGTCAGCATGCAGTGCCTTTCACGGGTGCACACCTGCGCGCACCCCAGCTCCGCCTCGGCATTCAGCTGTCCGTCGGGGAGCTGTCTGGCAACGAACGCCTTCGCCTCGTCCAATCAGCACTTCCTGTTTCTTTGATTTCTCACATTGAGAGCAAGCATTGTGCAGGAATAACTCGAATAATAACTAGAGTAGTAGCTTGAAGTAGATTAACTGTTAACTCGTCAAAGTTGACGCACCCTCTCCAGAAGAAGCGCAGTCAAGATAAAGGTCATCCGGGAAGCCACAGTTCGCAACAGATGAGAGCAGTAGGAAAGCCCAACCTTGAAAGAGCAACTACTTCTGCCCTAGAGATTCAAAACAGTTCTTTGCTACTATAATTGTGCCTCAAATGTACATAAGCGGCACCTTTCGATATTCCTTCCACCCTTTAGAGCGCCGATAGGAATTCTTGCGGCTCCAAACTTCAGGTCGCTGTCTGATGCTTCACCAAAATTTTATCACTGTAGAGGGGCCTATCTTTTCGTTGATGCACAGCTGCCCGCTCCTCGTTCGAACTGCAGCAAAGTTTCTACGCCATAAGGACCTTCATGTCTTATTTCTACGCCTAGAATTGAACCGTTAGTAGTCTTTGGAAAACGGATACGATGTTACTTAACTATGAATCTTTGAATTTTATTACAGAATCAGTGGTAAATGTACTCTCTACATCCCTTTACTTCTATATCCTTCTGAATTTACCTTTATAGGATTAAACTAACGGAGGGGAGTAATTTCTCATATATTATATAAGATTTGCATCGAGACGAACGAGATCCTAGCCGAATAAATGAGACGACATTCTTACTAATCTGCTCTTCCTTGTCATAGTGAAATTGCTATTTCAACGGAGACTGTACCGCTACTACCACGTTCACTTTATCGTTACTTTGAACCGTTCGTATCTTAGTGAAACACACAAACGCAGACTCATGCTGTGTTTATAACAGTTGCTGCTTCCCTCCACCATAACCCGCTGAACTTCGGTGTAAAGAACCTGCAACAGTTGACGAAAATTTGCGGCTGCATTCTCTGCTTACCATTTCTATTGACCAGTCATTTCAGCTTAAAACAGCAACTGTTTTCTACTCGCCGGTGGCGTAAGAGCCCACAGCATTTCTGCCCGTGTAGCAAGTGGTGCGGGTTCGAGTCCTGCCTGGCGCAGTTTTAATTCTCAGCGAAACATCGCTATTTTCTATTCGCTTTTTTGACGAATATCATTATAAAAATCCTACCAGAATTATTGGAGTGTTCGATAATTAATGTCGTTTTTCTCATAGATCGTGAACTGTATATTTTTATGTAGAAGCGATTGTGTAACTAACTTTTACAGTATAAATAAATTCACTTCGAAAAACATGAAAAAACAACATTAATTCCAAAGAACCCAGTATATGTATTGCTCGACTCACCTTATTTCCTCATCCGGTGCATTTTGGTCTTGGTTTCCTGACCTTTGGTCAATCTCCCCTCATTAATCTGCAGAGACCCGCTGGCTGCAAAACACCCCACCCCTCCCACTCGGAGTGCGAACAGCGCCGAGTACAAATACAACGCCCTACCGTAATCGTAAAGTTCACGCAGCTGGTCTCGGCGGGTTTTTACCCCATGGCGAGACCAGATGTGTGGAGGAAGTGCAGCCGCAGCAGCAGCAGCGCTGCGTCGGCGTCGGCTTGTGGCCTTCCCCGGCTGCGGATCCTGTTTGCGCATACTGTACTCGAGCGAGAGCAGATACAGTGTCCGTCGCTTCGTCCATGAGCACTGTGGCGCCCACGGCCGGTCAATTGGGTTAAGTACGTGGCGCCTTTGATGTGCTCTATTTGCATTCGCCTTCGTCTCCTTAATATGGCTCCACGCCTCGCGCCACGTTCGCCCTTTCTTCGGCTTGAGCTCGCGTCGTCTCTTTGAACGTTGCGCCATGGGAAATCGGATAATGTGATCAGCCGGCACGGCTCGTGGTGGGAATCGTTTTCGCTCACAGCTGTCCGTTCTGGTCACTTTCACTCAAACGGAATCCAAAAGCCCTGTTGTAGCCCAGAGCCGATTCTGCGGTCATGTCTTCATCACGCTAGTACTCGCTGCTCCTTTCAGAACTCGCAGCACTGTCAGCTCTTGGTCATAGTGTTCCCGTTGCGTTACTCACACTATATCAATCTATGTTCCTAGTGATAGAAAAATTGAGCATCAGGAATCATAAGGCGTACCGTCTCCTCTCCTTCCAGCTATCATACCATTGCCGAGAGCCCTGGGCTGACTTCTAAGATGCAGAATATCAAGGCAAATAAGTTGAAGCGGAATTTGATTGGTTGAACAGTTGAGACAGAGAGGTATTCTTTTCACTTGCACTTTTCTTACACACCAAATCAATTGCCAACAGTGTTGAAGCTGAAGTCTACGGAGAACAGACTAACTTCAACCCGTTTTAAGTGATTTCCTTTTATGATGAGCTGATCAGAACTCCCACAACCTTGATTGGAAAAGATTATCCAGCCTGTTTCGCAGCGCTAATAAGAAAGTTGCTGAGAGTGAATCTTCATTGAAGAAGGTCATTCACGCCTGTGTATATGGAGTGTTAGAGTTGTCTTGAGCTTTATAACCTCACCAAGCACTAACGGCTGACTATCTGACCATATGAATTAGTTCGACCCTGAAGACAGCACGCCAAGGAGCTAAACCCACCCTCATTTCACAAGGAGAGCCTGTGGGAGGCGGTGAGCTTTTGCGAAGCAGTTTCTACAGGATGTAGGTTCCCGTATGAGGAGTCGAAAACCGTAGTTAATTTTTTCGGAATGCTCTTCTGTGGACGAAAAAGGCGTGCGGAAGCGTGAGTACGAAGTTCCTCACACCCTGCTGCCACCCAACTCAGTGTGGGCGGTTGGAGCAGTGGCTAGTGATGTCGCCTCTTGTTCGCACCCAATGGGTTTTGCGGTTCGACCCCCGGTATCGCCACAGTTTTTGCGCACATCGGGTCGGGTTATTATGTGCTTGCCTGACCACAGGAGTCAATTTGTAGTCAATTCTTCAATTTGTTTTGTTTTGAATTGCATCGCAAAAGCTCACCGCCACTTCGGAGGCTCTCCCTGCCATTGCTTCTTTTGAAACGTAACAGAAACTTCTTAGCTTAAAGATGCACGTATTCGGCTTCCTTGTTTTACAATGAATCCGTATTGTCACTGCTGAGGTAAGGGTAAAGGACAGCGTTACTATTTTTTGGGATGCGCCTATTCTACTTCGGCAGGTTGTCGTGTTGGCGATTTGAATGCCTATTTTTTCTGTACAACGACTTGCGATGGCCGGCCGATGCACAGAGCTTTATCTTGCCGGACAAATCTGGTACCAGCTCACAGACTTCGGAGGGTTGTGAGCCTTGGTTACCCTAGGCGGGAGATCTGAACCAAGCCTGGTGTCGGTTGTACGACTGCCGGCACCTCTTCCGACTGCGCTCCGCGCGCCCACTGCTAGTATTGCAACCTTCACAAAATGCATATCCTCGAGGTGTGTCAGCACCCATCCGTGATACGGGGATGGGCCGGCCTCTGATAGCAGCATGGAACCGGTTAAGCTGAAGACCTTACTGGTAGCAATGCTTTAACACATTTGCTTAAGCCTGGAGCGGCTGGTAGAGAGGCTATATGTTGTTACAGGATGTTTTGTTGCGATCAAAACTTTTGCGCCAGGCGGGATTCGAACCCGCATCTTCTGCTTTCCGGGCAGCGATGTTCGCCTTACACCACCGGCGCTGTTTGAACGACAAGTTGTCCTCTCTGAGCTATGTCTATGGTAAAATGCGCTAAGTCCGCACAACGAGCTGTGCCAGCTCCTTCTACGTTTTTTATCGAGAATCTCCGAAAAAGCGAGTCACGTCATTTCTCTATGCGGGGCGGGACATCTGTCACTCCACATTTTCGTCAACTCCATCGCAGCTCGTAGTTTACGCGAGGGTAATGTGTCAGTGTATTTCGGAGGCCATTGTGGTTTTCTGTTGCTTTTCACATGGTTTTTTTAATGAAGCGATCATGTACAGCTTCAGCTACAAATGCATTACGATTAGAGTAAGAATCGGAAGTAGACCACATTTTGTCCTTTTCGTTTTTTAGAGATAATAAATTGGTTTACATCCCCTTTGGACAATAATAGGTGAACAACGGAATATACCTGAATAAATACATGCATAGATACTTCTCAGATACCATTGATTCAAAATCAGAGCAACCGATAGTGAAGCAATGAAGTGAAGTGATAAAATTGAAACTTTTAATTTACTTCTAGGGAGGGGGAGAGAAACAGTCCAGTTATTTTGTCCGCAATTTACTATTTTACGGTTTGAGTAAAGATAAAGGATAGAATACGAGGTTGCTCAGTCCTTTTTGGGATGCGCCACACATTCTACTTCTACGGGATGTCATGGAGGCGGCTTGAAAGCGTATTTGGCCATACAGTGACTTGCGGTGGCCAGCTAACGAACAAGGCAGCGCTTTATCCTTTCCAGTACCAAATCACCGACTTTGGAGGTATGGAAGGCTTGGGTGGGAAATCCGAACCAAGAACCTGGTATTGGGTGCACGCGGCAGTCGGCGCTTCTTCCGACGGCGCAAAACGCGCCCTACGGTTTCAGTATGGGTTTTGAGAACGATTTGTGTTTCGGATGAACTTCTAATTTACTTTTTGGAAAGGGTAAAACCTTGTACAGATAATTTGTCCTCAATCTAGTGTATGTGCCTATGACCAATGGCTGCTGAAAAACAAAATATGTGGGACTCCTGGCTGACTCCTAAAATTTTGCCCACTTCAGATTAAGGCTTGAAGACGAATATCAAGCTCTTGCGAGCTTTCGACAGTCGTTCTATACTGCTGCATAACAAAGTGCGAAAACATCGTTAAGGGTTACTACCATCTTGCACCTTTGAAAACGGGTGATAAGCATTTATACGAACTACATACAGTTACGTTAACGTGGGCGCAAACATCTTCAGTTTCCATTTCCGTCTTCGCTCCTCCTATAGCTTACCGAACTTCCGCTGATATTAATTGTCTGGGAAGCATCTGACCATAGTGTCACCCCACACATCACATCCTCATTTTTACGCACTGAGCACTTCCATTGCGCGTGGTAGTGCAGTCGGATGAGGCGACGGCATCGTGTGACGAGACGAGGTTCACGAGACGAGGTTCTTAGTTCCAACCCGCTCAACCATCGATCGGTGAATTGGCACCGGACCTGCCTAAGAAGTATGCAAATTGAACATGGGCTGGCCCATTGTACAGGCCAAATACGCATTCAGATCATTCAGATTGTCTCAACGATATCCCGCAAATGCACGCGTACTGTAGACACTGGATCCGACGTCGATTTGGATAATTCGAACTCGTCACTTTTTCAGGCCCATTTAAAGGGATTATGCGAATAATGGCATCTTTGGAAAGTCCCGCTTCTCGGAGTGATTCAGATAAGCGTAGCTTTAACAAGAAGAATTTTCTTATGATCCATAAGATTGATTATCCTTTGAACCGGATATGTGAACCAGATAGAACATAGGATTATTGATCAAAATCAGTTATCTAAATTATCCGAAACTCTGATCTGGTGGGAATCACCCCTCTCTGAATCGCCCTAAGATCTGGGCTTCTCTAAAACTCATTGTTAGTACGACCCATTTAACCAGAGTTTTAAAAAATAGCAGATCCGAATTATTCGAGTCGGCTTCGGATCCGATGTCCAGCGTACATCGCCATTTTGTACCCCTTATCCGTATCTCATGCACTTCCACGAAGACCCTTGGGGGAGAAGACATGGAGCTACTTTGACGTGAACTCTCATAGTGCTCAACGACCTTGTCTATCTTTGTTCAGAATTGAGCCGCACCCTGCTCAAGACAGCCTCACTTTTCGATTGTCCACTAGGGAAGTTATAGGTTCTAACAGGGGACGTTATAGATTCAAGGGGGGAGGTCTTTGTGTGAGCTGAAAAGAATGGTTTGCTCTTTCGAGCTGTTCAGCAACACTAGAAGGTCCGAGTAGAGTGGCTGTTTCACTGGCCAACCTCCTCTATTGTATCACGGGAACTACTAGCGAAGTTTTCTTACTAGAGGACGTCAGAATAATCAGTTTGGGTCTTCACAACTTTATTTGAGCAACAAATACTCCAAGGCGAGAGCTGTCGTTGTATAAGAATGAACCTCTGCAGCAAAGCAGCGGGAAAGCATGCAGCTGGAAAGCACGACCGGCTATGGCCATCACTCCGTGGCAACGCTGCATATGCGTCGGCCTCCTACGTATTGTTATGGGAGCAGTTCCCGCTGAAAAACCGTCCCCCTTCGGTCGCGCTCGCCTTTATAGCCATTACATGACCATAATAGGCAAAGTGCGTTTTTGCCACGACGCGCCTCCCCACGTCGCCGAATCGAATCAGCACGGAAAACTCGTCCGGTTTTTTCCGCTCGTTCCGACATGCAAAAGGACAACATGGCCGTCCCCACTTACGGCCGTCCGTCGGTCGTTCGTCCTCATGCGAAAACAATTGCAGCACCCATCGGTCGTGATCGTCACAGTGCCCATATGCGCACACATGTGCTTTATGATGTCGCTTTTATGATGGCCGACCGCTCCCTTACGTCCGACTTACCGACCGCCTAATAACGACCTTTGTGACCTTAGTCGTGGAGCTGCCGCTGTACTACCGGTATATTACCGGGTTTTATGGGAGTACTTGTCTGCGAGCCCAAGAATAATAGTTTCTGTTTCTGACTGTCCGGAGGAATAACTGTTTAACTGCTTCACAAAAGGGAACAAAGCCGTTTCTATTCTTGCAATGTATTCATACTTCATGTTTTCCTTTTGCGAACAACATTCTCTGTCCACCTTCGAACTACCGCCAAAAGGGTTTCTTTTACAAGATGGTGTCAGCCCAAATTCGGAAAGCATGAAACGGAGATCTATATTACGTGTTTACTCCAAAACTTCACTCATTTCACGGCTTCAGCATGGAAGAGCACTCGGTCCTGGAGGAAGCCATACACAAATGATCGCGCGTGGCGCAGTCGGCAGGAGCAACAGACCTCGCGTACACCACTGATCGATCTCAGTTTCGATTCCCTCACTGCGCAACCAACTGTTCTACCCCTCCATGTTAGTGAATTCTAACCATGCGTATTATATAAGGGTAATGCATTGACTCGATCACCGGCTGGCACTGAAAGTCATGGTATTGGCCAAAAACGCATTTAAAATGGCCTTCACGACATCCTGTAGAAGTGGGATGTGTGGCGCATCCACAAAGAGATTGATTACCGCTGTATATAACTACCGTCTTCCATTAATATGGCTTCTTACAGCCGTAATAACTCTCATTTCAATTGATGCTTATGTTGTTTTGCCTCCTAATCTTCTTGCTTGAATTCGTGATGGCTTGCTCCTTCATGATGCAAGCGGCTTCGGAAAAATCCAGAGGAGGTGGTATATACATATGTAGTGTGACGCTCAAGTAAGGAAGCAGTTGCTACATTGAAGTTATCCCCTCCACACTACGATGAATCCTACTTTCTGAAAATTATTCTTCAGAAAAATAGAACATAGAAACGGCCTCCGACATTTTGTTTAATCACTATTCTCTTACGTTCGTTAAGAGATTGAAATAGAAAGTTTCGGAAAAGGCAAGTTTCTTCAGAAGAAAATAAAACTTCAAACTGAAGTGAGCCAACGACATTAGCTTTTTACCTACAGACCTCGTGCCGACTTAACATGCTGAGTAGTTATTTATTAGGTTGTAACGAAAAAAATGGCACTGAACCACTGTAAATTTAAACAGTTAATAACTCGGCTTGTAGGCAAGTTTATTAATCGAAATAATAACCTTCTGATTCCACACATCTTTGCCGACGTGATAAAAGCTTTTTTATCCCAGTAGCATAAAAATCAGAGGTTCTGGAATTGACGAAATCTTTGAAGGCACTTTCGGCATCCTGTTGGTATTTGAATATTTTCCCCACCAAGAAGTCGCCAAGATGCTTGAAGAAATGGTAGTCTGTTGGGGAGAGGTCGGGAGAAAACGGAGGATGTGGTAGAGTTTCAATGCTCAGCTCATTCAATTTCTGCAACGTCATTCGTGCTACATGGGGGGCGAGCATTGTCGTGCAGAAGGAGAACTCGCCTTCGGTTCACCAAGGCCGGCCGGATACCCTTCAACTTTTTCATCATTTCTTCAATTTCAATGCAGTACTTTGACCGTGATGGATTCACCGGGAGGGAGGAAGCTGTGGTGAATAATTCCCAGCGAACACCACCATACTGTCACCATTACTTTCTTTTGGTGCAATTCCGGCTTCGCAAAAACCTTGGGCTCTCATCGCTGTCCACCCACTGTGCCGATCGTCGCCTGTTATCGTACGTTATCCATTTCTCGTCACAGGCTACGATGCGATCGAGGAATGGGTCCGTTTCGTTCCGTAGAAGCAGTGCGGACGAGATCTCATATCGTCGGTTTCTTTGCTCCTCAGACAGCTCGTGAGGCACTCATCTTTCCAGCTTTTTGGTCCTTCCAATTTCCTTCAGATGCGGGCAGCTGTATTGTGACTGACGCCAAGAACCTTCGCTATCTCCCTGGTGCCTTTGTGTGGATCCTCCTCTACCACATCTCTCAGCTTGTCCTCATCAACATCACTATGCTGTTCTTCCATGCTCTCATCTCCATTCCGGAACTTCTGATACCAATGATACGCCGTCCGAATTGTGGAACATCCTTGAGCGAATGCGGCGTTGATCTTCTCGTCCGCCTCCTTAGCTCTAGTGCCCAGCTTGAAGTCATACAAGTAAATGCCTCGGACTACCCTTTTGTCCATCTGCAAAAAAGTCAATAAAACTCTGAAGTTTCCCCACTTTTACATAGAAAATTTGGTACTCTCCGGTAGAGCAAAGCTTGCGCTTCTAAATGATATGCCACATGTTACGGTTTGTTCTTGATCAAACGCGTAAAGGCGCACCAAAAAATGGCGCGAGCCAGTGCCATTTAATTCGTTACAACCTAATAGATTAGTGCCTTATAGATCTTCTCCTGGTTGGCGCTGAAAGCCAAACTGAACTAGTGTTCTCCGTCTTTAACCTTTCATTAAATCCAGATTACTTAAAGCAGTATTTCTAGCCGAATGGGCTAAGCGCAGCCATTAAATGTGTGAGACTATTGGAACTGCTAGAGATAGCCTCTATTGTTAAGCTTATGAAACTTGTAACAATAAAAACATAACCATTTTTTTTATTTGTGCCAATGATCCATTGCTGTAACCAATCAAGGATTCTTGTGGCTGATCAATTTTTTTGAGCAGCCCTTGTCCTATATGGTGTCTCACTCCTTCTGGGCGGATGCCTGAATATCATTTATGAAGGCCGCCTTCCATCCTTCCATGCCGCGGCTCAAATGCAGCTACTACGCATCTGCTTGCTAAGGTGTTCGTACTCAGTTTGCTTTCTGCAGCGTCAGCACACCATCTAATCACTTACGACTTGGTTGTTATGCTCGTTAATAGTACACCATTTTTATCAACCTTCAGAAAGG
The DNA here is from genome assembly GCA_947396885.1 of Heligmosomoides polygyrus polygyrus. Lineage (NCBI taxonomy): Eukaryota > Metazoa > Nematoda > Chromadorea > Rhabditida > Heligmosomidae > Heligmosomoides > Heligmosomoides polygyrus. The sequence goes on along the minus strand of OX377204.1, from coordinate 69,285,239 downwards.
TTGGAAAAAGCAGCCGCACATGCAGCCCGTGAAACGAGCGCTTGGAACGTCTGCCCTCTGCGAAAGCGTGCCTGCACGTTTTAGCAGAAGGGCCTTGTATTTGGTCACTTCTGCTCGCTGTTGAATCTAGTCCTTGAACACCATTACTCTAAACTAATCATAAGATCAGAGAGCAAACGTCAAACCTGTTGGGGTTTTCAAGGGTAATGCTGTCGTAGCAATTACAGTCATCAGCCGGTTTTCCAATGGTCACACTCGGCCGTTTTTAGATCTACTACCAGTAGAAAAAGTGAAGCATGTTTAGAGCGCAATTTTGTCACAACGAGGACAAGCTGCAGTGCCTCGTGCATATAATGCCAATTGTTAGGATGCTTGGAACACTGGTAGAACCACGCTTCCCCTGACAGGCAGAATTGTCTTCGAACATGATAAACCCTGTCCTTGTAGCTCTACCCGTATGGAAATTGGGAATTTGCAGCTAAGATTGGCTATTTAAAGTTGCAGTTTCTAAAAAATTTTGAGAAGCAGAAAAGCTTCATACATGTGGGGAGTTTTGACTACCTTCAATTCCACAACATCTATCTAGTGAAACTCTGCAGTGTATGCATAAAAATTCTGTAGAAAGCTTTTAGAAAGTTTTCACGTTCTTCTCAAGTTGTAATTCCGAATGGCTAGAAGAGCAGGTTTCGACGTTGCAACCTTTGCGCGAGTGACGGCGGTAGAAGGAGATTCGCGCATAACCTCGTTGCAGGCGCCGGCAGTTCGCCGCTTTCAACTCCATAACAGGATTCGCCACGGTCAGGCGCTTGTTGGTGAGTGGCCGACGGCGTTCGCATCTTCAAGTTCGTAGTTCTTCTGGTAAAAACGTCAAGAGCAGCAGTTCTGGACGGACACGCGTCAACGCCGCATTCGTTCAGCAGCTGCTCAAGTCCCCAGAGCCTCGCCGGCGAATGTCACGTTTTTCTCTTCAGAGCTTCTCTCCTTTACTTTAATTCGCTTGAACACATTGAGCTATGTAGTGCCTTCTTTGAGATACTAACATAATAACTACAAGATCTATCTGAGCACGGAGGAAATTACGAGAAGACTAAGCTATTACAAGAAGGTATTATTCTAGAATGCTAGATTAACTCCCTCTTGTAGACCGTGAAATCTTCTAGAAGATTTAGAAGCGGCCAAACCTCAAAATGGGAATGTGGGGGTTTGCTTTTTCTTCTCACACTCACACACTGTAATATTTCTTCATTCCACCATTATTATTGCTCAATCACTTCCATATTATTTGGCAAAAAACTGGCCCGTAAGTCACCTCTTACTAAAATATTCACGCTTAAGAATGGCGCAAACTCATACAAGACTGGAGGCTTGCTCTCTAGAGGTTTCATAACTTGCGAATCAAAATTACGTTGATGAAACGAAGGCTGATGTCTTTCGCAGTGGTATTGTACGTTCTTCGCTACTGATATTTTAATCTTAGGACATTCTGGACAAAAGTCGTTGTATAATGATGTTCTCGTGATGAATCCTAGTTGTTCACCATTTTCCATTAGTACTGGCATTTTATTCTGCGGGCTTGATGCTGCATCAAGCTGTCCAAGATTGCTATGACAGCTACCTCCGGCTTACATTTCTGCGCTATCTTCAAGGTCTGAAAAGGTGAAAGAAACGTTGAGAGACTAGTCAAACATGTCTGCTTCAGAGGAAGCGACTATTTAAAACAGAAAATCGGACAAAGGCTGGTGCTAAGTGCAATAAGAAATGCTAACGTCTTCGGTGAAAGTCTAGAACATGCACTAGTCAGCTGGAATTAGAACAACCTGTGCACTACTACTACTACGGCTATTTCCACCTATTGCCTTATATCTGTGACAGAACGACCATTTTTATGATCCACTTGGTGTAGGTGGATTCATCTAGCGCTTTTTGCTGACTAGAGGATGGAGCTGTTGTGGGGAAACATAAAGATAAAGGATAAAGGACGGTGTTACTCAATCCATTTTGGGACGCGCCACACATTCTACTTCTACGCGATGTCGTGGAGGAGATATGAATGCGTATTTGGCCACACAATGACTTGCGGTGACCAGTTCATGAACATGTCAGCGCTTTCTCCTTCTCAGACAAATCTGGCACCAATTCATCACTACGAAAGAGTGAACTTTAAAGAAGAGGTAAATGAAAATCAATTTTCGTTCCACGTTGATTAAATACTGTTTTATTTTATTACGTATATATCCCTACATGTTGCTTTGTATATAAAGTTAACAAAAGTGTGATAACCTGCAGTGTGAGGTGGATGTAAATTAAAGGTGTTGTCTATTTTTGAGGCAGTATCGCTCGCTGGATATACGGACGCAGTGACAGTAGAATGATCTTACTTACGCGTCACCGCGCTTGCCATGTTAAGAATCCTGACGTAGTAGACTTGAATACTAGTATGGTGATGTGACATTACATTTTCCTTGGCCGCTACCGTAACCTTATGTACCTGTCTGCAAAGTGTTTGTGGACACCTGGGTGTACGATCTCGAAGACGCGAGTTGTTTGTGTCGTTTAAAAATCAAAATCTCTACAGGCACGTGGCTGGCAAAATGTGGTCCAGTCATTGCCGTCAACTCGCGGTGGCTACCACGACCCATTAAGGAACCGAGCTTTGCTCATGTGCAGGCGTGTATGTTGTGCGCAGCGCCGGTCATCAGAATGTTTCCGTCGCGTAGTCCAAGCGACTAATACGCCATTTAGGCTAAGGATGCGCAGATTGCGCCTTTCACAGCCACAAACGACAAATTAAGTTTGCGGGACGGCGAGAGGCGTCGTCGGCGACGCCGGCGAGCAGCAGCAGCCGCGCCCGTCGGCGCCAGCTCTCGACGCCCGCGCCCAAATCGCATTTGTAGCGATTCTTTCGCCACCAAATCACTCGTTTCCTAACGGCTGCTTCTGCTTCGGCGCCACCCGCTTTTACGTTTTCGGCCTGCGGTGGCTTCCCTTTTCGTGACTTCTGTAGAGAGAGCAGGCATGGTTTCCTAAGAACTCTTAAGAAGTCAATTCCCAGCACAACGAGCGTCGGATCTAATAACATCGCGTTTCCTATTTGTTCTCCTATATTGGTACAGCAACGTATTCAGCTTGACATTCTCGAGTCCATTATTTTTGAGCTGAGAATAAATCTCTGGTAGCTTACTCCGCTGAATATCAGCGGTTTCAAAGCAAGCCTTGTTTTTATTGTATAGAGACAACACTAAGCATCAGGCCTCTTTTTGTGCAAGGTCCCCATTGGGTAGAAGTTCGATCTGACTCTGTTTATCATGAAGGCACCATCGTAGCAGAGCAGAAGCTCCTACGGCCTCGCCCTTTGTGGAATGCGCTGTCTACAAGGCAGGCATCAGTTCCTCAATGTTTGCGGACAACGCTCTAGAAGAAGCGCGACGCTGCTGGCTTTACACTTTAAACGTGCTCAAGGGGAGGGGTAATAGGTACAGATTTCAATAAGAATTAGATTCGAAAAATAGGCGTGAAGGTCCAGGGGAACCAAATCATCGTCGAAACGGTAGAGACTATGAAAAAAGAAAGAAGGAGGCTTCAAGTTGTCCATTCTTTCATGCCATGGTTAGACGTCCCTATGATCGATGGGAAACGCCTACAGAAAGCTGTACTTATGCTTTGTGGAGTGCTTAGCCGCTTCGAATGGACCTAGCCTGCCTCTTTCTCGTCAACTCTATTACCGATTTCAGATTGGAAGCACTGCCAAATTTTCTGAGCACCTGGAGACTAGTCTTCAAGGCCGCACTTAAGCGCTTGGATGGATAGCCTGCCCCTACAGTAGGGAAAATACAGTTTTGGTAGTCTGGACATCAACCCTGTGCTGTAAGACATGAGTTTTTAGCTCCTAAACAGATGTGAGGACTCAAGCCATACCACCGAACATGGTCTGAGAGTTCTTGCCCTGTCCTAGTGGAGATTCTGGGTCCTGCCTTTTAGGCGGATTGGACGTTGATATAGTTTAGTATTCACATGGAGCATTCCCGACATTTGAAGTTTCGACGACTTTTGTAGCGAAAGGATGCAAGACACGGAAGCTCAAAATCCGTCAATGACCGCGGCGGAACAACATGCCTCTTAGTGGTCATTTAATGTACCTTCACTTGCAAATTTCATAAATCCTTCTTCTGAAAACTAAGCATGCAGTGATTCTCAGCTGCCTATAAACGTTTTCTTTTAATTTCATTTGTGTCTGATGTCCAGGGACTGCTGCCAGTGATGCTTCCTTCACCTTTCCCGCGGAACTGATATCAAACGGCCTGTCCAAATGGGCTTTTGCCGGCCAAATCCTCTCGGCACACAAGTCGACTCCATAATCTCTTCATCGGCAGTGTCTTTGTTGATGTTAAGGCTCATAACCTGTTAATCTGCGCGTCCGTCCGCCCCAGTCTTAGGGTGTCGGACACGCTGGCGGCGGCTCCGCCCACGTCGTCGTCACACGCCCACTTGGACACACAAATCACGACACCAGCTTGCTAATTTTGTTAGTCGGGACGAGCGTCGAGATGTGCAGCATCAGGGAATTCGATTCTGTCGACCTCGTTAGCACCTTTCCGACGGGAGAATCCGGTAGCCGAGACATCCTGATTTCTTTAGCAGTCACTTCCGCCTTGAATTTCACTTCTTGATACACGCCATCTGGACGTCGACCAAACCAATGTAATGTCGAATATTGAACATCACCTGTTTTTATGCCGTTTTCAATTTTTAATGTACTCCTTTAACACTTTTCGTTTGAATCACCACCTCGATTATGAACCATCTTTCTTTCCACATCGTTACGCAATTGCTTTGTAAATCATAATGGCAACTGCTTTCAACTTTCTTCTAACTTTAGAGCTTCTGGTTTATCCCAGACAGTCTCAGCACGGGCTACTTCGTCATAATGGCCATGAGCGGCTGCTTCTTCTTCCACAATTTCTTCTAGGGAGCCATCATTACATCAGGCCCTCGGGTAATGTTCTCAGTGGTTAGTGATGTTCACACGAAAAGGATTTTTCCCGGGTACCCCTTAAAGAATACCGATGGCAAGCAAGTCTAATCAACAACTAATTGCACCGAACAGGCAGGTGTGAACATGGGAATGTAGCACCTAAGGATAAAGTCTCTCTCACCAGGTTAGTCACCCGTTGTTCCTGCGTGTAACCTATGTCTAACCGAGGTAGTTTGGTCGTTGCGATGTGCCATGCATCCTAGATACTAACCGAGATATGGGTTAGACCTGGTGTTGTTGCGTTCTTGTCCCTTTTCTGAAGAGTAAAAAACTAATTTTCTCTTTTCTTGTGTTGTTTCTGCCTTTTTCTTTCTATTCTCTTCCTATTGTTAGTTTTTTTACTCTAAAATAAACTGAAAGGTTATAAAGCGTAAAGTATGAAGACGACGTGAGTCAATTCTTTTGGGAGGATGCATCCAAATATTTCTACCGCAAATTCAGTCCTTCTTACTAAGAACAGAGAGACATGTGGTACAACACATGTAAAGCGATCCACGTGAGCGTATAATCTTGGTTGGTAAGTCTGTTTGTTTGTTGACTTCGTGGTTTGTCTCATCACTTGTATACGAGGTTTGCCTTAAGCATCGCAATAAACTTATACCTATAAATCGTGGAGACATTTTGAATGCGTGATTGGCCTATACAATGACTTGTGGTTTGGTGTTGGTCACCGCCCGAAAAAATCGGCGTTCTGTCCTTGCCAGACAAGTCTGGCACCAGTTCATCCATCCCGGAAGAATCATGCACTTGGTTGGCATGAGCTGGAGTCGAACCAGAAATCTGGGCTTGGCGTGCACACGAGAGCAAGCACATGCTCCGACCGCATTCGTACGTGGCCATATATTCGGTCGCGTTCGGGAAAAATTTCGGATTCGTCGCATTTTCTACTTCCTGTTCGAACACCTACCCTTTTGTATTAGGTGTGCATAGTTCCGATGCTCCAGTTCCTACGTCCTCACAGGTTTCTTCTGGCAATTCTCCTCCTGTCGCTGGACTCCCCAGCGGAGAGGCAGTAATTTCAGCGGCGATCATCTCAATCTGTCGGTCGTTACGTGGTCCATTTCATGTGTGCGGTAATACGTCCGTGCGCACCAAGGCCGGCCGGAGCCAGCAGAAGTTCTCAATGGACTCGGTGGCGCTGGAGGGAGAAAACTCGTCCGTGCGCCTCGGCGCGGCGATCTTCTCGACCTCAAATCCGCGCTCGTAAACTCCTCGCCTTGTTATGACTGCCTCACCTCCACCTAATAACCGTACTCAATCGAGCGTTGACCTCAGCGCCGAGCGTACCGGATTCCAGTGTTGTGAGGAGGTAGTTGTGAGAAACTCTCCCAGTCTCCATTTGAGTTGTTATTTCTGACAAGTCCGAGTAAGGCTCTCGTGAACTGTTGGTTCTCCCCTGCACCAGAGGGCTTCCACAATTTGCTATCGCTGCAGGCTTTACGTTCGTTCCGGAGCAGGACCATTTCGCCGTTTTATGAGGCCATTTCCATCTTACCGGGAAGAAGTATACCTCTCGCGCTGCCGCGTTTTCATCTTCCATGGGTGGAGTCACCTTTTCATTCACATGTTTGGCTTTGTCCTATCACTGTCGTGAAGAAGTCGGCAGGAGTCCTGGTCTGAAGTGGTGCCACGAATCGATTATAGGTTCCCACCTTAACCAGGCCAACCAAGCAATCTATCCCATAGGGGCTGGTAGCCCAGGTTGGGCGGGATGGTCAGTTCGCAGTCAAACTACTTCCTCGACATCCCATGTGAATGCGGCTCAAGCGGAAATTATTAACACCGACCTCTTCCTTAAAGGACAAAAGGGTAAAGGACGCCACCATTCAATTCTTTTTGGGATGCGTCACGAATTCCACTTCTATGGAAGTCTGTGGAGGCAATTTGAGTGCGTATTTGGCCTGTACAACGAGTGGTGGTCAACCGAGGAATAGAGACCTTGGATGGACTGAGCGGGAAATCCGAACCATGAACCTGGAATCGGGTGCACGCTACGGCCACCGCCTCTTCCGATTGAGCTACCAAGCGTCCCCCCTCCTGACTACCCTGTTTCATGTATCTACCTTTACGAGCCTACTTACTACCCTTTTCCTCTTTCAATCGCCTAGGCGATTCTTGCCGGATATTAGATGAACTGTGAAGTGTCACGGGTCCTAAGGGTTAGATCTTCACTAACCAACTCATGAAAGCTCATCAGGCATTTTTAAGCCTTCTTGTTACTGTAAACTTGCATTTTGAATCGAAAAATATTGAAATGCCCCTCGTACTCATGTTGATCATTGATGCGCCGTATGCATACATATGACTGTTCATTCTTGGAAACTGTGATTATTCACGAGTTCAACAATAAAGCAGAAATAAGCTACATTAATATTTGTTAACCCTTTTCTACTTTGGTTTTCTTTTTTTGGATAAAAGGATAAAGGACGACGTTACTCAATCCTTTCTGGGATGCGCCAGCGCATTCTACTTCTACGGGATGTCGTGGAGGCGAGTTGAATGCGTATTTGGCCATACAATGACTTGCGGTGGCCAGCCGATGAACAAGTCAGCGCTTTATCCTTCCCAGACACGTCTGGTACCAATTCACCAACCCCGGAGGGATGGAAGGCTTGGTTGACCTGGGCGGGAAATCCGAACCAGGAACCTGGTATAGACGACAGCCGGCGCCTCCTCCGACTGCGCTCCACGCGCCCTTTTTCTGGCTTGACCTTACTTATACTATCTAATTTTTTCTAAATTTTCTTCTTAAATTACTTTCTTATAAACCTTCATCCACCCTACGTCCCCTTACAGGTCGTCATATTAATATTGATATTGATTTTTGGTTATTGCTGTTTTTATCGCCTCACTTCTTTACTATGTGAGGCTTAGACTCATCCTTTCTGGATTCGGAAGTGCCTTATTCCTTGGTGACTGGTTTCTCTGAAGAAACGAAAGAATGAGGTGCCCTTTCCTTATCTGCCCTCACAGAAGTGGCTCCTGCTGAGATACAGATTCGTGCTGATGGTTTTTTCTGTCGCTCCTGGTCGGCGATCTTCCAAAAAGGCGCGTCCATCATTCTCTCCAAGATGTACTTGTGAGCCCCTAACAGTGTCATGAATTGTTTGACTGCGGCGGTGTCTACTAAGGGACACTCCCCGTGGGATATCATGACACGAACAAACAGTACTTACCCAATACTACGCCGCACCCCTCCTTGCATCACACTACCTTCGCTCATCTGTACGACGAGCTTACAGCGTCTTCTTCCCACTCTCAGTGTGTGTTTATGTCCCTCGGGCGGCCATGTTCGTTCGGTCTTAAGCGATCCGTGTATTTTCGTTCTTTTGTTGAGGCCGCGGCCGTCGTTGTTTGCTCTTCGATCAGACGCCTCGGATCGGCGCCATTGGCGCCATCGTGTCCTCCTCGCCCTCGCTGGCGTCGTCACACTTTTCACGCCTTGCGATTTCAGGCCTTCTGCAGCGCTTCATGACGTGATGAGTGCCTGTGAGTGCCTTGCAGCGCCACCGGTCTTTCAGCTACCTCCTCCTCCGGATCTGTCGCTCGTCTGGCATCTGATCAGTGACGAGCCGTACGAGGCGGTAAGTCCTACTTTTTCAGTACTTCATTCCTTTCTGATCTGACTTTCTTCCGACGTACGACACATGCCGAGCACCTCCATACAGTGAAGTTCTCTTGCTTAATTCGACTTTGGATTTATCTGTTGCGTTATTTTTTCAATTTCAATTCTGGGAAGACCTTCAGGTTAGCCGTGCTGATAACGGACGTTGCTCACCTTTTGCAGCCGTATATTCAGTGACTAAAGAGTAACGGATGAAGGATAGCCTTCATCTAGCCTTTTTGGGGTGCGCCACGCATTATACTTCTACGTAATGTTGTGTGGCAAACAGAATGCGTATTTGGTCCATACAATTACTTGCGTCGGCCAGCCTATGGGCAAGTCAGTGTTCTATCCTTCCCAGAGAGGTTTGGTAACTATTCACTGGAAGGCTTGGTTGTCCTGGGCGGGGAATTCGGGCCAGGGACCTGGAAGCAGGTACACATGACAACCTTTGCCTAGTCCGGCAGCGCTACCACGCACCAAAATACGGTGGTTATGTGTGAAAATATCCATCTGAATAAGATCAACTCTCATGGTCACATTTTTCTTTTTATGGCAGGTTAGTAGATCGCATCCTAGCTTTTACTTAAATGAGCTTTAGTCTTCCCTGCCTCGAAATGCTGATCGTATCACGCTATCATTGTGGTGAATTCGTAAGGGATAAAAAGTATTTTCTTCTATAATTTTTTCTCGTTTTTAATTGTCTATGTCGTTCCTTTCTAGCTCTTCGAGGGTCTCTGCCTATAAGTGAATTTCATTTTCTCCCACACCGCAATGCAAGCTTTATATGATTCTCGCGATTTCTGTCCAGCTACAGCTGTCCTCTCGAATTCCGCCAAAACTACGAATCTGCCCTGGCGCGAAGTTTCATCGACGTCGGCCATTTTTCATTGTCGGCGACAGCTTTTCAAACAATTTCTCCACCCAGCGGCAACAGCTAGCCAGCCGCGCTGCGGCACAGCTCCCCTGGGGGAAGCAAAATGAATTCGCGCGCAATCGCTTTGATAATACATCATAGTATGCAAATCCAACGGCCGGCCAGGGCGGCTTTCTCGAGCAGCTGATGAATTCGTGCTTGAAAATGCAATTAGAGCCGTCAGATCTGTCTAACGAAACAGAAACAGGCAGTACACGTTAAGAAGCTAAGGTGTCAGCACTATGAATCTTCCACTTGGTATTTTTTAAAGAATGTTACTCCTCCAAAAAGTCCTGGATTATACAGATTATCCTTTAGGCGACCTTCCCTTAGAGTGCGGGGATTAATACCATCCGGTACAAATAGCAGTCAATCAATCAGTCGGCGCTGATCCGAATTTACATAGGAGCCAACTAATCCGCCGTTGCCGGTCGTATTAATACCGTACAAGATGGCACACAGTAGGTGCCAATCATGCAACTGGCTCCCTTCACTCACTCAAGTGGACTGAGTGGGGAACAAGTGCCGGTTGGAGGAGCTGTGGTGAAGTTCCCTCCGCTCGCCTCCCATTTGTGGAGTTCGGCCCTTCAGAGAGAACCTTCGCTGAACTTCGCGATTCGAGTTTGGACTCGGCGGTCCGGGTGCTAATTGGTTTCCGGTGCAAAGGCGCGTGTGGGCACAGTCGCGGGTCGGACGGCTGGGGTCAGCGATCGAGTTCGGCATCGGCGGATGGAACAAAGTATATGAAAAAGCGCGAGCGGAATGGATTTTGAAGCAGTGAACTAGTGTAGGGTAGGAAGGGAATGAAAGGTGCTTCAGCTTCAATAAAAAGCAAAGGAACGATGATGCAGGCGTGATTATACGGATGAAGCTTGCTCAGGAGGGCACATCTATGGCTTTATGCCCATTACAATCTCAGTTGCTATACGGAGTAGGGAACACGGAATAGAGAGCAGCAAGAGGAAAAGAAATTTGGAGAAGGGTAAAGAACGGCCTTGGCGATCCCGTTTTTGGATGCGCCACGCATTCCGCTTCTAAGGCATCGGCAATTTGAGAACGCGTGTCTGGGGCGTTATCCTCCTCAGATCAGACAAGTCTGGCACCAGTTCACGGAATCCGATGGGATGGAAGACTTGATCTTCTTGAACGGGACCCGAACAAGGGGCCTTAATTTGGTTTATCCAACAGCAGCGCCTTCTCTGACTGCGTTATCACGCGCCAAAAGAATTGAGGTTCATTTGAAGAAGTAGTGGTTCATTGCTGACGACTTCATTGAGAATTCTAAGATGCAGTGCAAATTTTCGGTTAAGGTGGGTCTTGAGCTCGTAGTGTTCCCTTTCTCAGACAGAATCTTCGCATAATCAGGCATTGCCCACGCTCCCAAGCTACTGCCAAACTCTTTTAAAAAATTGTTAAATAGTAGTGAGCTTTTTGAAAAAAAACGCAAATTCCAACTAATGTAGGAATGTTACTTACATGCGCCCAAGGTAATCTCATTCTCACCTGAAATGAAATCCGTTTTCTTGAAAATTTTCCGGCAACTATGGAAAACGGAACCGAATCTATAACCTCGTCTTTGTTTAGAACTCCTTCTCTCCAAATCAGTTTTGTTCAGAACCCTTCAAGCCTTCCATTCCCGAAATCTCGTAATGCTCGCCGATTTCAGCCGTCCGACTGCGAATGGAGCCCGTTCATCTCGATCTCGGACGTGTCGTCGCGGATCCCTTTGACGCCGCTGTCGAGCCGCTCCCTTATCCTTATCTCTCTGATCGCGCTCTTCATTCTTCTTTCCCTCAGCACTCTGGTGATATGTCGGATCAAACGGTGAGTTCCACTTAGAAGCACTCAGAACAGGTGTGCAAAGTACTAGGGGTCTCCAAGGAGACAGACTTCTTCGTCTTCCTGAACACTTCTGCAGAAGTCATGAAAGATTGCCAAATATAAGATAAAGATAATATCAGATCTCAGATAAAAATCAGAGAACGTGAGGCTGTTTTGAGGTTAGGAGTACAGAAACCGAGGTCTGAATTCAGGAGCGTACCTTATTTTCCGCGTTTGTTTTTGCTACTGTTGGGAAGGACTCTTTACTTGAATCCAACCGTTTCATATCTCCATATCTTCTCGCGATTCTGACAACAATAAAAAAAATTTCGAAGTGTTTCTATTACCTCATTCACTACTGAACAAGAGCAGCGACAATCCGATGACAGGCCCTCAATATAATACGGCTTTTTTATACTTGGTGGCGAACCCATCGTGCGTGATAATATAAGCCAACAGGAGTCGGACGTCCTTGGCGCTTCATCACCCGCCCCGAACTACTATAATTATGTACAGTCACACACTATTGAGGACGAGTTGTGTATGAAAAACGCTGCATTCGCTTTTTTCGAGAGGACCGAACCCAGTTGTCCTAGAAATCAATCTATTACAATGGGCTTCGTGAATTTGTTACTACATTAATCTGTGATGTTGATTTGATAGCACATATGGGCAACCACTTTTGAGCAATAAGAAAGCACGGTACGATTTTCAGTCGAGACCTGATCTACTTGACAGAAGAAAACTGTCGATTTCACAACTTACTTGTTTCCAAACTCGGCTCGTTCAAATACCTAACTATGAGAGTTTATTGTGAAGCGAAAAACAATCTTTGGAAACGTGCAAGATGATGTAGGAAAAATTTCAACTGGTCTGGTTTGTTCTCATACACTAAAAATGCCTTCTGGGAAATGAAAGCTTGGGTGCTCCGCTTTCTATGAAACGTTTTTGTCTAAATAAGCGGACTATTTTTCACTGAAAAGTTGCTTACGTAACTGAACTCTATCTGAATTCTACACTTTATTCATTTTGCTTTGATGAGTTGCCTTATTTCTTTTATCAAATAAAGTTTACAACTACTATTTTACTGACAAGAACATTTTTGTTCCGCTTGCATTCCTTGCAAAAGAGATTTGCCTCCTTTTGGTGCAGGATTTTATGTGTGCTGCTGCTTACATTTTCTTGAAGTTTGAGCTGCAAATTGTGAACTAAAACTGCTCTGGATGGAAAAGTTGAATGTTCCACAGTATGGCGCAGTTAGCAGTGCTTTTCGAAGACGCTTATACTACAAAATAGAGGCTCTATCCACTTATTAACGTTGGAATATTGTATTTTAACTGTGAAAACCGATTCGCTGCACCTCATTTAAATAAGAAGCGGCTGCTACAGAAATTTTAAGATTGATTTGGTTCCGTTTCGTTTGGTTACTGCTGAAACTCTGCAGCCGTGCATAAAATGTTCTTGATTCTGCTCGTCAGATATTTCTGCAAGGAATAGAAAAATCGGATGGATAGTCCACGTAGCTCATATCCCGAAGCCCATAAGTGTGAGCTCTTTTAGCTATTTTTGCAGAGGAATGTCCTCTTATAGACGCAAGCATTTACCCGTTTGCGGTCCTCCTGTTGTACTTTTATTCTGGGATAACACCTATCCAACATCAAAGCGGTTCGGCCACGCTCTCGTCAGCTTTCAAAGGGACCGTATAACTTGTCGATTATTCACTGAGACTGACTGGTTCGGCTTATTAATTGCCGTTGGCGTGACCCCGGATGCGAGCAACTTGACAACTCAATTCATCATCGTGCTGAGCATTGATCATCAGGCGCCGGCTCGGCTGAGGTCAGTCCGTAATGTGCGCGTTCTCGGTGTAAAGCAGGGCTTCGAGCTCAGTCCATTAGGCTCGTCCATGGTCGTCTAACTGTGCGCATCCCCAGCTACATCACAGTAACATTTGGAGCAGCGTCTTCACCGAGACTTTTGGGCTTTGGATACTGACGCCCTTCTTACAGTACGCCACTATTGACCCATATAAAGCCGCTGGACAGTGTATTCAGGAAGGGCACTCTGAGGGCATCGAGATGACTCAGGCCGAATGTTTTTTAGGGTGGGAGATGTGACTAAGTAGTGCTCTGCGATGCATGCATGACCGTCATGAAGCAGACGGAAGCGATCGCGTGACCCCGTGTTAAGGACCGAGACGAGACATCGGGGAGGCTCTTCCATGCAAACTGCGCTTGTCATAATGGCTTGAGGGCGTCTAGCGGCACCATAAAGAGGGATTCGTGGGAGTAGCTGTACGGCTTCTATTCTATCTACTTGTGACGCTTGATAGAGAATGAAGCCCTCCGTTTCTCTAAATCAAAGTTGTGTAGCGAAAGGAAGCGAAGCGCTGGATGACTGCCTCGCATGGAATCCGCCCTACGCTTCTGGAATTCAGTACACTGGCAAGAAGCTGGCATTGTGCGGCACCTTGGTTGTTCGTTGGCCGTCGGCGAATAATTCGTCTCGGCACGCGACGTCGTCGTTCCGTGAAAGGAAGCGGCCACTTCATCAGCGCCTAATTCCATAACACAATGAATAGAGCGGCGATTTTGCTCGTCGAATGCGGTTAGCTGGACGAGTGCCGCTGCTTGAAGCGTCGAAGACGCTCTTAGGACGGGGAGCGGCTCGTACTTGGAGAATAAAACGGGGTTTTCAGATGCTTGCCATTGAGGATTAGGTGGACTTCACTAATTTAGATAGTTATCAGTGAGTACAGGAGAAGCATTAAGAGCTTAAGAGAGCTACCTACAGTTGACCTACAGGTCCTTCGTAGTGGTGCATTCAGTGAATCTTCCACAACTGGGGCCAAGTGAGGCTACGGAGTGCAGGGCGCATGTCGGGAATCTCTGACTCTCCTTTTCCTTCGTATATATCCCTGCGCAAAGGCTTGCTCTTTACGAGTCGACCCTGCATCACAGCGCTGCTAAAGTCTTAATCGCGGCTTCATCCTTTGCAGCGATGCTCATAGAGATCATCCGACACGATATTTTTGTGCGATTGTCGTTGAATCCTGACATGTCGTTAACCAGTGGTGGAAGGTGTTGGGAGGCTGTTGAGCCAAAATTGTTATGAGAGCCTTCGGCTTACTTTTTTAAACATTCAATTCTGCTCAACAGCTTCACAACATCCTGCACCATCAGTTCGCTAGTTTAGCAAGAGTCTCTTGAGTGCTGAAGGCTTGATTTCGTCTACAGCCCGACTTATTTTCTTGAAACTTGCCGAGCGAGTACCTTTAATGAGGGATTGGGTGAAGCCCTGAACTCTATGGATTCCAGTAAGCGTTATACTCTGTTGAGAAGTTATTTTTAACACCCCTTTAGGGTGCGGTCTAACTGACATGGTCATTTTTGCTTACCATTAATTCTAACGCCGACAGAGCTCATTCGAGTTTCAATCCACGTTACGACGTTTGCTATCCATCGCATTGATGTCTTCCATCTCTCCAGAATGAGGAATTTGACCTCACACCTTTTGAGTCAGATGTAATGAGCAGTCTCTGTTCCCTCAGATCACTGTATTTCCTTGAAATTTTTAGTTGCCACTATAATTTCAAGAAGCTGAGCGCACAACTGTATCTCTCATCATTTAAGCTGTGAAAGTGCCAACAGTCACAATCTAGTTGGTCCTTATTTTAAGTTAACTTTTTCTCGCTCAAATTAAACCATGAATCAAAATGGAAATACGAAAGAAAAACTCAACAAAGGCACTTCAACAATTGTTTTGAAAGTGTTCTTTGCAAAGAACTCAGCTTCCATTGTGAAGAGGATATCAAGTTTCGAGGCAGTATAAAACTTTTTTGCTTACCCTAGTCCCACTTTTTGAGGATTAACGAGATAGAACTCCCACAATAAGGCCGTTATTTCAGAGGAAGAAGTCGTCGTAATAAGACAAAATCCGCATCTTCTGATGGAATCCTCACAGCTGGTGACAATGTGTGGACGTACAACTCGATGAAGAACTCGTATTCGGTGAGGCTTCCACATTGCACGATCACTACCCTTTTGCTTTTCACTAGAGTAGAAATAGAGTGAGGAATATCGAAAGGAATTGAATGGATACGATTTGTCTCACCATTCACGTTTATTCCAACGTTATGTCCATCAGCAAAGCACATGGGTACACGTTATAAGAATTTTTAATAATTACGTAAAAAATAAACCGTTCATAAGAGTCAACCACTAAACAGGAGACGTTAAGTAGAATAGAGTGATTTTAACGGTAAGTGTTCACAATGGTTTGCTGTCCCAGTTATGTGCGTGCTGTTCAGGGCTCGATGGGCGTGTTGGTCTACAATGGCGTCACATCACACAACCAGGCCTACCAGCATACTCCAGGCACGATACGGTAAGTGCTGCTTCCATAACTGCGGTTGGCTCGCCCATGAGCAGTGCGATCCGAGCATGGACGTTTGTGTCCGCAACCTGGCCGACCTAACGAACTCGGCCGCTTTACAACCGGTCGTATATCTGGCTCGCCTCTGTCTCGCTGGTAACTGCGGTGCGGGCGCGAGTGCGACGAGTACTGTCCGCGGGGTGTGGTGGACCACTGCTGGCTCATCCATCACGATTACGGTAACGGCAGGGTCATCGCCGGGTATATGATCGAACGGCTGTTCGTTTCGAGCAGGCGTAATTACTTCCGCAACAATGCTCCGCGGGAAAAAATCAGCGGAGGTTTATTTTTTGCGAATTTATTAAGACAATGTTGTTTGACCACCAAAACTGCTTCTATGTCCGTGTTTCGTTTAAGTGAAATCTATCGAAAGGTGTTGAGAACTCTAAATATTAATTTTCCCCAATAGGCAACCGTCTGTGCAACTGGATTTTAAGATTGAACAGACCAAAGGGGCTTTAAAAAGGCTATGAAACGATTAGTAATTACATTCGAATTTAATCTATGGCGAGTTTGAGGATCCTGTTTCATCCCATCGCTAGACACTATTCTCTGGGGTAAACTCTTCTGCTTCTGAACTGTTTATCTATTATAAATTAAGCAAAGAAATGTCTATTATAAATGCCTTAATGACGAGGATGTCTGCAATACTGGAATGCAATAAAAGAATAAAGGGTTAAGGATGGCGTTGCTCAAACGCATTTGGGGTGCGCCACATATTCTTCTTCTACGAATGTCGTGCGAGCGATTTGAATGCGTATGTGGCCTTAAGGTGATCAGTCGATGAACAAGTCAGCGCCACATTCTTCCCAAACAAGTCCGGTATCCGGTAGCAATTCACCGCCAATGAAGGATGGAAGGCTTAGTTGGCCTGGGTGGAAATCCGAACCAGGAACTGGCATTGGGTGCACGCGTTTTTCGGCATCTCCTCCGGCTACGCAAAACACGTCTTGAAATGCAATATTTAGTGGAAATTTACCGCTTCAGTGAAACTATAAATAAGTGCATCAAAAACATGGCGGTAGTGTAGAGTCAGAAGAGGTCTCTGTTTGATTGGGCGTGTGGGGCTTTTAGATATTTATTATTATTTTAGATATTTTTCTTTTTGTTTTCGGAGGCAGATAGAATTTACGTGTTAACGGAAGGAACGATAACACCGCAGAAACAACAGCGGAGCAAAGCAAGAGAAAACTTGCTGTCCAGCTAAGAAGGAGCTGTTCGGAAAGTAATGAAATAACCTGAAACTTTATCGCAAATTTTTAAATAGAATCATATCCTTGATTGTGAACACCAAGCTGTCAAGGTTGCTATTTCATCTTGACATGTTCTCCTTTCCCTATGCGTTCAAAGATTTTACAAACTCTTTTAAGCCAAGTTCGTACAGCCTTCAATTTTCAAAAATTTTCTTCCTTTCGGCACAACGATCAGGAAATGAATATCGTGATTACCTAGGAACTGTACTCCTCTCTTTTCCCATGTAATAAAATTTAAGATCATGCTTCCTATTTTGCCAAATTGATGAACGGCTGGTGCCGTCTATGGAAACACCGTGTGCCACGAAACGTTTACATAGATTGGATTCGATCATAGGATAACCAAGTCTTGCAGAAATTTATAAAGAATACCAACGAAAAATGTTCCCCGTGGTCAGGTAGGAGTAGATCCAGGGCGTATCCGTTGAGGAATTGGTCGCTATGTGCTATGATACAATTTTCAGTTCGTATGCTGCTGGCGCGCCTCCTGTAGAACCGGCACCGATTCGTGCGTGCACTGCGACTACGCTTCGGTTGCATCCGAAGGAACATTCGGCTGCGTACCACACCGTCGGTAGGAACATGACTCCTCCGACGGAGTACTACGAGGAGATTCCACCGCAAGGTACGCTTCTACCAATCAGTACAGTAGCTCCATCTTGGCTCTTCAAAAGTGTTTGATAAACTTCACAGAAAATATACAAGCGTTTCCCGAGACATATTGAGCTGCGGGTGTTCAAATTTCGAATATCTCTAATTGTAGGAAGCAAGCTTGACGCTTTCAAGAGCTTGTTTCATGTTGAGCATCCAAATAAACTTGGTCGGATTAGTGGAGGTCAACAGGATATCGCTTCAGGTTATCTGGCCACATTCTCACACAGCAACGGCCGGCTGCATACGAGCGCCTCGTTTAACCGAGAATCCTGTCGTCGACCTCCGCCGAAGTGCCGACCGCCTCCGGTGCCGGCACCGGTCAACGCCTCCAATGAGTACAGCCCTCATGGCAGTGAAGAGGGCAGCATCGATCGGGAGCTCTCTAGGTAAGGGCATCGGAAGGCATTTTGTTTCATGCAGTTTGGACTGCGTTAGAAGATGGGTGACAGCTCATTTGGAAGAAGGGCTGGCTGTTGATGGATCCCGAGTCAGGAATCTTGCTTCAGTTTTCGCCCAGACCAACCAAGCTTTCCGTCCCTCTGGGGTCGGTGAAGTGGCTCCACTCGTGTTTGGAAAGAACAATGTACACTGCCTTGTCCATTGAGCCGTCGCAAGTCAGTGTGTTATATACTCTAAATACGCATTCAGGTTTCCTCCGAGAAATCCCGTAGAAGTAGAATGTATGCCCCTTAAAGCGATTGACTAACGCTGACATTTATCTTCTATCCTTACCTTGAATGAGATGCGAAACGAGAGGTGCTCAGAGGGTTGGTGGGGTAACAAGACATCCAGGGTTATTTGGCTTAGGCCTTTATGACCCAACGTTCCCAACAGCTCAATACTTTGTTGAGTAGCGGTAGCCACTACTGAGCATTTAGCTGAGTAGCTGAAGTCGCCAACCTTACTGAACATGTTATGCTCCAAAAAGTGCGACCGGCGTTAGAAGCTTAAATGGAATTCGCTCTGACGATTACGCATGGCTCCAAAAGGAGGTTTAGCAACCATCCTTGAAGAAATGTAAAACTCCAGAGCGAAATTGATATGGCGAGCACCCACCGTAACCTGCGCAGCCTTTTCTCCGCTTCGTGAAACACACAAAATGTGAAATACTTCTTTTTCAATTGTTCTGTTTCGAATCAAAATCCTCGTGACGGGCTTATCTTAGCAGTATTGCATCACTGCATTTTCTTCAGCGGTTTTCCTCGGACTCAATTCGTTCATTTCCAGGATTCCTGTCGACTCACCACCGCTTCCCAGATGGGAAGAGAGTGAACATCGAAATGGCGAAGGACGAGAAAGCGGCTACGGTACTGCACCAAGCCGGCAGTGGAGAAGTCCTCCTGTGAGGTGGGATAATCAGTTTTGTACTAAGACGGCGCAAATCCGTGGTAGGGGAACATAGGAACTTCTCAAATATTCACGACATTAGCTCAATACAAAATCGAGGCTTGGCCGTTATCGAAAAGGTATACTTTGGATCCCATCGAAAATCTTCGGATAATTGTATGATTCGGTGTTTTCGCGGACTTTTGAAATTTGGAATTTTGAAAGATTCGGATCGCGATATCCGAATCCGACATCCAAAAGTGGTACATTCGAATCCGCTGTGTATGAAAGATTCGAATGTACCACTTTCGGATGTCGGATCCTATATCCTTTTCACTCCTAGTTCGAGATTTGTGCAATTCAAATTTTTCATTTCGGATCGGAACTCTATCTAAGGTCTTTTAGGTTAGAAAATTAGAACCTAGGGGAACACTGCAGTACCACAGCCGCCTTTCTTAGGGAGGGAATCCCAAGGCGCGACGTAACGTGCTTACCCGTGCTAAAATGGTGCCCATACTGGAGTTCCTTCCCAAGCATAGTTCCGCGCTATCCTTCGCCAGCGCATAGAAGAGCACGGAACCAAAGCGAATCTGCTACCGCTGTCTTCCGCATAGGGTCGAAAATTAGAGCATTTTATCGGAACACTTCTAATTAGTGGTTCCTGCTCTTTGATCCTCATTTTCCGGTGGCGATCAGTACTCAGGTATTTTTCTACGGGACATCTTGAATAGAGAATTAGCTTTAGCACGTTACGTTTCGGCGTTGTCGCCTTCTTCTGAGCCGGTAAATGTCGAAGTCATTTGAGAAACTACCCTCCCAAATGCCATTTCGTCCTACAGAAACCCATCCAAAAAGCTAACAGACCACGGAAATGTCGCCGTAGGAATTCGAAAACTAGGCTAACCTTAGAGTGGACAAGAGGCGTCCACCGTCACCCCAGCTAGACGAATATTTATTCCCTGAAACCTTTCACATATGATGCATGGTAATAAATTCAGAAAGATTTTCCTTTGCCCTTGCACTTCATTTCCCTTGGATTTGAATCCCATTCAGAAATGGGTATGCGAAGGGGAAGAGGGGGAGTACCACAGCCACATTTTAGCCAGAAACCAGCAGCTTGATGTTAAATTTCCTCCTCCCATCTTTCCTTACATTGTTCGTTCATTTGCTACTCTTGTCGTACAACTTAAATCCCAACATTTCAGATCTGACGACAACCGAATGCCGGCCTATGTGCTGTCACAAGCGCCGAACGTTCACTCGATGACATACGTGTAACCGGTTGACTGAAGTATTTGTTGCTCTGACCTCACATTTGTGTTTGCCTCTGGACGGGTACTGGAGTTGTTGTATATGTATTAATTATGATGACGTCTTTGCTGCCTTGTCGAGCTTTCGGACTATGCAAAATCACACGGCTTCGGATGCTTATTGATTCTTCAATTCAACCGATAATACTTGCCCATGTTTTGGGATACATTTTTTATGATGTCTTACACAAGGGGCGGTAAATTCTAAGCTAGTTGACGCATATACAGAATTCGGTGGGTATTACGCCTCCTGAAAGCCATTTTGAAAAGCTCCAACTAAGCCACTTGAAGCCGATCCGAAAATATGGGCAAGCTAAGAAAGCCACTTAATTTTCGTTGCATTTCGAACCAGATGGGTGTGTGCGTGAATGCTTTCAAGCGCTTGTACAGAGATGTGTTATTATTTATGCCACGCTAGTCATGTGAAAATAAATTTATTCAACTATTTCTTCCTCATTTCAGAAGTCTGTAATAGATGCGCTTGTATTCTTTAACCTTGTTTTCAAGGAAAATGAGCCTGATGAGATAGGAAGACGAAGACCGTATGGGTCCGTGCCCACCTACATATTCCGCTCCACAGCTCTTGCTGCGCTAACATACGCCTCAGAGACCTGGGTCATTCGAAAGCAGGATGAACAGGCGATCAGCGTCGCGTAGCAGGGAATCGAGAGGACAATGCTCTCAGTGACACGACTCACGCAAGTGAGAGAAGTTCCGAGCTTCGTCGACGTTCGAAGACGCTGTCGCGTGGCGTGGGCCAAGTTGTCAAAAATTAGGTGGGCCGGCCACGTAATGCGCTTCGCAGACACCCGTCGTCGAATCGTCGCAGCGTGGAATCGAGAGGACGATGCTCGGAGTGACACGACTCACGCAAGTGAGAGAAGGCCTCCGGAGTTCCGAGCTTCGCCGACGTTCGAAGATCAGAGACGCTGTCGCGTGGGCCAAGTTGTCGAAAATTAGGTGGGCCGGCCACGTAATGCGCTTCGCAGACACCCGCTGGACGAGAGCCGTTACCGACTGGATTCCGCGGGAATGTCAAGAGAACACCGGGACGCCCACCAACGTGTTGGTCGGACTTCTTCGTGAAAGCCCTGAACGACCGATATGACGATCTTCGTGTCCCTCGAGCGAGGAGGATCCATTGGACCATTCTGGCACGCGATAGGGACGAATGGAGACGCTGCTGGCGCCTGCTCGGGCAAGTCGATGATCAGCGGGACGACAGGCGATACAGGTGATACCGGTGATGAAATTGAGCGCATGTGGCCAACCATAAGACGACGACCATTTCAGTTCCGTCTGGATTCTGTTTGATATTTGCGATTAGAGCAGTCAAAACCGAATAGCTATGAAGGTGCTGTAATGGTATGTGACTTTTCAGAAAAGAATCAGTGCGCTATTGGACATTTGACGAAGGTTGAAAATCAAACAGGCAAGAAATGCTTTCTGTGATTTATCGCCTACTTGTGTAGTGTTCGAGTGATCTCCAATGTGTGTTGTTTTCTTTGATGCTTTCTCACAATTTCCATGCTGAACAGTCGTCTGCGTCTGTCTGTGCCTTGAATAAATAAACAAATAAGTAAATAAATAATAAAATCTAAAATACATAACATATCGCTTCTAATAAAATCTACCAAAAAGAATATTCTAGCTATGCATGTATGAAGATCAAAAGGGAATCATGACTAAGTGTTGCATCCTATAAAAAAACGACCGAAATTCGCTTGCAATTCGAACCAGTGCACCCATATGCCTGGCAAGCGATAGCTCCAGAGTGAAACAATCTGCGATACCGAACCCCTGGATGTTCAATTTACTATTCATTCAGTATGTTAATGGGGAGTTAGAGTATCCTTCGCTCGCCAACAAATAGTTTTCCAGTGCTATCATAGAATTCTCATTTCCAGAGAATGCCGTTTACCATTATAGCAGATAGGAGAATTTGAAGTACTGGTGGAGGGCAGAACAAAATCATCCTTGATATAGCTAGGACCTCATTTAGATCCAACTTTCTGGTATACTGAGCTGGTGCAACGTATCTAAAACTTACCAGGAACACAACTTTCCCTATCACATTTGCATGTGTAAGGCGAAACCCTCGAACTTCATTTCAGACCCCTAGTGTGATGTAATATGGGTAGGGTCATCTTGTTGGTCAACACCTTTCTGTTCTGTAGTAGGTGTGTATTCTTTTTCCGCCATTGCATTCGCTTGTATGCGACGTATGCTCTAAACATCGTATAAACCAATGATTGTATTTAAACACTAAAACAATGACTGAATTCCATATATTCGTCAACACCAGTAGCCTGAGGTGAGACGCCGGCTAAACTCTTCATCGCCTTATGAGAAGATAATGTTGACTTTGACGGCTATTAATAGGTGTGAAAAACTGGTCTATGAGTAGAGATGTTTCAATCTAGGCGTAGTTCGCTTGATCTGAAGTCTTAAATATCTGTATTAATATTTAGCTTCCTCGGTCTTTAAAGTATGCCCGAGACCATTACCTTGGCCCAGGTAGGGAAGTCCTTTCACACGTGTCATATGCAGCGGGATGTAGAATGGTCGTCGTCTTAGCCACATGCGTTCCTTTCTCATCTCCCGTATCATCTGCGTCATCCGTCACTCAGCTGATCTTCCAATTGCTTGACCGGGCACTACAACGTCTTCATTCGTCCCTGTTGCGTGCCAAAATGCTTCAATGAATCCACTTCGCTCAAGGGATGTTGAATCTTTCGTTCGCGGCTTTCGGAAAGAAGCATGATAAACTCACTGTGAGTGTGGTGCTTTTAGCAACAACGTCTGTGAGCCTCGAATGGCGACGAAGCTCGGACCTTTTCAGGTCTTCCCCACCTGCCACCAACTTGTGCTATACCACCACTCACTCGATTCCTCATTCTGCGACGCAGATCGCTTGATCATGGTGGACATTTTCAACGATTCCGTCCATTTTGATAACTCCTCTAAATTATATCGCAAGGACAATTGCAGGGAACTCGAGACATAATTCTTTACAATGACTGAAAGCATGTGTAGCAGTTCATTTCGTTTCTGAAAAATCCATAAAAACGATGGAATTTTAACTGCTGTAACAATGGTAAAACACAGAAGCAGTTGTTGTTTAAGGCTGCCTCCAAAAGGAAAAACCAGATTCGAGAAGCCGCTTTTCTAAGGTGCTCAGCTATCAGCAAACTCCTACCTGTGTCTGTAGCAACAGTAAACGATTTATTAACGACGAGACAACTCGTATACGGCTGTTTCTGTTGTTATGTGCATATATGAGATCGACGACGTGGTGTGAGATTGCGCTAACCGATAGGGGGAGATTGTTGGCAAAGGAGTGCGAAGAGCGACGAACGAGCCGGATTTGAGGCCAATTAGCTGGACTGTGAACTGCTTGCCAGACGTGTCACCATCTAGAAGAACCCGGTCTCCTGAAATCAGCAGATGTTCTCCCGCAGTTGCATCAACAAAGGTGCCTAATCACACAGTATTTCGAACGGTCTTGCTTAATAAACGTGTGGTGATGAACATGATCTACTTCCCATAAAAAAAACTTTTCGCTTTATCTCTTGTAAACCTTGAGGACGCTACGTCAAAGAATCAAATTTTTGAGAAAACACAACTATTCTTTGACGCTACGCCAAGGAATAGTTGTGTTTTCTCAAAAACATCCGTATATCCGAATGTAAAGCATTCAAACATTCGACTCTCGATTATAACATCGAGTTACAGAAAGCTATGGAAGGCAGGAGCAGTTCACAGCGACGTCTGTGGTCAAGCT
Organism: Heligmosomoides polygyrus polygyrus; assembly: GCA_947396885.1. NCBI lineage: Eukaryota > Metazoa > Nematoda > Chromadorea > Rhabditida > Heligmosomidae > Heligmosomoides > Heligmosomoides polygyrus. The sequence goes on along the minus strand of OX377204.1, from coordinate 69,261,105 downwards.
CGAAATCCGGTTAGACTCGAGCATATTTGTATGCTGTTAGGCCTGTCACGTATCCCTTCTACTTACTGCTAGTTCTAGTATTGGCCAACGTTTTGGTTGGACCGAATGAATGAAGTGCGAAGCATGTCTCTGGATGACTTCTGGTGGACCAACTATAACGATATGAAGCGAACTGGGCAGTTGTGGTGGATCAGCAGGTGAGGTCCCGTTGGTCCCGTTGTTCCGGGCTTTCTGTCGGATAATGAAGGGGATGGAGAACTGTTTATTCAAATATAATAGATGTAAAATTTAAATTCTTGGAACACCTATAGATCTCAAAAAGCAGCGAATAGATCAAAGCTAGGGCTGGTGTATGAGCACATTCAAGACGTCGTTGGGCATAAAGCTGTTGAACTATGAAATCTACTAATTTGGAGTTGTTCATGAATCAGAGATCTGTCAAAGAAGAGCTCAAGTTTCTTCTTATCACCTCTTTATTAACATTTTTCCCCGTTCTCCAACCAGCCAGCTAAAATGGCCTCTTAGTCACCTTTAGTGTCGTAGTGTGAGAAAGAAAAGGGTTAAGATTGATAAGGGGAAGGCGCAGTTTCCGCTCACAACCTATTATTGAGTGCAGTGGTACCTGATCACTTTGAATGGTTCGGCGTATCTTCATTTCGACCCATCACTATTCACCCATCATCTGCAGCTATGTTCTTGTTTTTGAATCGCCATAGTAGAAATACTCTAAGGTATGAGACCAAAATTGCTTGTCAAATGAACATAATTCGGCAGCTTTAAAGGATTTCTGTGATCACTGATCTTAGGCCGAGAATGAGCGAGCGACATGGAACATATGTGGTTTCGACGTGCTTCGGAGCAAATGCAAGGACTTGAGTCCTTCACACAAACCAAGCTCTGTTCTCAAAAGAGCTAGACGGACTACAGAGGCCCTACCTTACCTGTAATTTTTGCACGAAGAAGCGGAAGTCGGCAGCCTCGTTGGATGTGAGCTCGTCAGTGGAACCGTTGAGAATTCCGTCAAGGACGGTCATCATATGCATAATTTCTTCTTCGGACAGTTTCATCTCGGCACCGAAAAGCTCAGCGGTCGGAATTTCTGAAGCAGATGAAGTACTTCCTTTGCTTTTCTACTGCCCTAGGTCATCTCTAGCTTTGGTTGTACGAAGACAACCAAAGCTGTACGAAGACAACCAAAGCTGATGACAGTGTAAATAATGGCCTATTAGTTCTCTCATTGGAAAGAAGAATATTTCGTTTCCACTTTTTGTTATACAAAAACTAGATTAAATGCTGTCTCCGGTTAAGATAAAACCCGAAAGGATCAGAACAATTCACCGTAAATTTTCACAATAAAGGAAGGACTAGTGAAAATTTCTCAGGTCGCCACGAATACAGACGTTGACCTCCTTTTCAAGTGGTGACAATACGTTATCGACCACGTAACAAAAATATTGATAATATTGAATCAGTTTTAGTGCTATTTATTACATCGCGTTATATGTTCCTGATTGATAGCGCTTCTGCAAGAGCGTAGAATTTAGTGTTAAATTGTTCAGCTTTCAACGGAAAACGAACTTTTCAGTTAATGGAATCCTCAATCGCTTACAATGAATCGTAGTTATTTGATACTGATGTATTAGGTCGTTGCATGTGAAATGGCCGATTTTCACTGGAAACTTTGACAGATCATAACTTTGCCTGGAAGCAATTCTATTAATTGAAATAAACACCGTTGTGATTAATGTGCTTTTCGCAACGCGACAATAACTTAGGCATTCCATCTTAGTGAAAATCAGAACTATGACAACTACTAGAACATAAGAGGTCGTTTCTCATCTTGGCAGCTAAATTTTTACCCTTAACACGACGATCTAAAAGCTTGAAAGATGAAAATCGGTAGGGGACAGATTTGGGGAATATACTGGATGTGACAGTTTTGTATCCCAATTCATCCAGTTCCTGGGCAACAATTTTTGAAACGTGCAGACGCTCATTGTCATGCAGTAGGATTGAGTCTCTCCGATTGATCAAAACTGGGTGTCCTTCAATCAACTTCTGGTGCGTCACTTCAACTTCGGCATTGTACTCTCCGCTGCGGTACTCTCTCCAGTCTTCAAAAACTTGTAATGGACTATAACAGCCATTGTCCACCATACTCTCACCGTCGTCTTCTTTGTATGAAGACTTGGTTTAGACATCTCCTTGGGCTCTCATTATCGCTGGGTTGTGTTCACTTTTCCATACATATAAATAGAGCACCCGAATATCACGTTCACTCATACTGTAAAAACGACGTCAAAAAGTCGGAAAGAGGCAATTATGTCACAACAGGTATAAATGGTAAGAAATCGGAGATTCTGTACTGTATGAAATGCCTGAAAAGGAAACGTTCGTAGTCACGAAAAATCGGTCAGAAATTGAGGTAGCAAAATCGGTCGTTTCATATGCAGCGACCTAATAATAGCGACCGCTTGACTCCAAAACATCGCATAACTCGAAGGAGATACGTATGATACGAAGAAAGCCACGTTTAAAGCACGAAAACCATTGAGAACACCGGATCGATAAAAAACCCTTTCCTTTCTTGAATATAGCTTCAGTGAACAACTTTCTTGGAGCTTCTTAATAATCTACCTGTTATGACGCTAGTCGCCTTTGTGAAAAGACATCTATAACTATCAAACAATGCACACTACGTGGGGTTGAAACTTTTGATAGTGATGAATTCTTGACGGGCCATGGGTCAATTCTTCAGTGGTGTTCTAATCACTGTTGATTTAGTGAGTATTGCGTCAGGAAAGTGATTCTAAGAGAGCATCACGAGCACTACAGAAGCTCGATCGTTACGGGAGTAATACTACTGGAAGGCGAAGAGAGGCCGCATAAGTCCGTTGTGTTCTTGTATGAGTTAGTAGATCTACAGTTCAAATATCCTTCCTGTTCCTACCTGGCCCTGTCATATTTCGAGTCTTACTGAAACAGATCAACTTATCATAGTTTCAGGAGCACTCAGCGATAACAGCGGGCAAAATTCAGCTCGATCTTTACGTGTAAAGCTTCATTTGAGTGCCAGGATGGTGTCAACTATGCCCAGTATAATTTTCCCCATTATGAATTTGTTACTGATGGAAGTGACGTGAGATTATTCTCAAGAATCGAAGAAGTCGACGGAAGCTTACCTAAAGTCGAACATTCTACAATTGTTGTTTGGACGTGCGCTTAGTGGACGCGTGGACATGGTTTTGTCTACAACACAGTATCATTAAAACGAACACTATTCTTAAGTGCAGATGAGGCTCCCATAGAGCGGCATATCGTGAATATAGCTAAGGATCTGCGTAAAACACCATTGGGGTTAGCACCATTCTACGGGATAAGCTGGTGGGGCAAACAGTGGAATGCACGGTCTTGGAGAAAAATGGAATATCCAGCCTTTAAATACATCCCTCTTTTGCATTTGCTATACATATTTTAGGCAAAAATCTAAGTTCTTGCGAAAATGATTGTAGTCAAAATTTGACATAATTTCAGGAATTTTCACGAAAGTTGCCCGGAAGTATGGTCAGAAGATTTGAAGCTTGTTTCTTCTGCCTCATATTGTGATAGCCGCTATTGTAGGAGATGTTGATGTGCATTGCTGGTGTGGTGTGGGATGACTGCGAACAGTCGTGAGGATACAGTGGCAAGAAACATAAAACACTTGCTCTTGTAAAAAAGGATACGTAAACTATTATTATCCGCTGGTGAACTTGCATGGGCTTGATTGCTTCATGTTGATTAGCACATATACACTTTTTTCTACATCTTATTTCCTTTGCTACTCACAGCTACATTCAATTATAAGGAACCAGATCCATGCTGCGCGAGCACTACTGCAACATCTCGCCGGCCTTTGAAGTACAACGAAGCAGGGATTTCGTTTCCGTAAATGTTCACGATACATTGAACTCACGTGAAAGAGCAACAGCGACCTTGTCCACGCCACCCATACCGGCTAGTTCTCCTTTGGCTTTCGGACCGAATACCTTAAAGCTCTCATCAGGAATAGAGTATTGAGTTCCATGTAAAGTGGAACACAAACCTTGACGAGGAAATCTTTGCCATGAGCGGTGAGCAGGGCTTTCAAGAATGCCGACGTCTCTTCGACCGGCGGTCTCGTCGCTAAACAGAGAAATACAGGACATATTCGGATCAAACGTAGTGGAGAAGCAAGGCGTTCTTGTGGGTCTAGCAAACCCTTATTCAAATCACAACGATGCTCCGCACATTTCGAGGAAAGAGATGTGCTCTCATTGTTGTGTGGTGACAGTGAACAGCCTCCTTCCAACCGGACACCTTTTAGCAAATCCTTACCAGGGAAGGGTCTCAGGCGTAGGTCTGAACGGGGGAAATGGATAGTACTGCGAAAATCTCCGCCCTTCATAGAGTAGAAAAACATGTTTCGTCTTTGCTGAGCCCTTGAACCAAAAGAGCTACGGGCCTGGAAGGGGGGGGGGGGGAAGGGTACAGTAGCGCACCGTCAGCACGTGTCCGCGCTGTTGTATGGGACGCGGTGAAATTCTATGGCAGGCGCGTCGGTGGCTCAGCAGGGTGCGGTCTACTTTGCAGCTGCTAGGTCGGGTGTTCGAGTCCCGTGCTATGCAGCAGTTTTGCATTTTTTCATGATTGCCGCCTTCTTGGAAAACGGATGTCAGTGGGATGCTAAAAGTTCATTCAATCTCTAGAGAAAAGCCTCGACGCAAGACATCTTAGCAATGTTCGCAGAATATCTTCTTCTAGAAGGCTGTTGCAGAGTGGACTCAGCATTACTTCTTCATACAAAAGCACAACGCTTCCTTATTTCCCTTATTTTCCTGACCATAAACTTTTCTCAGCAAATCGATGTTAGAGTTCAGATTAGCGCTACGAATTGGTAGCTTGCATGCAATCCGAGTTCCCCGTTCGGCGATTTTTTGTCAAGTAGAGGATCGTAATGAGTTCCAAAGGCCTTTTTTCTTCTCGTTTGAATTACGAGAAATCAGTGCTACTGGTTGAAGGCAAAGGCGTCCACCGAACCTCGCTTCAGCTGAAAGGCTGTTTTTGGATTCACTTCACTTGGATTCTGCGAAACTGCATACAGTGGTTCTCCCATGTCCAGTTTCAGCCAGTCAGATAGCAAGGGTGAGTCGACAGTTTGCATTCTTTCTTCATGGCACATAAGAAGGGCTCTGAAATGAATCAACGCACTACCTCACTTTGCGTACATTCACTCGAAATAGCTCTCAGCTCCTTGAAAAAAAAAAACCCTGCGAAGTGTAGAGCTGTTCTTAAGAACACGGTTAAGCACTATATTCTCTTTCACTATCGCATGCGATGAAAATGTTTCCACTGATTAATAAAAGAGCAGTTCATAACACTCAAACCTAAAGCGGGTCTCGGAACCGCTTGTGCAAACATTATACCGAATTTACCTTACAAGTCGTTCAATTCGAAGATATTGATCGGGTCGGGTTTATTTAAAGAGCTGAAGAGCTTGACCGCTGTAGATGTGAACTGTTACTTCCTTCTGTTCTGCCCTATAGGCAACCGCTAGGACGAGTTTATGGAACAACACTCCTTGTACTTAGCTACTCTCTGATTAGAAATGAATCCTTACCGGCGGTGCACATGCTTTTGTTTTCGTCGTACTCGTCGGAGCAGTCGGGGGAACCATCGCATAGGTATTTGATCGGCACGCATTCACCAGACGGACACTCGAACGGATGCCAAGTTGGGCAGGGAGCTGAAAGCGGTTCTCTTGCAATGCCATAATACTCGAGGGTCAGGCGTATACAAAAAGCACCTAATGCTAGAATAAATTGATTCAAAGAGGAAGAACCTTCATGTTAAGGAAGCCATTTATTGTTTCAAGGTCGAGGCGCGTTTTGGAATGGAGCTATGTTTAGGTTTAGCTGGGAATGGAGCTAAGTTGGGAAGGAGATTGTCAATTCTTTGAGAGACTAGCGACGTGTGAACCCTGCCCGAATTCGGCTCTTCATAGAGAGAGAGAGTACTTTCTTGGCTACGATAGTACAGCCTCAATACCGTGCACACTGATCTCTACGTTCTTCGAGATCGGATGGAGCGACGACCGGCGAAAGGCGCAAACGGAAATAGACGAAAATATCGTGTTGCATCGAACGCCCATGATTTTGGATCAAGGCGACACGAGCAGGACACGCCACGGAGACTGCTTCATGCCTTGTACCTACAACGCCATGTCAGCCTCTTCTAACGTCGATCTACGCGCTTATTTGGAAGCGGGAGGACGTGCCACATTTCAGAGACGGAACACTCGTCATTTGTGAAGATAGGGTTCCACCGTCCTAGGGACATTGCGGGATGGAATCCTCTCTTCACAAAGACGCAGCGATCTGATGTCCATAAGGAACTCCTACGAAATCTTTTCAGCTCAACTCTCAAAATCCTTCTTCATCAACGTCCTCGTCGTCGGAAGCCTATCAGTCTCTTTTAACCACTAATGTCAGGTGCTGATGAGACCCAACTTGACACCTATGAAGAGTCGGAAGAAATCATCCGTAACTAGAACTCCTAAGAATTCGCATCGGAGATACCAACGCCAAATTCGTGATGACCTTTGAGAATGAGGATAGGATTGGAAGTTTCTGATTTGAAGAGCGGTAGCGAAGCGGCATACCTCTCTGAACTTGCACGCGCCGAACGCCTTTCTCATGGAAAGTTTTCTTACCATTGATGAGAAGTGGACATACAAATCACCCAGTGGTAGATGAGTGAAGTTGGATACTCAAAGTTCGAGGTATTTTTTGAAAAGGCTAACATTACGTTGAAGTACATACAACTACTGAGCTAAAGCCCGCACCGGACGACGTGGAGAAGATCCCTCGAGCCACGAAAACAAGCTGCGCTATTCCATTTGGTTTGCAAATGCACTGAGCTACCGTGACCACTCAGAGATTTGCATGTCTAATTCGACTACTAAGTGACGTCATGGAGCCAATTACGCAAGGACAGAAAGTTGCCCTCGAAGCTACCGACAACAGCTGCAGTGAGCCCGAATTGCCACATTGACGACCCACTAAGTCGAGTGTGGATCCGAGAAAGCTACAACATAAACTCTATATGGCGGAAACTTCAACAAGGATTGTAACAGAAAACAATGAGTTTCTTCGGAGCCAAAGCGAATGGAAAGAAATGAAGAAGATGGTTTGATACGGACAACATATCCCGCGAGTGTACCATTTTCACTTTGAGCTCAACACTTGTTATTTTAAACTGAACACTTCTTATTTTAATTAGGACATTTTTTATTTAACCCCTTATGCAAAAGCAGGCATATCTGAAGTCAAAATAGACACCTTCTAAGAGGGCAAAATAGTTTTCCTTCCTGTGATATTTGTGATATTATTTATTAAGAAAATGTTTATATTCTTAGAATGAGTTGTTTCGCCAAATGAAATAGAATTCCTATACCATTACACATCAGAATGCATTTAGTTTCGATCGGACGTGGCCCTGAAGTTCGTTGAATTTTTTGTGTGAAGAGTTTGTACCGAGCACTCGTTTATAAATATTGCAATGCTTGTTTGATTGATAGCATAAACGCAGTTTGCCTAAAGTCACGCAGTTGAGAATGCGGGTATGTTTCCTCTATTGTGATTGATTTAGTTGTTTCTAGATTTATGTCAGACAGCATTTGCGTTGTTATTTCAATAAGTGAGAGCGAGTGTGCAATCTCTCCATCACACAATAGAAAATGTGTTATGTTCCATCACCTTAGACGAACTTGAGAATATTGTTTGAGGTCAAATAATAAGATTATCGTGCATAGACAAACAATCTAGCCATTTCTGTCAAGCCATTCTGCATATGTGAATGTGTGAAAATTGTTCTAATAAATTTATTTTTAAAATGATAGATTGGAATTCGTTAGACCATGCCTATTGATAGTAAAATTTAGAAATATCTTATTTATATAACAAAACGTCTTTTCATTTAAAAAGATATTCAATTACTAATTAAAGAGAGCAAAAATTTAAAATGAAAAGGGCTCAAAGAGAAAGCGGTATATAAATCTAAATAAGAGCAGTACAATGTCCAAGTCTGTTTTACAGCACCTAGAAAATTATCCCAAATTTATCCCAAATAGTGAACAAAAGTGTTGTTGGTCAAACAGAGGAGTCAGACAGCTCTCTGTGTGAGACAAAATTAAGAGCCTTTTCAGCGTCCTCGCATTCGAAGGGTGGGAACAGCTTCAGTGACAATGAAAAAAGAGCAAAACGAATGAAAGAAAAGTCTAGCACATGCGACAAGTAAGGGAGGGAACGGTAGGTGAGTAGATATTATAGTTGTGCTTATTCAATTATTCGATTAATTATTCGAATAATCTCGTATATTATGTTATCTAAATTCGAAACTTCCTGGTTTTCAAATACTCGATTTTGAAAAAAAAGCGAAAATCAGGAAATTTGGAGTATTCGAACGCCGGAAAATATTCAAATAATTTATTCGAATAATTATTCGAATAGTCGAGTAAGCACAACTATGATGGATATATTTATAGGAACGCAATGTGAACAGACACTCAATGAAGGAGCCGACCGATAAATCTGTAGTATCGTTGTCCTTCCTTCAAGAGCATGATGTAGTGTGAATTAAAAAAGAACGATGAAAGGGACACTTGATTAGTTTAGACGCGAGGAGCAACGTAACTTTGGCATGTACTGCGAATGATGCTCAACAAATTGGTTCATTATATTATTTCAATTCTTGGGCATTTTAAATACATTTTCAACAGCATCAGTTCTGCAAACACCATTTTAAAGGTATTTCTAATGAAATATATAGGATAGGGGTTGGGTTGGAGTTGTTCAATCCAGTTTTGGATGTGCGTGCATTGTATTTCTACGGGAGATCGAAGAGGCAAAGGACCGTGCAGTGAGGTGATCTGTGGAGCCTCAGCGGTGTATACTTCTCAGTGCTTTACCCTTCACACACAAGTTAATTCACCACCTTCAAGGGATGGCAGTCCTAGGTTAGTATGAACAAGGCCTAAATATACTTTCAATGCGGGGTGGACACAATAATCGGCGCATATTCCGGTTACGGCCTCGCATTGACAGGAAGTAAGTACAATGAAAATAAGTTAATTCCTCAGAATGAGCCTCCCAGAGAGCGCGGCGTACAAATAGTAAACATTTTTTGTTGCACTCTACATTTGAAGTAGTCCGCAACAGACGAAGGAGGTAAACATTCAAAACAAACCATAACAAATTGTTTTCAAGTTACCTTCGCAAGCTTTCTACCGGTACGGCTACCTACATCATCCGCGGTTTCTTAAAGTACGAAAGTAAATTGGATACATCATTAGAAGCTGTATTTGCTAGTAGACGTCCAGCACAACCAATCACTTCTATCCTGCTGAGTATTTCTTTGCCTACACATTCAGAGCCTAATCCACGTCAAAAAAAGAAAAGAAAAAGATTTACCGTGTATGAGGTAAAGGCACTTCGTTAAGGTATTTCATGACACACCACCACCCTAAGGCTGAAGCGTTTTGTTACCATGTATGAGGGCAAGCGATAGGATGGGGTCTTAGGAAAAGATCTAAACACAAGTAATAGAAAATTGAAATCGCCACTGCACCTGGGAATGATGTTCACCATAGCAATGATTCACTTGTTGCATGTTTTCGAGAGCTCTGGCCTGAGCTACAAATCATCCCTGCTTTCTATGCAATTGACAACGCTGCCAATGAAATGCCCACTCCGGAGGAAGGAAGGGCAGACCACTTGACAAATGCAGAGAGACACGATCTAATGGTCGGTGCAATTAGAAGCCTTGAGATGGCTCCACGAAGATGGTTTCTCTCGGACCGACACTTCTGCCACGAAGTCCTGGCCAAGGTACTGAAGATACTTACTTGACGTGTCACCTCGCTTTCCTCCTCGTATCAGCTCCCGAATGCTGAAGGACGACGACTGCGGTAGAGACGCTACAGCTATAACGGTCAGAAATACTCTCGTCAACGTCGACATCTTGCGACTACCTGCAAGGAAGCATAGGAGAAATCATACCCTTTTATGGAAACAAGAAGAACTGAGGTTAAAGCCGACGACGACGAAACAACGAAATGCGAAAAGTCAGGAATTTTTGAATAGGAGCTGCATGTGTGGATAGTTTCCAACGCTTGTTAACGCTTGTTTCCATATTCATCTAGCGACAGAATGTCGCAATACAATCGCCTAAACAATCCAGAGCTGGATCGGTATGCAGACGTACGTAAAAACTACTTCATGCTTGTCGAAGATGTTTTTATGAACCACTCGATAAAGCTGTTGATGACAAAATGAAAGGGATGCTTCTTGGGCATTTGAGTGGATGTATTGCGTGAGCAAAAGGGGCACGAAAGGGGAGGAATAGATGACGTTGTAACACCATGTTTCAATTACATCAAGAGCAAAATATGTAGAGGGGAGGCTTAAGCAAATAACGCATCAGTATAGGTGAAACAGTGCACCTCTCGCCCTTTCTTGAGCAGCGACAGAGTTCGTGAAAAATCAAAGTAGAAAAGAAGAAGAATTTTTGAAAGGTATAACTCGCACATAATTTGAAATTCAAATTTATGGAAGTTCACAAAGGTGTAAAATCTCCGAGAATCCAAATGTTGTAGAAGCAGCGAAATTTAACGTTTCTCAAAGTTCTTATCCACATCATCACGTCACCATAAGATGAAATGCACATCTTCGAATATCTTCTTCTCTTATTCCAATAAAAAACATTCATAAGCACCCTGATTCTAGCTTAGATATTCTGCTTCTAATTGCATACAGAATTATCTTCACGAAGCGCAAAGCTTTAAAAGCTTTAAAGAAGGAAAACGGCGCAGAAGATTAACACGTGAAGACTTTCTTCAGTGGGGGGAAGTCTTTATATCTTATCTTCAATCACAAACATAGGGCTTCTACGGATTAGCTTTCTTTCTTTCCTTTATTGCATGAACATGCCAAATGGATCAGTAGAGTAAAGAAGTCAGCCAGATAACAACACAACACAAAAACTGCGCCATGACACAAAAAGAATTCAAGGATTCAATTAACAGTCCAACAATTTAACGAAACATTGGGAGCCATGAGGAGCATATATCTTCTTGCCCATCTCGACAAATTCGGAACACGCACGGTGCGCCAATAATGGTATCGAAGTTTACTTCTGGCCTTCGGGAGCACTAGTTTGCGGGAAGTACCACGGATAGTGAAACCCTTTCCCATACCAAAGGGGTGTAAAGGACACTTGCCATGGAGGATTTTAAGAAACAGTATAGGGTTAAACTTTTTCCTTCTACATTCCAGTGTCTGCAAGCCCAGACTGATATAACGGTCATTAAAAGAGAGGATCTGGTCATACGAGATGCCAAGAAAACGAACCATTACTTTCCTTGTAAAACTATTCTAGGCAAATTCAACTTTTGTATTTGGTTTCCTCTCGTGTGCGTTAAAGACAGCCAGTTGACTCATGTCTTGAATAGTGAGATGCCCCAGTCTTTGCTTCATTGCAGGACGACATCGACAGCTTCTTGGACTTCCTGTGACTCCTGTGACTTCATATTGATGTCAATGTGGTATGTACACTTTGACATCTTCAGCGAATGCGCAGCATCAAATTCCCGAAGTAGCAAGGAGGAAGGGAAGTTCATATGTATAGATGCTGAAGGGAACCGGAGAAAGGACTCCACTTTGTGTTCACCGTGACGACACATCGACGTGTAGAAATGGAAGGTTCACACGCACATGGAAACTTCTGTCAGACAAAAAGGACGAGAACCAAGAGATGATTAGTTATAGTAGTTTTGCGTGAGATACCTTGTCAAAAGCTTCTTAAAGGGTAAGATAATAATATCTACGGATCTGCTTTTACCCAGCTTCAATTACCAGTCATGGATTGGCTGTTGGTTTGCAAACACAACTCGCATTCAAAACTGACTAAGAGTATACCTCATCTTGAGACCTTCCTGTTGGCCTTCTTTGGGCGACGAACTTCTGTCAGATTCTCTTGAATATTCTTCTATGCCTTCAAGATTAACAACTTTTTGCTATTCAAAAGAAGCTTGAAAGGCTTTGAAACTCACTAGGTTAAACCACGTTATCCCCACTTTGGCCGCAAAGGGTGTCAAGAGTATTGCTCAGAGTTTATCCGGTAGAGATCACTATCACAAAGCAGTTTACCTTTATCCTGTCAACGCGAAGATCAACCTCAACAGCAGCCATAGAGCAAGTGAGAAACACTGGTAAAAATAAATAAAGGATAAAGAGCATCGTGGTTCGATCTGTTTTGGGATGTGCCACGCATCCTATTAGGTTAGTGAAAAATTCTTGCACCAAAAATTTTGAAAAGTTTTCAAGATTTAACACGAACTTCCAAGGACTGTTTGCTGCCACGTAGTTGTAGCACAAACATTCTAGAGTATTTCGCATACGTGCCGATTTGCTTCTGATGGCATATAAATACTACGACTGCAGTCAAGGCTGACTGACTCCATGACTCGGACAAGGCTTCGCGACTAACAATCGCTCAGTCTCTCCTTATTTGTTTTCCTAATCTAGGACTTTCTTGAGAATGTCGTCACGGGGCATGACTCTCTGGTCTTCCTCGTTAACCACGCTCGGAAGGCCCAGTGGCTCCCTCAAGGAGGATCACAACCTCAAGGCGGACATCCACCAGAGGAAGGTATGTAATTCTGTGCTGTTGATAGGATTCTCAAGGAGCGCTCTATCGTGAGCTTTCTGACGACGTACCGCAGTAACAGCGAGCATCTACGCTACACAGCTGCAGAAGCTGAGCGAGGCCATGTCGCGCAAACGGCGAGGACGGAGGAATGTTTACCTTATTCTCGACAATGCTCGCCCCACATTGCAAGGTCGTTTCGTCAGAAGTTGCAGGAGCTTAGGTGGGAGGTGCTGCCCCACCCATCGTATTCGCCAGGTCTTGCGTCATTGGACTACCTCCTCTTTCGAGCTCTAAAGCAAAAACTAAGGGATAGGGGCTTCAACGACCGAACCGAACAGAAATCAGAGGTGGAGCACTTCTTCGAGCCACAGCTGACCTCATTCTGGAGTAAAGGATTTCATGATCTCCCTGTCAGATGGGAGAAGTTTGTAGATTAAATGGTAACTACTTTGTAGATTAGACTTGCTCACAAAAGAAACAATAAAACATTGAAAAAAATATGCTGTGGTGCAAGACTTTTTGTCCAACCTAATACTTCTACAGGATATCTTGGAGGCGATTTGAGTGCGCATTTGATCGTACAATGACTTGCGGTGGCCAGCTGATGAACAAGTCAGTGCTCTGTCCTTTCCAGACCAGCCTGTTACCAATTCACTCACTGCGGAGGGATAGAAGGCTTGGTTGGGTTGAGTGGGAAACCCGAACCAAGGGCCTGGTGTCGGGTGCAAGCGACAGCTGGCACCTCCTCCGACTGCGCGATACGCGCCCGATAAACACTGGTATAGTTAAATGTACCGCCGGATGTGGGAAAATGTGCAGTATAAAGAAGTTCTGACAGCTCGTAGAAAGAATCAAGAAATCAACGGTTGGACTTCTTTCGCGAACTCGGAAATCATCAGACGCTTTTCTTGTCCCACTTTCTTCTTCATGGTGGAGAACTGTACGGCTTATGAACATAAAAGCCGTTTCCAGGGTGGTTCCCCTTAGAAGTTTCCCGCTTGGTACGCTAAAGTTGCCGTTTCTGCCCGTATAGTGGCTTCGGGCAACGGACGCCTGTGAGATTAGACCAGCGATTTTCAACAGACCTATACTCCCCTGTAGATCGTCTAACTAGGAGCACAAGGAGTGAAGTTCTTTTTTTGCTACGGGCCATTGAGTGATCCAAAGTAACAAGCAATTGCCGTCTTGTAATTCACGTACTGGTAATCGGAGGTACGTATCCTCCCTCATGCAACAAGTGCTGACCATTTTGAGGCGCTCAGTTTAAAGCGAATTCGTGTAAGCTTTTCAATTTCAGCCAACATCAAATATGGGCCAGAATTTCTTTGGCACACGGGTTCACTCAGTGGCTCTGCCTTTCTCGAGCCTGCTGCACGTCGAATTTTTTTTACTAGGCGCTACTAAAAATTTACTAGGTGACAATTTTTGGCCAATTTTAGGCCACTCCGTGGCCGGCTGCAAAAACGAACTTTACCCGCGTGCTTCTTTTAGCTTCCTTACAAGATTGTATTGCTCTGTTGAGAATCATTGGTGTGTTTGCATACGCCCTTGTTAGCGACATTGCTAAACACCCATCCAGTTCTCCAATGTATCTCGAGTCGTCGCCGGCCAAGCACTGGAGCGATAAATGGCACTCTTTCGTGAGTGGTTTTCTGCCCTCCATATGGAGAAATCAGGCAAAACTACGCAAAACATGTTGTGAACCTAAAGCCGCTTGATGTTGCCTTTGTTCACCAATACAACATCTGCCCCTAATACAACAAGTGAATGGCAACAACTTGAGAGATCGGCATTCTTAAGTTTGAACATCGCAGGTGTAGACTGCGACGATGAATAGGCAAGAGATCGTCAGCGATTGCAGTACAACAAACGCGCATCAGTGCTGAAAAATCCACCATACGGATCTGGTTAATGTTAGAAAAATGAAGGTCAAATTAACTCCTTGTATTCATTGATAGAAAGATGTCTGTCAAGCATCTAATGAGCGCTATCCAAGCAGAGCGACTGTTCCATGACGTGAACTTCTTCACTCAACACTCAATTACACGACAATTTAGCCATTTGCTTGCGTTGAATGTTGACCACGGAGAAGGTATTAGAAAGAAACAGTACATTTGTTTCCCGAAATCCTTACTGCATCCAAATAAAATGTTCTCTTAGCGGCACCGGCGCAGAATACGCAGAGTTTCATGGAAAAATAAGAGTTAACAATATTAGGGGGGGGGGGGGGCAAAAGTAATGAGACACCCATTGCCGTGTCCATATATCTCGTGGCTGGAGTCTGGTTTCGTGCTTGTCGAATTTGTATGTTTGTATGCTACTTAGGCCCATCTGAGAAGTGACCACTTTCGCCCTTTCCAGAAGCATGCCAAAAACCCCAGCCTGCCTCATGCCGAAACCACAGTCTGACGAGTCGACCTGTGTCGCGCAAATCTCCCCCAATTCCCAATCCCGAGCAGCCTGGGCTCAATATTACGCAGAATGAGAAGCACGTCTTCTACCTTAACCCTGCCAAGCAGCGAGTCTGGGTGAGGCCTGGTGAATTGTTACCGACCTTCGTTCGGCGAGATGTTCACGGTGAGAATCACCTTTGGAGCTTTTGGGTCTGCGCCCATGGATCGGTTTACCGGAGGCTGTTTCCCAAGAGCACTGCGATGAACTCCAAGGCCATGGTGAACGAATTAGAGGAGATGGGCCGGCGACTCGAACTTATTCAGTCGCAGCGCTTCAAGAAGTTCATTCTCTTCGACTACGCCGCACCCCATCGGGAACAAGTAACCACGGATAAGCTTGGCCAGCTGGGCTACGTTCACATGCCTCACCCACCGTATTCGCTGGACATCTCTCCATGCAACTACCACTACTACTTGAGCCTACAGGACTTCCTAGTCGAAAGGGACACAAGAACCCAAGCAGTCTTTGACAGCTATATCGAGCAGTTGATCAACACCAGGCTCAAGCAGTTCTGGAAGGATGGGATCAGGAAGTTGGCTGAGCGATGGCAGCAAGGTCCTTGCCCTTAATGGCAAATACACTCCTCAGCATCGTTGAGTTGTAATTGAGTTATAAAGAGATTAAAAAATTTTTTCATTTTGTCTCATTACTTTTGGCCCCCCCAATAGTCTAGCAAGCTAAAAGGTTGGCCAGTCGATTTCTTGAGCGAGTGCAGAGTCAAAGGCTAAGAGCCTGATATACATTAAATACATACATTTACTCCGTGCTCAACTAAAAGTCGGCAATTTTCAATTAGAATTTCCTTAAAATAAACACGTTGATTAAGAGTGGATAAGTGAATCATTTCCTGACTACACGTAGCTAAAGCCCATATTAGGTTTCCCATTTTACACTGATTGGCATGTAGATTTAATAATTTATCTTTCTCACAGTGACATTTTGAGACTAAAACCCTGAATTATTTAAGGTACATATGTGTGCATGGCGGGTGACAGATATTAGGGGGGGGGGAGGCAAAAGTAATGAGACAAAATGAAAAAATAATCTTTATCTCTCTATAACTCAATTATAACTCAACGATGCTGAGGAATGTATTTGCCATTAAGGGCAATGACCTTGCTGCCATCGCTCAGTCAACTTCCTGATCCCATCCTTACAGAATTGCTTGAGCCTGGTGTTGATCAACTGCTCGATATGGTTGTCAAGGACTGCTTGGGTTCTTGTGTCCCTTCCCACCAGGAAGTCCTGTAGGCTCAAGTAGTAGTGGTAGTTGCATGGAAAGATGTCCAGCGAGTACGGTGGGTGAGGCATGTGAACGTAGCCCAGCTGGCCAAGCTTATCCGCGCTTACTTGTTCCCGATGGGGTGCGGCGTTGTCGAATAGGAGAACCTTCTTGAAGCGCTGCGAATGAATAAGAGCGAGTCGCCGGCCCATCTCCTCTATTTCGTTCACCATGGCCTTGGAGTTCATCGCGGTGCTCTTGGGAAACAGTCACCTGTAAACCGATCCATGGGCGCAGACCCAAAAGCTCCAAAGGTGATTCTCACCGTGAACATCTCGTCGAACGAAGGTCGGTAACAATTCACCAGGCCTCACCCAGACTCGCTGCTTGGCAGGGTTAAGGTAGAAGACGTACTTCTCATCTTGCGTGAATATTGAGCCCAGGCTGCTCGGGCTTGGGAATTGGAGGAGATTTGCGCGACACAGGTCGAGTCGTCAGACTGGGGTTTCGGCATGAGACAGGCTGGGGTTTTTGGCATGCTTCTGGAAAGGGCGGAAGTGGTAACTTCTCAGATGGGCTTCATTAAGTAGCATACAAACATACAAATACAACAAGCACGAAACCAGACTCCAGCCACGAGATATATGGACACGGCAAGGGGTGTCTCATTACTTGGCCCCCCCCCCCCCTAATAGATCGGAGGACGATTGCCGCCTGCATACCTAATCGGGGTTTTTCATTCGAGATCATTCACTTTCCGGATCATCAAAAATCATCGCTTCAAACATTTAGTCGGTTTGCAGAAACATAAAAATTAAGAAAATATCGAAACCGGCCTTTCTTTAGTTATTAAAACTTAAGAAATCAACGGCGGCAACGTTCTAGTGGCTAGACTGTACGGGCAATAAAAAAAAGCAACCTTGCCCACTGTTCATAGTGAATCTCAAAGGCCTTTTGCTGATGTATTGGCCTTATGTTTCTGTTGTTATTTTCCTTGTATTTTAAGAAGACAAAGAGAAGTTTGAGAAAATCTGAAAGAGTCTCAGATCCAAGTCAACAACATGTAGGTATGTTGCAGATCGAGATATACGTATGTTTCAACAACTAATTCGTGTCAAATATTGAAAATGAAACTGAAACTTTTTAAATTCACCAAGCTAGCGAAAGCTTTAAAAAGGTTGTGTGCTCATTTCTATAAAATTCCATGCGTCTATATTTGTAAGTTGTATCGGCATGCGCTGCGGAATGGATAAATTTTTTGGTATGGCGGGAGAGGACAACCCACAACAGTTGGAGGAATTATGGGCAAATAACAACAAAGTGCAAATTACTCATTTAAAGGAGCTAATAAACTTCAGGGTTTGCTATCCAACATCTCCTAGCTATAGGTGGAAAACAAATTTGATGGAGTTATGTTCAGCAGGAAAGGAGTACGACAAGACAGCTTACAGGCAAAAATCGTCATTGTACAACTAGGGTTTTCTCTCTTTTCCAACCAAGTAAACGAGTGACGATATTGAGTACACTTTTCGTCTCCATTTCATTATTTCACAATTTGCCCGATTGGTCTAAGAAAGCGAGCAGAACAGAATTGACTTGTAATACAGATCAATAAAGAAAGAAAAAAAATAGAATTTCAAGAAGTCTAATTAAAAAACGTTGCTGCAGCAAGTTTAAGATGAGTCGTTTGCCTAAGATAGTTTCAGGTGAAAAACTATAGAATAACACAAAAAAACAAGATAAAGAAAAGACATGGACAACAGTAAGTATTAGGTTGTCCGGAAAGTTCTCAGCATTTTGAGTGTTTCAATTTGAACTCCCATAACTTTCTCAGACCTTATCGGATTTTATCGAAATAAGCACCGTTCGGATCAACACACTTCTGCCAATAGGCGTTCTGTCGACTTACGCCGTCAGCGAAAAAATTAGGTGGTCGAGATTCGACAAATTTCACGAAGTCTGTTTTGGCCTGGTCTTGATTGGTGAAGGTTGTGCCAGCGAGAACGTTCTGAAAGTGTTTGAAAAGGTGGTAGTCGGTTGGCGAGAGATCTGGAGAATATGGCGGGTGGGGCAGAACTTCAACCCTTAACAACGAACAAACAAACAAACAAACAAACAAACCCTTAAATCGTTCAGTTTTCGAGTAGTGATTTGTGAAACGCGTGAACGGGCATTATCGTGCAAAAGAATCGGGCTTATTCTGTTGACCAATGCTGGCTGAAGTTGATGCACTTTTCAGTGCATTTCGTCGAGTTCCTTAAAGTGGGACTCTGGCGTGATCGTTTGGCCTGGTGCCGAAAGTTGTAATGGATCACACTAGCCGCCAACACACCACCACATAGTGACCATAACCTTTTTTGGCGGAGGTTCGCCTTGGGAAAATGCCTAGGGGTTCGTCGGCGTCTAACCACTGTCCAGAACGTTTGTTGTTATTACTCAGAATCCACTTTTTATCACAAGTGGTGATTCGATCCAAAAACGGGTCATCTTGGCGGGCAAACGTGGAGAAGAACAAATCTCGAAACGTGACAATTTTTGCCGCTCTCTCAACTCGTGGGGCACCCATTTTCGAGCTATTTCATCTTCCCAGGGCGTTTCAAAGCATCCGCAGCAACAGTTTTGCTGACGTCTAGCTCTTCCGCGATCCTGTGATCTTTTTGGGGTGGTTCAGCTTCCAATAATTCCTTCAACTCGTCGTCCAGGATTGTTCTAGGTCGTCCGCTACGGAAGTGACCTTCGACGCTGAAATCTCCGGTCCGAAGTTTACTGAACAACTTGCGCACCGTGCTTTCTCCAACACTACTAGGCAGCCACATTGGTTGACTTGTCGAGCTGTCTCAGCTGCGGTTGTCCCGATTTGATGTTAAAATAAAATATCTCTCGGAACTGCTCCTTCGATATACTTCAATAAGCGCTTCAATAACTGAAATATAAGGCAATGTTGAAACAAAAACTATTTAGCCAGATGGGGCGAAAAATTCAGTACAGAAAGTAGCATTAATGCGTATGCAAGTTGAATTTTCACTTAATAATAGACAAATGAAAAATAGCAACACAAAACGCTGAGAATTCCCGGAAAACTTAATACATACGCTGAAAGGGGGTGCAGTTTCGGATGGCCGTCAGTTCTTAACAGCGGAACACAAACTACAGATGGTGTTAACACATCGATAATGATGTGCGTTTTGCAGAGTTGAGCACACAGGAGAGTCGATTTTCAAGCTGGCCGGAGTGTGCGCAGGATCTATGCTCGGTATTGTCCCCCAGCCTGTTTGTTACGAAGAAAATTCGAACATGGTCTTCCAACTATTAGCGCAATTTGGAGAGCTTAATCCCGAAAAAAAGATTGCTTCCTCTGAAACACAACATACAGCCAGGTGATGAATCGAATAAAAACTTTCAATGAAGGTTTACCAATAACCAGCACATGCGGAAATTAAGTCAGTTGTACTCTGGACTAGCTGAGCTGACACGTATTACGCAACAACGGGTGATAGCATGTCAGATGGGGATAGCGATTCTTACTTCGGAGGAATGAAATATAAGGATTGCACGATACAGGGTTATAACAGCGCTATCACGCCATGTTTGTGGGCACTAAGAAGTGGATGGCCTCATACAGTTTGTTTGTTGAAAAAATGAACAAAAACACTTGGGCCTTCGTTCTACACCTTCGCTGGAACAGTAGTGGTGATATTGTGGAAGCCGCGTGAGAACTCAATCAACAAATTGGAAAAGAAAATACATGTTTCTTTGCGATCGTAGCAAACGTAAGGTCCATAAATCGTCGTGTCCAGCTTAGTCCAGCCCGTTGGACAAAGGCCACCGGATTACATTCTTGTCAATAAGGGATTGCAAGTCAGTATACGTTGCAATAGACGCCATGCTTTTTCTTTAGGAAAGGTTGACCAGGATGCATCACACCCTCTCTTGTAACAAACTTCCTGTTCTTTTTTGTTTTCCGTTTTGCTAATTTTTTGACATCTTTTGGAAAAGGCAAATTTTTCTTTACACAGTTGGAAGAGTAGGTTTTTTGTGGTCATGATACACAAGAGCATCGTAAAAACCTAACATAAAAAACTACTTCATGAGGAAACTCGATTTTTCAATTTACGCAGCAAAAATGAAAAAAATGCGTATTGTTCTCCGCTCGCACTTGCTTACGCAGACTACAAGCTTCGTGTGGTAGCTAAATTCATATTCCTACCTTTAATGCAGAGGATGAATAAGGGTCGCATTTGAATGATGCCTACATCGAACATTCCTATAGGTGGCTAAATGGCGGCGGAAGAGCAGAAATGTAGCAGTGAATGATTTGTCCATGTTCGGGTAATGGGGCCAAGGGGCAACACGTCGGTTCATTGTAGTTGACAGACAGCTGTGTGGGAGGCTGGGAAAGGGCTGTGCTGACACTTTATCCGTTCGAACCCTTCATTAACTCTGACGCCATCTTGAACACAGCACTTAAGCTGAACAAGAGGATAAAAACGTGAAGAAATGAAGTTCTTCGGCTCATCAATTATGCGCTTAAAACGGTGGTCCTATGCGTGCCCCATCACACTTTTCTTCTCAGCGATCTAGTGCAGGATTCGTAATTCACCTTATGGCTCCTTAAATATTTCACACAGCAATTTAGCTGCAGATTCTTTCCCGAGGCATTACAACGGTAGGTGGCTAACATGCTAGCAGCGGTTAGAAACAGGTGACGGTTGCTGCAAAACACTATTAGAATAATCCTCGACGAATCCTGATGCAATGCGTTACAGTCAGTTGCCATTTTCAGTAAAGAATAAAGAACAAATTACGGCGTTGGATAATCTGTTTTGGGGCGCGCCACGCACCCTTTTGCGGGATGTCGTGGAGGAAATTCGAATGCGTATTTGGCCTTTGTAATGACGTACAGTGACCAGCCGGTAGACAAGCTAGTGTCTTATTTTTCGCAGACAATTCTGTATCAATTCACAGGATGGAAGGCTGAGTTGTTCTGAACGGAAAATCCGGACCAACACCTGGAATTAGGTGCGCCGACAGCCGGCGCTTCCTCAAACAACGAAACCATTTTGTAGTCTGAGCGGAACTAAAAGAATAAGCACCTCTATATTGTATTTTGGTTAATTCCTGTAATCTTAGTTTTAATTGTGAAGAATTAAGTTCATTACCTTTTCTTTGGCAAAAATGTACAGATTCTGAAGGTTTTTACTTCGATTAATAAAGTTGTGTTGCAGCTGACTTATAACAGTTTGAAGTAAGCGGTCCGTTTCGGCTATCAATTTTGCGACAGCCTAATACCATACATATAAGTGATTTCTAGGACACCGTTCTGTATCATAGTGCAAGTAAGCGCCGGCTGTTGCCTGCACCTCAAACCGATTCGAGTCGTCCTTTGAGCAAGTAAGCCTTATATCACTCTGAAAATAGGAAATTGCTACCATAGCTTTCTGGAAGTGACAAAGCGTTGACTCCAGTCATAGAAAGCTATTGTACAAGGAAGGTGCGCGTTGAGATCGCCTCACCTTGACAGAGATATTCGCAGCTTCCATTTCTTCTGCTCCGACTATTAAAACGCGATTTTAAAATTTTCTTTATGATCCCCGATCTTTAGCGATCATGCTTGCTGATTATATGCAGTTGCCTTTATCCTTACCTGGTTAGCTCAACAAGGAGGCAATTAGCCACGGTAGCAGTCAGCCCCTTCTAGGATGCGCCACGCATGTTGTGAGGCAATTTGAACACGTACATGCCCTGTACAATGACTTCGGTAGGCCGCAAACAGAAAAATGAGTGTCTTGTCCTGCGCAAATAAGTCTGGTACACACAGACCCTAGATATATGGAAGATTTAGTTGGCTTGGGAAGAAAAAAGGTAAGAACCCGGAATCGGGTCACGCCACAGCAGGCGCCTCCTCCTACTTCACTGTCAGGCACCTATAGCTAGAATGAATGTAAAAAATCCGATACTGTATTAGTTTAACTAAAAAGGTAACATATTCATTTATTAAATATATAAATAAAATTAGATTAAATTTAACCAGGGATTGCCTTCAGCTTCGTATGGAAATTCTGAGAGGGACCTCTTCCATGCGGAAGAGCTTGAAACGCGGATTACAAGTGTGCAGTCCAAATTTGCTAAGTTGATCCCCTAAACTTGTAATGGTCAGTGAAAGTATACTCCCGTCACCCGCAGCGATGGGGGAGTGCACAGCGACGCGACGGCTCGAGATGCGCGTGGCGAGCCGTCACCATCGCTGATGCTGACATAGTTCACGCAGTTCTGCAGAAGGAGACTTTTGCAGAATTTTAGCGAATCTGCTGATCCAGTGCATTTTTTCCTGGATTTCTTGTTTTCTTAACCGTTTCGTTCGTGATTTCGCGTTTTTCCGTTCTATCGCTTTCTGATCCCTATGCCGTTGCAGAGTTGTTGTTTTCGAAGGTATTTCGTTCGTTGCTAGGGGAGTTTCCGCCATGCCTGTGCCCATGCGTTTATTTCGCTTCTGATTCCATCGACAGGCACGAAAACCGACGTTTCTGTGCTCGACACGACACGAGAAGGTTCTCGTGACGCTCGGAATCGTCCCAATTGAGGTTCAATTTTGAAATGCGAGAATCGGCACAAAAGTGGGAAAAAAACGGTCTACAAAAATATCTCCTCCAAAAAGTAGCCACTCATTTGGCACATTTCTGCGCCGAGCATGTCAAAAGAACCTCCCCGTGGCTTGTCTGGTACAGAAATGTGGATTTTCGTGCCAGCGAAGGAAGTTCACAGGAGAAAATATGCGAGAATCGGTACAAATGTGGGAAAAAACGGTCTACAAAAATATCCCCTCAAAAGACTAGCCGCTCAGTTGGCACATTTCTGTGCAGAACATGCCAATAGAACCTCTCTGTGACTTGCTCGGCACATAAATGAAGATTTCGGTGCCGGTGAGGAAGTTCAGAGGCGAAAAAAAGCGAGGATCGGCACAAAAGTGGAAAAAAGGCCTGGAAAATATCTTCTCAAAAAACTAGCCGTTCAAGCCGTCGAAAAAACCCAAAATGAGTCTAGCCACGACGAAAACCCTACGAGGAGAATAACAGAGACATCACATGAACACCCCTCATCACCAGACGTGTGTTGAAATTGCTGTAGTCTGGTCACGAACCAAGGAATTGTCGAAATATGTGAGCAGAAGTGCATAGAATAGGCACGACAAGCGCTCCCCCCTCCGCGTCCATCGCTGCCCATCGCTCGTCGCGGTGCACTGAACTGCGACGAGCGACGGGCTGCGACGGCTGTCGCACGGGAGTATGTTTCACTCCCGCGACACGGAGGTATAACACCCCTCTGCGACGCGTCGCGGGAGCGATGGCGCGTCAACTGACAATCGCGCCCCACCGCGCCGTCCGCCACTGCACCGAAGGTGCGCCGTTGACAGTTGCCCGCGCCCGTCGCCGGAGCGACGCGGGAGTATACCATAGGCCTTAGCGTTGTCGATCGCATGTCGCGTGCGCTGTGAAACGTTGGTTGGGCGAGCGTTGCCTAGTCTGTGAAGCCATTAGAAGCTACAGAGTTACTGCGTCGGCGAAGTGATATTGCACTCGTTTTGCAGGGTGGTGGTCACAGGTTCGATTTCCGTCGGTGCTGATACTTTTGCATTTTGTGCTATGTCATCATTGATATCCCTTATCCCGATTTCCAGCCCATTTTTGAACAAATATTTTTTGGTAATAACTATCATACCTTCTTCGAGCTCTTTGAAGTCGAAGAATAGCAAGTTTAGATTATCACTTAGGTCAAGTCAAAATCGAATGTTCAGATCGTGTTCATTCGTGATCAGCGCCGAAATAACTCCCATGCACCAAGCTTGCGCAGAATAGGAGTTATATCCAAATCACCATCACTCTCATTTCATGCCCTGAGCCTAGGTCATAGGTTCGCATCTCGGCTATCGCTACGGTAAGTAGCGAAGCATGAGATATCAAGTAAAACTTACTCACGCAACGAAAATATTAATCATTGTTATAAGGAAGAAAAGAGGAGTAACAACGAAAATATTCGCAACACAGGCTTCTGCTTAAATATACTGCCATTGCTACCACCAAATGTTTGGCGTCAGCGATGGACGCCCGTTGCCGTAGAAAATGTGGGTTTTGAGAAGTGCAGGCGGTTAGGAGCTGAGCAAGCAGAGAGGAGAAGTCGGGAGATTTTCAGCTTTCGCAGCTCCTGCTTGGAGTGTAACATGTCCGCCTTTCCCTATTCAGACCGTGCGAAAGTTTGCAACGCTCCGTCGAAGAGGTCATGCACATGAGCTCATCACACATTCTGCACTATCGCACTTGGTGCGAGAAGGTACATCAGGCAACGCTTGAATGACTCTCATCCCCTCAGAAAGTTTTCCCTTCTTTAAAAAAGAAACTAACCAGGGAAGCCCCTCAGGCGTATCTCTATACTGCGAAAACGAATACCAATATGGGAATCTCCACCCTTTAAATAGAAGGAAGGGATGTTCCATTTTTGCAAAGTCCTTTAACCCAAGGATCTAGGGAGCCTCAAAGTTTACTATTGGATCGCTTGCACACCTGCAAAACTACCGCAATCTGCCGAAATTTTAAAAATGGATATCATACTCGTGATCAGCGTCGCAGATAACCCGCTGGTAGAGGTAGAAAAAATTTTCACCCAAACTTTGCAGAGCGACGCGAAAGAATTTGAACTTCTCAGAGCTCGTCACATCGCTTATCGCTTTTCAAGGGAGCGCGACGGCGATCCGTCCAGGACCAACACTAAACACCGCACGCGACGCGAAAAAGTATGCCATTTCCGCGATGGGCCGACCGCCACTGCTGCGGCAGCCGCGGCGAAGTATCCTTTGATTATTCGACCGCGTGCGGCGGAATGGCCGTGAACTGAGCGCCGTGATGGCATCGCGGCGATGGAAGTATGCCCCCGGCCTAAGGGTCGCGAAAGGGTGATAGTGCCGCTTCAGATTTACCCATGGCAATCGCATACTCATGGGAGCGATCACTCAGGTTACGGCGCGAACCATCGTGATCAACTTCTCGGAAGATATCTCTTTATCTTCGGTAAAAAATCTCTCTATATGTAACATTTTTGATTGGTCGGCTCACCAGAGGAGTTTCAAGACCAACGTGCCGCCGTACGTTGGAATATGACGTCGACCTATACTCGCTGATCTGCCGGGACTGCAGTAGCTACTTGCTCATCATCATCATTGCGTCTAATTGTACACCTTCGACGGGAAGTAGGATAGAACTGGATTTGTGCAATGATCAACTGCCCTTCTTTGATCATGTGGGACACATGCTAGATGACATGAGATGGACTGGACAGCCATTTTCGGCTTGTGGACTGGTGCCATCATATGCTCTTCTAATTGCTTTATTCATGTCTGGTTGGGAAGGTTTGTTCACCCATGTAGCCGAGGGATCTATCAAAAATCAGCAGAAAATACAAAGTGTCGCATACAGACGGAGCAGCTGATGAAAATCTCTCACTGGACACGTACTTCTCAGCCTATAGTGGAATATATGCACAGGGAAAGTTGGGAAAGTGATTGATACCAAAAAAGGAATGAACACAGAAATTTACAAATTCAAAATTACTTCGAGGTCAAGGAATCGATCGTCCGACGTGCCTACGATGCGCCGGCACTACCACTGAGCCGTCGAGATGCTTGCCTCGACGACAGTGCTAGACGTATTTCACCATTCTCGGAGGACGAGCGTTCTATCCCCTCGTCCACGTGGCCCTGGGTGTTCAGAGGCTCCTAGCTCCTTGAGTCCAAGCACTGCAAAAATGGAGATTTCTTCTTACTAATTGAAGAGTGGAGAATCTACCTATGGTACTCGTTTTTGCCGTTCAAACCTACAAGTACAGGCAATCCCATCGTAAACTTTGAGGGTCCCTAGCTCCTAGGTTCAAGGACTATGCAAAAATGGAACATCCTTTCCCACTATTTGAAGGGGGAGAATCTCACAGTGGTATTCGTTTTCGCAGTTAAGACATACGTCTGAGAAACTTCCCTGGTAAGATTTTTAAGACCTCGCGACCGCACCCCCTTTACGCACTCTAATCAGCTCGTTCTGGCCGTTCTGGCCGTTCGAGGTGCCCCTGTACAGAATTAGCGAGCGTGATTTCAAAAGTTAGCACACGTCAGTTTTGTTCGCACAGGAGCCTTTCGTCATTAAGTGACCTCACTTAGAAGCCCTGCCGTCGCCTTAAGCTGCCGCCTAGTCAAGAAGTAAGGTCATTTGGTAAGAAAGCAGCATCTACCTTTATTATTATCGTAGCATCTATTTAAGAATGTTCGATTTGTTATGAGGTCATAGAGACCTCAACCATAATGAGCATCTATGAACCTTTAACTATTAGCGGAACAAGAGTAAAAGGAAGGTGAGTAAAAGGAAAATAACCAATGGTCCCACAGAAAAAAGAAGCAGTCGATGGCACAAATTGGATGAAAAAATCGTAGTGCTTATTGATGATTTCCGCTCAGCTGGGCAGCAACAGGATAGAATATTAGGTCATGTAACGTTAAGCGCTTCTGCATCAAACACTGAATTACTGCGAAAACCTGACGCGATCTCGCCTTTATAGCATATAATGCGACCTGTTGGCTCGCATACGTTATGAGGAGCATGAAAGCTGCTACAGGAAAGACTGTCTGTGGCTATCAAAACCCTTATGGCAGGATCCAAACTTGGACTTTTTTGAATTGCTGACGAGGGTGTCTACGTCGCTTCTACGGAATGTAGCAGTTTCAGTTCCTTAGAAGAGTATGCATGTATGCATGTGTCCTTCCTCAAAAAAAAACAGGGCGGACACAGAAACACCTCTTAGCAAGAATTTTGATAGGAGTCGTAATCGTTCGTTCTACCTGCCTGAATCGCTATTGGCCTAAATAAATCCAAAAACACGCGCTATTACATGCTTATCCTTACAGTTATCATCAAATAAAAATAGTGGTTGACGTGTATAGCGAACATATGTTTAAGATTTTTAAAAGTTTTTTTCTTAAACACATTGAGCTGCGCCACACTGCCTAGTGTTTGGTTTCGCTTTTGGTATTGATTGATAAGCTTGACATTCTAATAGACGGAGCAACGTGAGTTAGTATACTCCGCTGTTTTTGCTACTTAGATACACTTATTTTTGTGTCTCATTCTGAGGTTCGATTCGTTTTCGGTTGACTGCGACTCCGGTGACCTATTATGCCACGTTCATACGTCTCTCACCAATCAGGACGACCAACCTCACATTGATGAAGTTAACTCCAATGCAGAGACGGCGAAGGAGTTTAACGGTGGTAAACTGGACCATTCCACTTTTAACGCCTATGAATGCCTAGATCTAATTATTGCCGAAAATGAAGATCGCAAGATCGACAGAATGTTACATGTGCTCAGGACCAAAACAACCGGCGATATATACAGAACGAAACGGATTCTCGCCATATCTGGTTTGCCAGAGTCGGCCGCTTCAGTGACGCTCTCCCAGAAGCAGAAAGAATTGGAGAAAGGTTGAAAGTATCCTTGACATTTTAATGTTGAGACCCGTCCTGTAGAGCTATATGGGTTGGGTAAGCTTGACACCGCCCGCACCGCCAGGCAAAGTTAGTGTTGCCTTCAAAGGTTCACTGACTGACAGCGCTGTCAAATGCCTGTCTACTGCGCTCCTCCGAATTCAGTCACGAATTGAGACAAAAGAGCATGACTTTGGAGGAGTGTAAGAAGGGTTCGAGCTCCGACAGTAAGCCCAAAAGCAAAACGCTAGAGTCAAACAGAAGTAATGGATTGTATATCGTGGTGCATTAGTACCTGTTAAGGACTTAAGATCTAAACCAAATTCGGGAAACATCCAATTCCTCAAGGCATCCTTCCAAGCTTGAAGTGCTTTTTCTTCAATGTCAGAAGTATTGTGAATAAGCTCCACCATCCACATCAATTTCTTTCGATCAATGCTCCTGATATCGTTTCCATCGCCGAGGGCTGGCTTTCAAATAACGTTCGTGATAGTGAAATTTTGGGTGGACTTTCTCACGTTATCTTTAGAACTGACCGCAAAACTGACAGGACGGTGGTATCTGTTGCTTGTGTGAGGACTAACTTTGTATCAAGCAATCTTTTTATCATTCAGGAACCCTGTGGTTTTCATCTCTTCAGTCTTGACATTAGCACCATGAGATTCATTCTTATACGCAGACTACCGAGCTCCATCAGGGATTACGATGACAAACTTATGAATTCTTGATTAATACATGGCCTCATATAGCCTTTTATGGTGATTTCAGCTTAGAGTATGACGTTAATGCAAGGGGCTCTGTCAGCCCATCTTCTGCGAAATTCTCCCGTACCTCTCATGGCTTCAACCTGGAACATAAAGCATTTGAGCCAGCTCATTCTGGCAGCGTCCTGCACTTAATTTTGAGCTCCAATGAACCCGTTGCTGATGTATAGCACCTGCCTCCTTTTCACATATCTGACCGATGCTTACTTTTCGGAGCTCCTTTCCAATTTTACCTTCTGTACTGCTTCCATCATCCCTAATGTTTACAAGGCTGATTAATTACATTGCTCTCAACCAATGTTTAGCCTCCATTAACTGGTTGTAAGTTTTCCAAAACTATTTATCAGTAGATGATCTATAGAAGAGATTTTGCCTAGTCATGTATGAGGGTTTCAGAAACGTTCCCTTTAGCTTTCGATATAAAGCACTATCAAAATATCCGCGTTACATTCTCAACCTTTTAGAAGAAATCTCAAGACTTTCTTTTGACTCTCCTAGTGCACTCTATAAAAAAAAGTGTGTTTGATATAAGGTTCCACATTAAGAAGTTCCATACATATTACTAAAGAAAATTAAATAAAAAGGCGTCCAGAAGAGTAGAGCATTTCTGAATACATTCTGCACAAAATAAAGGGTAACGCTAAGCTTCCTGTTTTGGAGGACGGTCGCGGTAATCTCTTGATTACCAATCACCAGGAAGCGGAAGCGTTTGCAGTGTGCTTCTCTTGTATAGCTTCCGCTAGCAACATGACAGATGTGATGTCTTCTATTCCTATCAGTGATCTATCTGCCACATCACCGACTGAGCAATATCATCTTTGATCACAAAGTCGTATTGAAATATTTGCAAGCCCTAGAGGAATCTTCGTCAATTCCCTTCGAGGGAATACCAGAAATTGGTTTTTAGAAATGCGCCAAAAACCTTTGCAGCACCTGTCAATGGTTTTCAAGACATCCTTTATGTTTAATGCAGTGCCCATGTAGAAAGAAGCACTTGTTACATATATCAAAAGTTGCAAATTCAAACATTCTGGTAAATTATAGACCAATTAGGATCACTCCTATACCAATAAAAATAATGCAAAAGGAAAAGTGGAAAAGTTATAAGCTGGTTAGACCGTTATAAGTTACTGACGTAAAACAGCAAGGGTTCCTCAGAGATGCTTGAACTACTACTCAGCTACTGGACACTACCTCTGATTGGTATTCGCTTTGAATCAAGTTCTTCCTATGGGCGTCATATACTTTGATCTTTCAAAAGCATTTGACAGCGTTAACCATCTTATGCCCGTCCATAAGTTGAAACAGATCGGAATTGATGAAACTCTCTTAAAGTGGTTTGAATCGTACTTAACAGATAGACACCTGTGGGTAAAAATAAATGACTGTTTCTCGAGGCGTTATCCTTCCTTGAGCGGTCCCCCAGAGTAGAGCACTAATACCCATGCTTTATCGTTTCAACCATCCTGACTTCCCGAAAACTCATCTGTCGATTAAGGAGCAACTTTTTGCGGTTGATATAAAGGTGTACAGTGTTTATGGGAAAGACAAACATGTCGTTTATACTGCTCTCACCGAGTGTTTTCAGACTGATGAAATGGACTGAGTTATGGGATCTACCCGTTAATCTCTCAAAAACTTTTGTATTGCACATGGTACAAGACCATGGTATGCGGTATAAGTACTCACACTGTGATGTAAAACTGCGAGGAGGTGAGAAACCTAGGCGTTCTCATAAATAAACCCCTCAGATTTCAATCACACATAAATCACGTAGTTCGCCTTTAGTAGTCTGTTCCTTCTCACAAATATGTATATATTGAAACGAAGCGAACATTTTTCTGAGACTATACAAACCTATGTGCACCCTCACGTGTGGTACTGTTGTCAGCTATGGGTGCTAAAGGAAATAAAAGACTTCAAACTAAAATTAAGAATTCTAGCAGCCCTTTACTAGGAGGCTCATGTATAGAATCACGAACACAAAAGAGCATAACTCAATACCAAGCTACACTACAAGGCTTAGGATTTTAGGCTTGAAGAGTTTGTTGTATCGCAGAGAATATCATAGAACCCTCCTTTGTTTTAGAATACTACAGATAAAATTTAAGCGTAAACCTAGCAAGTTCTGGGTTTTCAGACCTATGTAACTTAGGCTGTACAACTGCCTTCATAGTTGGCTGCCCTATTCTTAGACGGCAGCACTGGTCTAAAGTCTAGAACTTTTTTTATCATACGCTAATGGCTTCAGAGGATTGTCAGAGGATATTCATAAGTCTCGTAGTGCTTAGAAATGTCAAAGCAGACTAAAAATTGACATTCTCTCTTCACTAAAAATTCAGCATTTCTAGGGTCAAACATGTATTTTCAGGCCCTATTGAAAGCCTCGTGGTGCCATGACCTAAGCCGTATAGATTGTCATAAAATTCTAGTACTTTTCATTCCTTGGTCCTCATCAGTTGATGCGGTGACACAAGTTGTACACAAGTTGTTTTTTTAGGCTTCTTACAGGAACTTCGAGCCATTCTAGTCTTACGTCGGATTCCTAGACTGGCTAGTGCCAGATAACTAATTGCTGTCTCGTCGCGTTACCAGGACATATGAGTTTTCCAGCGTCCCCATAAATAGGCGTGTGCCTCGTTTTCGTGACATGTCTATTCAGCGAAATTAAAAATGCATTATTAAAAACTGATTCCCCGTTCTCCTCCTTCGTCCTCACTTCAATTTCTAAGTCACTATGTCTGTTTTTTTTCCTATGTTAGCTTCTTTCCACTACTAGGGCGGCCCCAGAATTGCATGCTATCTTTCTTTCTTTTCCTTCACTTTGTTCACTGAGTCACTATGCCTGCTCTGATTCTTTTTCTGATTTAGTGACTGCCCAGAAACTAGGTACGAAGGAGCCCATGTAACTCTCGGATATTTCTACTCTTTAATAACGCATTTATCTTGCTTTTCTGATACACAATATCGTCTCTATTTCTCATCAACGGTTTATTGCAAGTTTGGTTAGGTCAACTCAGTTCCTATGGAAGTAGCATCGAATTGAAGCGTAATGATGGCCTAGGTATGACCGGAATTAAGGGTGAACTCCTAGGTGCTTCCTTCTTCTAAGCTTCTCGAAAATGATTTCGTGATTTTTTCCGAATCACGCCATTGCTATACTGACTAACTAACCGAGATTTGCACTGCTATACCACAGTCAAACTATTTAGTTTAATTATACTAAATGAAATAAACTTATTACTTTTAGCCTCACAGTTTTATGACCACCCACGGTTCTGGCTCCTTGTGTTTGGGCTTCTAATGGCAGCACAGGAAAACATGAAATTGCAGTGCATATTGATTCGATGTTTTTACTTTGTTTCGTCGACCATAGTTGTGCAGGATTGCTTTGTTTTGTTTTTGCTTTTTTAAACCCTATCTTTAATGAGCGCATTTACGGTGCAATTATAAATAAATAAATAAACATGGCGGAAATCGTTTATGAATAACTGGTTCCGATAAAACATATTGCTACAAAAATGAGAAGGGTGTCTACAAGCGACTTTGCCATACATGAAGAAGGATGGTTAGCAGAAAAGGAAAAAAGCTTATCTATGACCTCTGCTGATCCCATATTCTTCTATTTTTCACAATTCATTAGTTTGTCTGCGTCTATAACTATGCAAACCGAGCGTTGTTTTTGAAAATTTCTTTGATCTTATAGCATAAAATTGACTTTAAACTTTTTAAAAAACATGAAAGAAGGACAAGTAAGGTTGTCAACCTTTTAATTGCCAGGAACAGTGAATTTGGTTAGGTTTGATTTTAGCTTATGAACTTTGAACGTAAGTAGAAATGTTGTGAGAACTTTGGACGAAAGTATTAGGTTGTTATTGGTTGTTGTATTTGGTTGTTCGCGCTATTTTGTGAATGTGCTTTTTTTCTCACTAACGCACCCTTGTGGCAACCTATCTTTTGTTCACATAAAGAGATCGGGTATGTATAAATTTACTATTATCGCTAGCTACTCACTCTCGCGTAGCTCTAGAAAGATGGAGCTTTCAAAGGAGTACATCCGAGGTCTCTTATGGTATGACTTCAAATTTGGTGAGCCAGCAGCCGCTTTCTGTCGTCGCACAATGGTGCATTTGGAGAAAACACAATGTCCGATCGCACTGCACGAGAATGGTTCGCACACTTTCGCAAAGGTGAGTTTAACCTTCAAGATTCGTTCAGGTCAGGACGTGAATCCGATGTCGATAACGACCGGTTGAGACAGCTGGTGGGATTGGACCTACGACGGACTACTCGTGAACATGCGCAGGATTTGGGTGCACTATGCCAGGCACCTACGTCAACTGGGTAAGGTGCACAAGTTGGCACAGTGAGTTCCCCATGACTCACCGAACGCGACCGCGAGCGACGTGCTGAGGTGGCCACTCAGTTGCTTTCGTACAAGCGCACAGGTGGTTGGTTGAAGTCCATCATCACAAGAGATGAGAAGTGGTGCCTGTACGTCAACATCAAGAGGAGCAGACTCTGAATTGACAAGGGCTACCAGCCTGAGCCTCAGCCAAAGGAGTGTTCCCACCCGTCGAAGATTGTTTTCTGCTTGGTGGGATTACGAAGGTGTCATCTGCTACGAGGTGCTGGCCCGTAACAAAACTCTAAAGCGGACTTGTACTGTCAGCATCTGGATAGACTGGCCGCCAAGATCGCAGAAAAGCGTCCGAATCATGGCACAATCCGATTCTTGCACGACAATGCTCGGTCACACATTGCAAGAATGACTCGCCAAAGGCTTCTCGATTTCGGATGCGAAGTGCTGCCTCACCCACCGTACAGCTAAGATATTGCACCTACACACTACCACCTTTTCCTGCCTCTTTCCAGTGCCATGCAAGAAAAAACGTTCGATGACGAGGACGACATGGAACGCTGGCTATCTGGTGTTTCGAATCAAAGCCAGAAAAGTTCTATGCTGACGAGATAGGGAGGTGGAGAAGAGTGATAGAACGTAACGGCGGGTACGTCGTTTCTCAACGTGTTTCGCTTTTTTTTTTTGTAAAAATAAAAAATGTGGTGTCTTGAAAATGACGAGAACCTCTGCAGCAACCTAATATTTTCATGGATACTGAAAAACTTCAGCTGAACCCCTTTTATATCAGCAAACCAATAGAATCAAGAAGTGGACGACACAATGTTTAGAGCAAAATGCCTGAAGAAAAATAATAAATAGTTTGACCACAACAGGTTTAATGAGAAAATAATCGACAAAGTGACATTTTGGATAGAAAAGTTTTTCTTTTATAGCATCTGCTGAGCTTCAGTAAGAAAAGTTAAACCCTTGCAAATCTCGATAACTACACGAACGTCGTCTTCAAATTTGTAAAGTAGTCGAATTTTGTGATGAAGATTTTCAAGTTCAATTTGAAGGAAGGTTATACTCAATAGCATGGCAAAGAAGTGGTATAGTACTAGCCGCATTGCAACACGACAGAAGTCAAAAAGCCGCAAATTCGTGAATAGCAATCGGATTGTAGCCAAGCGAGCCGACGAGATGTTTTCGAGCAAACGACTGCATCGCTTCCTGAAGCCGAATGGCGGCCGGAATTAGCGGACTGGCCTGATTTTCGGCTGTCACAGAATGAAGATAGAACAGAAGAAAGCGTCTCAATTCGGCCAGTCCGAGAACAGTCTTGAGCATGTTTTCTAGAAGTGGAGACATTAGTTTTATATTGCTATGCGATGCGTATAACCTAGCTCGACACGAAAACTACGTCTATAAGGTCACTGCATGTGGCTTGGAAGATGTACTGGTCACTAGACCTGCTCTTGAAAGTTTCTGATGGATTCCATGCCTCCCTAAATTTCGCCGAGAATGAGTTTTGAAAAGAAGTTTTTCAAACGTTCTACAGATAATCGTAGTGCGACAAAATCTGATTATTTATTAATCTACCTTTTATTGATACACGGTAAAGTTTGCTTATCAGTTGGATCTTCTAATCGAGTAGATTAAAAGCAGGTGATAAGAAAACACCTGGTGAATATAAAGGTAAATTAAGGAGCTAGGATGACCAACAATTGGAAAAGTACGGTAGAGCGTAGGCAAGCAGATTTCTAGCGGAAGAAAGGAAGGAAGAATAAAAAGCTCAGGGTCTGTCCAGCATTCTATCTTTAGCCATTTTCTTAAATTTTATGCACTAATTTACGCTTACTGGCAAGAGCTAGCGTAGATAGGAGAAAGCGACAGGTTCAACATTCAAAGAAGTGGCATTATCAGGGTTTTGTCAGGGATTGAAGCAACGAAGAAGGCGAACTTGCTGAAGCCTAGTCAATAAATGTTGCTAATGATCTGGGAGTTATTAGTTCAACATATCAGTCAACAAATCGACGAGGAATAGCATCACTCCTCACGAGCACAGTATTCCCAACGCTGCAGACCAATTCTTATGGAGACGTTGCTAGAGGCAAATGCACTATTTAACCTTTTCATGCGATATTTCGGCTTCTTTTCCTAATCTGGTGTTCACTAAGATTATGAAAAAAGTCACCGGTTATAGTTGAGCTAGTGACCGCTCAGAGCATAACTCTTACTCACGCTTCTTGGCTTCTATAGTTCCGCTCAAAAGAGCACTTGATGGACTTCTGATTCATCGCAAGTTTAGTGCAGTTGGTGGTCATGCGAGCACCAATTCCTCTACTGCCGACGTCTTTCATTTAACTAAGGCGGCTGTTGGTGCACAAATGATATTACGATCAACACAATGTTATATATATATATATTTATTTATTTATTTATTTATGTATATACTAGCCTGTCGCAGAAATAATTTCCGATTCAAGCTATGCTTAAATAAATAAGTTTTTTTTATTTTGTTTCATAGAAAGCCACACACACACCGTCCGGTAGGTTTTTCCTTCTCTCCCAAAAGACATATGTGGATGTCGCCCTAATTTTCCTAGCCCTTTCCGGAGTTCCGTAAAGTCATCATCCGGCGCGACTATCGAGTCATGCTTTACGAACTTATATTTGTACATTCTGCGGCAAAGGCATCCCGTATTCTTGCAGCGCATTTGGGATAAATGTCCTTGTGAACGAACGGTGAGGCTCTGTTTCGAAAAAATCGTTTCTAGCGATTTTGATCTTGAAGAAAGACAGGGTCGCTTGACAATGAAGTTTAAAGGAGAGCCGTTGAAGAAAATCCGGACACGAAAAGACCTACGTTAGCAGAGGACCGTGACGTACATCACAGGGCGGTAGCAAGACATTCGGCGGGAATCGGCATGGTGAAGAAGATGTCGAAGTGGGTGCCTCATGAACTGACAGATGAGCAGCGTCTGGTGCGCCTCGACACTTGCTCCAACCTGCTAGTTCGCTTGGAAAATGATCCTTTTAGAAGACGTACTACAACTGTGGATGAATAATGGGTCCGATAACACGATAACAGGAAACGGGGATTTGTCTGGGTAGATAGACATACCCCTCCAACACCCTTTTCTACCTCCACCCCAAAAAAGTTATGCTTACTTCATAATGGTATTGCAATGGTGTTATCCATTACAGCTTTTTGCAAGGTGGTCACACAGTCACAGCAGAGTCTTACTGCTGTGATTTAGACCGAATGTGTAAGAAGTTGCAAAAATTGTGGCCGGCAGTAGTGAATAGAGGACGGCCACTCCTGTTGTAGGACAACGCAAGGCCACACACCTCACAAATCACTCGGCGGAAATTGACCCATTCAGGCATCGAAGTTCTTCGTTACCCACCATTTTCTCCTGACATTTCCCCACTGACTATCACTTTCTTCCGTGCTCTTGAATCTCATTTGCGTCAGAAACAATTCACTAATTTTGCCTCCTTGATTTCGCTAATTCTTGTGATCTCAGTTTTTATTGTAATGGATTAGATTCATTATCTGTTTGTTGGCAAAAATGTATAGATTCTGGTATATATATATATATATATATATATATATATATATATATATAACATAAGTAACCACTTATGTGGAGAGAATCCGGGGCAACCAACACTGCTACCAAGCAAACAGAACAATGCCAAAAAAAGAGAAGAGATAAGAAATTTTTGTGTAAACCAAAAAGCCTTAATGAACAACAAATAACGTGAGGAATATAGAAAAAATGACAGATGAGCACACCATTAAGGAGATAGGCCCAGCCATCACGGACTGGCAAATTCGGAAACGCGTTTTTTGAAGGTACGGGTCTGGTAATAACTGCATAGTGTGCCCAAAGTCATCTGGAGAATAAAAAACCGCTCGGTCAATTTCATAGCGAAACGCTGCGCGACATTCCAGAATTGTTAGTTTGAGCCTTCAAATGCGTGGGTTATTTAATAACAGATAGTTCGCTTCACAGGGTTGGTTTAGAAGGCCTTTTCAGCAAGTCAGCTTACGATATGTTGAAGTGTTTAGTGCAGATCTGCATTTGGAGAACGGGTCGTCACCATCGGTTATTTTCCAGATGTAACTTTCAATGAGCTAAACCTTGATGGGACTTTTTCTTCTCAACTCCATTCTTTGTCAGCATGCATTTTTGCATAATGTTCTAGAAAGTGGAATCGATATGCTAAAGCCGGACATGTCTAGAAAATGAAGATTTTAAAATGTCTGACTATATCGGACTGGGACTGCGTCAAACATACTGAAGCCTCGCCGGAAACTCCTTGCGTCCCCTGCTCGTTCCACCGTCGACAAGGAGAGCTTATACAGCCGCGCTGACCCAAGCATGGTCTATGTTCATTTTTTTATAATGTCATGTGGAAGACTATCTTCATACCATGGTTTGCCTGAACGCAGTCGTCTCCTTCAAGCTGATTGCAAAATAGAGAATGGAGCAGTACTAGACAAGAGGAGAAGCTGAATATGAAATAACCCAGAATAAGATAGCATTCTGTGAAGCAGAAGTAATACGACTGGAAGCATTCAAAAGAAGAGGTGTATAGTTTTCCAGGGATGCAGTTTATTACTTCCTGACACAGCTCCAGGACGTGTCGTGAACAATAATGCTTCATGAAGTGTCTAGATTGGAAGTTCTCCTAAAACAGTGAAACAGCCGTTTTGGCATCGAGGAAAGAGAAGCACGTAACACACAAGGACACGTAACTTCGAAGGCTGAAGGTCGCTCTCCTGCGGGCAGACAGAGGTCAGGTTTAGAAAGGAGCGATAATTGTAATCAACTAAAGTAGCCTATAGGCGAGCGCACAGTCGAAGGCGTTGCCGGTGGTTGTTGGCACTCCAACTGAAGGTTTCTGGTGGGGATTTTCCCCTTAAGCCAGCGAATTCTTCCAACCCACTGATGGTGAATTGCTACAGAACTTGTTCGGGAAGGACAAACCAGTAACTTGTTCATCACTTAGCCAGCGCAAGATTGTATGGGTTAAACACGTGTAAAAGTTGCCCCTTGATATAAAGTATGAGTAGAGTGTGTGACGCAAATCACAAAGGCACATGCGCCGCCTCTTCTCCTTTATTTATCCTGAAAGTCGGCTCCACTACTACTGAATAAAAGGGTCTGAATATAAGCGTTAATTCTGCAAGCATTTACGACTTTGCTGCAAATTTGCTCTCGGAACTGAATCAGGGGTAAAGGCACTAACGAGAGAGCAACAAAGTCGACATACGTGACCAAAGCAGATTAAGAACTCGGTCCCTCAGATCTGCTGTAAGAATTAAAATCCTGCTTCCTTAAGGCAAACAGCACCAGGTCATCATTCCACAAAGTGGTGTTCACGTGTGACCCATTTGGGCGAAAATTTTTAGCAAAGTACACGGTGTACTTTAACTGGAGTAGTGGTACTGTCAAGAGAACACCAGGACGTCCACCAACGCGTTGGTCGGACTTCTTCGTGAAAGCCCTGAACGACAGCTATGACGCTCCTCGTATTCCTCGAGCGAGGAGGATCCATTGGAGCACTCTGGCACGCGACATGGAAGAATGGAGACGTTGCTGACGTCCGCTCGAGCAAGTCGATGATCAACAGGACGACAGGTGATACAGGTGATACTTTAACTGGACAAGAATTCCTTTGCATTACATTCACCACAATTTTTCTTCTGAAGTGTCCACTTCTTAGGTTGACGGAACAGAGCCCAGAACTAGTGACGGAACGTACTGTTTCTCTTCAAAGATTTAGATCAGAACCGCTTAAAACCGCCGAGTTTCTGTATTAAAGCTCCAATTTAGCGATAAAGGTGGTGAAATAAAAATTTCGCTTTTCGCTTTTTTCGCTTAAAGCTTGAAACTCGCCTCAAAACGAACAGATTAATAAAATCACCCATTATGTAAGACCTACACGAAGAGGAACAACTGAAGCATCCGGATTTACTTAGCAAAGCCTAGCGCCATTTGATCCATAGTGCCGGTAGCTCTTAAGAGTACTACTAGGGATGCTAATGGCGCACGGCGCAAAAGACATCGTGAAAATGACAAATTTTTAGAGGATTCTATATCGAGAGCAGTTAGCGAAAGCGTGAACGGTAATTACAATGCTTACGCCAACTTACTATTAGCTACACAACGCGACGCCATACTGACATATGCAGTAATTAGATGCGGTGATTTTCGTCTCTGTCTTAAAAACTGTACTGTATTCCGTGTAGCGTGCTTTGGAAGAATCGATTTTACATAAAACGCCGTTTTGAAACAGCGAGTAATCTGGAACCAACCGGTAAAACCAGTGCAAATCTTCAATATTCCATCAATTTTGAAATGTGCTAGAAAATGGATCATTGCATTTGCTAAAACCTGAAGCAATTGCTACAGAGGCAACAAATGCTCCCACGAGAACGTCTAACGCAACGTCTACGTTCAAATACTGTCGAGGACGTTTCTACAACTTGCGTATAATTTCTGCCCTTAGAAGTTAATTTGTTGCAAGAATTCATGCTCACCCCCAGGGTGCCAAAGCTTGACAAACTCAGAAAAGTCAAAAACCTGAATAAATTTGAAGAATGCACTGAATGCTTCACAGATTTTGCTCCATATATAGTGAAGTAATAGGCCTCTACTGAAAAATTCGGCTAGCATGATGTATATTATAATTTTTGTAATACCTTTGTAACCCTTTTTGTAACCCCTTTGTATTATCTTTGTTTTGTAATAGACAACAACTATGATAAACGGATAGATTTCCTATGAATAGAAAGCCAGAAAGATGGCAAACACATTCAAAAATTTGAGCGAGAACACCCAAAGAGAAACGCATAATGAAACATCAATAAGAAAAAACACAAAGGCCCGCATGATCTATAGTTGATCAGTAATGCATTAGCACCCCTTTACTAGCATGTGAACGACCAGAAGGGAGAAATGAGGTCAACGTGCCCACTCCAAGATAACTACGAGCATTTCTTGAATCAATTTTGTTTCAACAGTTTATGAATAATTCTTTTAGGGAGCCCTTCTGATATCGCATAGTGCAAAGGTTGCGCAGCCGAAGGCTCGCTAAAGGAGTATCAGCCTTGCTTTCGATTTTGATGTTCCATCAGAACGGAACAATATGAGCGCGTTCTATCGCCCTCCCGCACTTGTCAGCAGAACAGCTTGTTGAAGGACGGAAGCTCAACGCTCCACGCTATCAGCTTCATTTGCGTCAACTGTCCCAATGCACGTAACAATTGAAAGCGTTGACTTCTAGAAAATAATCGCTAACTGAATGAAGGCCAGAGGAACGAGGGGACTTTATGCCTCTGTTTTTGGAGGTGAATCATAAGCAGAATTGGTACCTGTTTGAGTTTCCAATCGTTACACACGTGGAAGATGCTACACTAGAGAGTACTCGACTAACGGTGTGTACAAACTACATAGTACCTAATTCCCGGCATTTAATAGAAAGAAAGAGAGCAATGGCGTAGCAGGGAGAAGACGCCTTCTTCTTTACGGTCTTCCATCCCGCTCCTCCTTCCATAAATGGCTCTTGAGTATGATCTGAAGAGGTGGCGTCTGCCAAGCTTGACTTTGCTCCGAGGTAAAACCTTAAATCCACAAGGACTGGTGCATTCTATCTTTCATCGATCACCAAGTGATGAATGTCGGCGTGAGCCAATTCCCATTTGGGAAAGTTGCACGCTTTCTCCGACACGGTACCGCGGAAGCAATTTGAATGCGTATTTGGCCTCAGTACCTTGTGGTATTCAGAAAATTTAGTGCATTGCCCTTTGGAGACGAGACCTATACCAATCCACTGGAACTTGGGGTGGGGTGAAGGCCCACTTGGTCTAATCGGTACCCGAGCCTCTACCCTCGATTCAGAGGTGCCTTCTCGAACCTACAAGATATAGAATGGAGGTGGGCAATGTTCACTTTGCGGGATACGCCACCTACTCGATTTCTACGGAAAATCGTGGAAGCAATTGGAATGTGTATATGACACATACAATATCTTGGGGCCAGCAGATGGACGAGGCTGTGTTTTGGGCGTCACGGACAAGTCTTGTTCAATTCATAGAACCTGGAAGGCTTGGCAGGTTCGGGCGAGAAACCTAAACCTAGAACCTGAAATCGTGTCCACGAACCAGTTTGTGCCTCCTCCGTTTCACCTCCGCTCTCTACAAGATTATTGGGCTGAAATTGCACATTATGTGCATCTGCGATGAAGGTTTTGTATCAGAGCGTTTAAAGATGTTCTAGCTAGGACTACATCCCTTCCCCCAATAGTCAACTACTGATTGTAAGCGAAACGTGTGAGTGAGCTGTTGTTTATGTATCGTGTTCAGCCGCAAAATCAGGTTCACGCTCAATTTTTCTCCAGTCGTGGTCATCGCTTTGAAATGAGCTACGGCACAACCAGTGCTGAATTTGTAGTACTTCGAGCAGCGCAGACGGATAGAGCTCCGGCTCTCGCTTATCTTCCTCTTGATCTTCGTTTTGAATGCTGCCCGTGAAAACCGAGTCTTTACATCTGTATTAGCGTCTATTTTGGGAAGCAGAAATAAGACGTGGCCTTTTTCATGAACCCAGCATCGGAAGTGTTTGGATAGGCTAAACAAGCTTCCAAATCAACCAAACCAAGGTTTATAGAGGAGGAATCTCTTCGTGGATAAGGGAATGTAAAAATGGCTTTCGGCAGTTTGTAAGAAACAGCTGCACAATTTCTGACAGCTCGAAAATCTTTGCTGATGCACTTCTTGCAAAATTATATGCCGAATGTATTAGTTTTTACCTCGTAAAAATTGAATAAAAATAAAGACTAAAAATGAAAAAGTTACAATGGAAACTCAGAGCGAAGCCATGATCATTTGAAATCAAAAACTACAAACGGCGGAAACCTTCAGTTCGACCTAATAAACGTAAGTAAATATAATATAAAGATAGGTGTTTCAAATTTTTCATTAGAAATGAAATTTTGTTGATTTCTTGGAAAAGTGGATTCTTACAGGAGCACGACGGACTGAAGCGCATATTTTGTTTAGGCGACATCATCTAGATATGAATCAGAAGGCTTCTGGAGCCGACACCGACGAGTAGTGCGTCAAGAAAGGCGGATTAATCAAAATTTTCTTAACGGGGAATTAATAACGTGCGCTCACAAAGGCGACAACATCGGAACGGCGCACAGCTACATGCAGTGGCTTCAGCAACGCACGGGAAGACAACTACGACGACGGCGACCACTTCTGCGTCGAGAGGCGGGGCTGCGATTGCTAGAGGCGAACCAGGAGTGTATTATGTTGAAGTGAAGGAGGATCACTCCCTAGACAGCGACCAGAATATTCTCGCATTTTTTCGGAAGCGCTTTCGTGCAGTAGAAGCATGCCAGGGTGAAGTGGT
The DNA here is from genome assembly GCA_947396885.1 of Heligmosomoides polygyrus polygyrus. Taxonomy (NCBI): domain Eukaryota; kingdom Metazoa; phylum Nematoda; class Chromadorea; order Rhabditida; family Heligmosomidae; genus Heligmosomoides; species Heligmosomoides polygyrus. The sequence goes on along the minus strand of OX377204.1, from coordinate 69,218,645 downwards.
TAATCCTTCAGGCCCTGTACTTGCAACGAAATTACAGTACAAGCCTTTAGGTGGAACAGCTATTAGGTGAAGAGCTACATGACTAGTAGAGAAAGACCTAAAAATTGTACAGAAGAGCCGCTAACACTAATGTTTTGCAGCCTGTTTCACTCAGCACAAGATGCGAGAATGCCGAGTCAGTATGTGAAATGTTGAGATTGGTTTAGGCGCTAGTTTGGTGTTGCGCGATGTTTACTAGGCAGTCAACTAACAGTGAAAGCTGATTTTTTTCAACAAACATCAAAAAAATTGCGATTGGCCTCCTCAAAACTTTAGTTTAACCTGAATTTCTTGAGCTGATCCCACTTCTCGATCACTTACGAGCACTTATGCCGGAACTGCTGTTTAGAAAGTAAGTAGAAACTTTGCTCTCCGCGCTGCGTTTTGTTCAAGAAAAGATTTTCTAAGCTAATCCCACTTCTCCAAATTTTTGTAACGTTACGTAAGTCATGGCGTACTCGTTTTTCATGAGAGCACGGAAGCTGTTTTCTGCAACAAGCTTGTTCCTTTTCTTGATAGCACCAGTGTTAGCTGAAGATTTTCCAAGTAGTATCGGCGCTTCAAGATTTGGAGTAAAACAAAAGAACGACAGAAGTGTAGCGCAATATTCACGAAGTTCTTTTTTAAAATCCCTGAAACTGCATGCTATCATTGCCCTACCAAACAATCCATCATTACACTAGCTTTGCACAACGCCGTACGTGTGCATGGGACAATATATTATTTAGTGTACTTGAATGCAGTTAACGCATTAAAAATCTGTCCATTTAATGAAGACTTCTCTCTTCTTGAAGCCTCGGCATTGTAAGTTGTCAGTTAGTGCAAATTGTGCCACACGAGGTTCAGGGCTCTGAAGGCAACGCGAAGTCGAAAAAAATAAAAGTAAGCGAAATAAAGATCTCCCTAAAAACTTCGTGTGGCACAATATACTCTAACTGAAGTTACAAGTCATCTGTTTCATGAAATCGGAATGGTTTAAAAAATAATAATTTATTGTCATCGGAGAGTGCTTGCATTTTCGGAGACGTCATATATTTACCTAGAGGTAATGCGATTTCAATCTAATAAAAACAGTTCCAGTAGTAAGTGAACCGGAATGACTACATGATGGACCGGTTGGATGATGCCGTTCTCGAACTATCGAAATGATGGGCTTCACAGTATTCGGCGGAGACTAGCAATAAAGACTTTGCAAGAGACCCTTGTCTACAGCAGAAATGTTGGGTGGGAAGAATGGTTAAGTTTCTGGCAGAAGCTCTGGCGTCCTGAAGAAGCAGTTCCCAGTTTTTTTGCGACAACGCGTGATCGCGCATCAAAATAATAAGCACAACGATTTGTACACAAAAGGTCACTGAAGCCTTTATCGCCCTAAATCTTCCGAAACGGTTGATCGGAATGTTTGAGGGAGGAGAATCTTCCCTTAACCGGTTGCCACCACAAAAGCCTAATTTTAATAAAAAGATTTACGTGTCTAGAAGTGCAACTATAGAGGAGACGGTGGAGTCTCAATCTCTTTCATACCTGACAGCTTTAGCCGAGCCACTGCAAGCTTTGATGCCGTTCTAAAGCTACATTACATAAGTATATGAAGGTATCATCATTTTAGAGTTTTAGATAAATGTGTAGATAACACAAAAAAGAAGAAAGTTCACACATCTTTAGAATTGTATCAAAATCTATTTTTCAACTATATTATTTGTGCAAGCTTTTCAAAAAATAACATTACATTACAACATTGTAAAAACGATTGTCGTTGAATGTAGCCATGGTTTCTCCAGAATTAAATAGTTGACAACAGAGGCCATAATACTCCATCCCGTCAGAAGTGTGAATTGCGTTCGACCCAACAGGTATTGCATCTAGCCGATACTAGAATTAAGCCCTAAACTTGCACTCAAAGCATGAAAAATAGACAATTTTGAAGAAAGCTTAAAAACTACGTTACTGTGATGAAGCTCAATTAGAGACGTGATTGGTGGAGGCCCTTCAAGTACGTTTTATTCGAACTGAATGAAAATTTGGATTTTGAACGTCGGGCGTTTCCATTTCTCTAACCTATGACCTACGACAATTAAACAACAAAGTACTAATAAACCTAATTAATTTATGTCAGGGTTATAGGACAGGTGACTGGATTAAGTAGACGCTGGATGACCAAGCAATTCAGGAAGCCTTGCTAGGGTTTGTTATGCAGTCTGAGGCGTCAACATAGGCTGAGTACATAAACGATATAAACTTCTTGAAACACCAGTCGTTTTTACAAAAAAATCAATTTTTCCATCCTTAGTGAGCTAACCGCCTTCATGTGCCACCTCACCGCGGTGAAGGGGTGAACATCACTTTGTGATGGCTAACGGCACAAACGGTCACGCAGTACGCGACGCTTTGTCGTGTATGGGCGGCTCTCCTGTATCCCTGGCCAGGAACATGTGAGTAACCAGACCACCGATATGGCTCAAACAACTAAACCCGCGCCCCAGTCCTCCGCGCGCCGGAGGTGGACTTCTACGACGTCGGTTGCATCCACCTCCGGCGAGGGGCCATCTAATCTCGGAGTTAAACTATCAGGACGTCATTGGAATCGGACTACCGGAACTCCCTCCCACCACGACACGGAAACTGCCTATTCGTCTGCACTTATAACTGTCGTTCGATCGCATCTGAGCAGGATCTTCGGACACTGCTTTACAGAAGCCGCAACATCAAATACGACGTTATCGCCCTGCAGGAAACGAAAGGCAGAACGGAAACCATAAGAAGGACCGACCACAACGAGCTTCTCATTATCGGAGCAAAGGTGGACAGAAAGAATATTGGCGGAGTTGGATTTCTCGTCAATTCGACAGAGCACCACCTAGTAGACTCTTACAAGATCATCAGTCCGCGAGTAGCTGTTCTTCGTCTGGAAGCCAAAGATCAAGGAGCCGTTTCCATCATAAATGGATATGCTCCAACATCTGCGGCCACAGATGAAGAAAAGGAGGAATTCTACAAGCTGTTTGAAAGGACTGTCAACGATGAGAAGAGCTACTACAAAGTTGTCGTTGGCGACTTTAACGCCATCGTCGGTACGAATGATCACGACGAGTGGAGGCTAGGACCACATGGAACTTCCTCAAGGAACGAAAACGAAGAGCGCCTGATAGACATCCTATCCGCGTGCCGTCTCTACCATGGAAATTCTATGTTTAAGAAGCCTTCAAACCGACGATGGACCTGGGAAAGCCCAAATGGAGAAACACGTTCGGAGATCGACCATGTTCTTACAAACAGACGCTGGAGTCTGTTCGACGTCTCCGTGCTGCCTTCATTTGACACCGGCTCGGGTCACCGTCTTGTCCGTGCGAAGCTGACTCTCAAAAAGAGGATGTTCAAGCGTAACACTCATAAACCGTCACCGGTGGGAATCCCCACATTCAAGTCTGAGGAGTTTGAATATGCAATAAAGTTGTATGATTGGAATCTTCTTGAAGATCCATCGGAAGACTACGACCTTCACTTCAAAAGAACTGTTGAAATGCGCTAGCAGCTCTTGCGGAGCCACATCACCGTCTGCTTCAAGACTCAACGCACATGCGATTAAACTCTTGGAGCAAAGCAGAGCTGTCAAACTGGATCCTAATGCTTCCCATCTGGAAAAAGTCACCATCTCGAAGGCCTGTCGAATTGCAGTGAAGGAGTCCATTCAAGCTTGCAGAAGATTGAAGCTGTTAGAAGCGGCTGGGAAAGGTTCAAGCATAAAGCGCTGTAAACGAGATCTCTGCGATCAGAAGGCAATAATGTCAGCCCTCGTGGATAAGGATGGAACAACGCAAACGTCTCGCAGAGCGATGGAGGCCATCGCTCCAGAATTCTACACAGATCTGTTCCGTTCTTCCATCACTGTCCCGAAATGCTTGATGCCACCAGCAAAGGAAGTACCTCCCATTCTGGAATCAGAAGTTGCTCATGCCATCAGAAGGATGAAGCCGATCACTACTCCCAGACCGGACGGCATTTCTGCTGATCTCCTTCGTGCGGGTGGCAGTGCCCTCTGCTCACTTCTTGCCAAGCACTGCAACCTTCGACTTGGTAGGATTCCGGACTCATGGAAGGAGTCGAAAACAGTTCTAATATTCAAAAAAGGTCAGCAGGAGGACATCAACAACTATCGACCCATCAGTCTTCTCTCGGTTGTGTACAAGATCTTCACCAAGATACTGCTTAACCGCATGGAGCGTTGCTTGGATGAATATCAGCCAGTGGAGCAAGCAGGGTTTCGCAAGGATTTCTCCTGCATGGACCATATTCAGACTGTCTCACAGCTCATCGAGAGGAGCCGCGAATACCACCTCCCACTTGTTCTTGTCTTCGTGGATTACCGGAAAGCGCTCGACTCTGTAGAAATCAACGCCGTGTTGAACGCACTTGTGCACGCTGGTATACCATCGCCCTACATTTGACTTCTCGACGAATGCTTCTCGAACACATCGACTACCATCCAGCTGTTCGATCGAAAGCTTAAAATTCCTATCGGGAAAGGAGTACGGCAGAGAGACACGATTTCTCCCAAGCTATTCACAGCGGCACTCCAGGTTGCCATGAAAGACTTGAACTGGGACGATAAAGGCTACCTTGTCGACGGTAAACGGATCAGTAGCCTTCGCTTCGCCGACGATATTGCTCTCATCTTTACCAGCACGGCAGAAGTCGAGGAGATGCTGAACGAGCTCAATGGGGCAGGTATGAAGATTGGATTGGACATGAATATGTTCAAAACGCAGTTTATCGTCAACCAGTGGTGTGACACGGGACTCGTAAGGTTAAATGGAGTCGCTCTACAACAAGTCGACTCCAACGTCTATCTGGGAAGAGAGCTGAACATGCATAACGACATCGCTCCTGAAATCGCCCGCAGGAGACGCGCAGCATGGGCAGCCTTCAGTTCGATTCGCGAAGTTACCGATCAGGTCAAGGATGCCGGCCTGAGGGACTCGATATTCAACGCCTCTGTACTGCCTGCGATGTGATACGCGACGGAAACCTGGCCCGACAACAAGACAATCGCCAGAGCGATGCAAACTACGCATCGTGCACTGGAGAGATGTCTTCTAAGGACAAGCCTTCGTCAGCAATGGCAAGAAGGCCTACGAAGCTCGGAGCTACGGGAGAAGTCGCAATTAGCAGACCGGCTGCAGTGCAAGTCCAAATATCGCTGGGACGGACACTGCTTCGAAGAAAGGACGATACGTGGAGTCTCCGTGTCACAGAATGGCTCCCGAGAGACCATAAGAGACCACTGGGACGACCGTCAACGCGATGGACAGACTCATCCTCAAGATCTTTCAGAGAGCGGAGTCTGCCTCACTGGATGCAAGCAGCCAGAGATCGAGCGGTCTGGAAGAGTTGTGGTCCCCGCTGAGAAGGCCTCCAGCCGACAAAAGGACCATCAAAGTATCAAAGTAAAGTAAAGTGAGCTAACGACCAATTCATTCCATTACTGATGGGTAAGCAGGTGATGCTAAATAAAGGACGGTGAAGAAATTGAAAAAGAGAAAACCATGTGAATACGGAGAAATTTGCGGACGGGTGGCGGAATTTCGAATTGGCCGTCTGAAAAAGGGCTAAAAACTGATGAGAGCATGCATGAAATAGGAAAGCGGATGCATCTCGTCCGCAATTCAGCTGGAAAATCCGACTCGGAATGACATCATGTACCCCTTCCAGTGGACACCTCTCTGTCGGGTACGCGTTTGCCACGTCGCTAGAATGAGTTTAGCACCATGGCGATAACCCACTTAACACCCTCATGCGCTTTTTCTCTCAAGCGTAGAAGGCCTACAGTCCTCTGACTGGATCCAACACGTGTGTCGGTGGAGGGAATGTTTACGGATTAGTGAGCGCACATAAGGCAAGACAGACGTCAGTAAACAACTATTGAACCGCCACACTTTCAATTTGCCAAGCAGGGAAGAGTCCCATGCCAACCCCTTAACGCCGAAGATGAGTAGTACTGCGCGAATAAATCCACCTCTCAAATAGTACAAAACCGTGTTTCACTCCTGCAAAGTCCTTGAACCTTCGCAGTTAGGGGCCCCAACGCTTATTATACATTTTCCAGCTACACAAGGAAACATGTATTAGGCTGGCACATAAGTCAACGCCGTTTTTTCAACGATTCATTGCGTACTTCGCTGGCCGTCTCTTGCGTAGCGCTATACAGCTTTCGAAAGAAAATGATTTGCTCTATCAGACTATGCATTGAATTTCTTTTTTGATTCTGAATTTTGTTAATTTTTAGGTCGTCAAAGTGAAAAGTGAAAAAGTGAAAAGTGGCCATCGCCGGCTGTTCCTTCTATCCGCTTAGATTTGAAATTTTTTGCGCATATTTTTATAGCGTTTGGAAGGCAGTGTTCTGCACTATAAGAATACATGCTGGCTCAATTTGCTCATTTGTCTTTTATTGATTTTTAGGCCATAAAATTGGGACGTTCGAAGGAGAAGATTTTTTGCTCGGTTTTATTTTTTATATTTTTTTGTTTTATCATTCGAAAGAGAATGTCTTGCTCTATAAAAATTTATGATGCGTTTATTGGCTCATGCTGATTTCTGTCAAATATTTAAAAAATGCCAAAAAGAGAAAAATCAGCTTCACCAACAACTTCTGCTCCTTGTTCAGTCTGTATTGCTCAGTTTTATATGATGAAAGCGGATTTCTTGTTCTACCAGAAATTATGAGTTTTTATTCGATTATTTTAGATTTTGCTAATTTTCCAGTCACCAGCATGTAGTGCCAGGCCAAGAAGGGTGAGCACTTCCGGCCCTTCTTCTCTTTGAATGTCGCTTGCTGACCAGTGCTGAGCCATTCTTTACGGTGCTTCATGTTGACATACATACCTACAAACACCATTTTTCATCGGCAGTTACAATTCTGTGCAAAAATCGTAATATGTCCGTGTTATGAATGTTGACGGGCAAGCAGGCCGGCAGCAATCGTCACTTGCCAGTCCCTGACACACTGATGCCGAACACTCCTCTTCTCAATTTGACCGCGAGCACGCTGAACTCCTCCAAAATCGATTCCGACGGCTCTTCAAGGGTGGCACTATCGTTCAGTACTATAACGCGAAACCACACGTCCCGAACCGGACTCTTTAAAAAATCAAAGACTTTGGATGGGCGCATCTATCTCATCAGCCGTATAGCTCAGGCTGTGCGCCGAGTGACTACCACCTTTTCCGTTCGGTGCACTCCTTGGTTGGAAAACGATACCAATGTGCACCAGGTCAAAATACACCACCAAGGATTCTACAGCCGTGGGATAGACCAGCTACCTGATAAATGAGAAGCGGTTCTGCGTTTCAACGAATCTTACTTCGATTAAAGATTGATATTAGTTTGTTAATATGATTTGTTAATAAACACTTTTGTTGAAGATGCTAGAGAGTCCAGGAATTTAGTTGCCAATCTAATATTTTTTGGCCGTTCAGACCCTTTTCTGATCAGCATCTCTATGCTACACAATTAGTTACCCACCAATGGCAACCAACGAGTTATTGCCATGTGCCACCAATACACAAATAGAAAGGATAACGCGCGGTGTTACTCAATCTCTTTTGAGAAACGTCATGCATTCTACCTCTACGGGATGTCATGGAGGAAATTTGAATGCCAGTTGGCCATACAAGGACTTGCGGTGGCCAGTCGATTAACATGTTAGCTGCTTACTTTTTGCAGACAAGTGTGGTACCAATTCACCGACCCCACAAGGATGGAAGGCTTGATTGACAGGCGGGGAATCCGAACCAAGCTCATGATAACGGGTACGTGCAACATCCTACCCTCCAAATGCGCTCCATGCGCTCGTATTCAAATTGCCTGCGTAAAAGCAGTGGAATTAAAACTAATATCTGGAATTACGCATGGATTGATTAACACTGATGTCGATCCATTATTCTTAGTGCTACAAGGTATGGACAACTAAGGCGTTGTAAAAACTGGGTTCAAACATACATATGCGTCAGAGAGCCTACAAGATTTGTGATCAAGTCGACACAGAATCTCGAATGAGTTGTGATTCAAATTTCCGTGCATGGTGTATCACGTATGCAACAATGTTGCACAGTGATACACCGTGCACCCTTGAGGAAATAAAATGTAAAGAAAAAACAAAAAACAAGCTCAAAAACAAGAGTTCTTTAAAACTGTTCCAGGACAGGCAGGGAACCCAAGCTCAACATCGTAGAAAAACTGAGACGACTTCAACGAAAACGACGTACCGTACCGGCTCAAGCAGGTGCATCGAGTGCTACAGGTGTTCAATTCCAAATCTGAGTGTATGGAGAAGTGAACTCATTCATAAAATAAAACTCGAAAGCGCACAAGTTTTCCACAGTGTGGCTTCTAGAAAAAGTGTATAAAATGCGGCTCAGAAGTGCACAGTCAAGCTAGCTGCAACTTGCAGCTAACGAGTAACAAAATCAGAGACAAGCAAAGGTCAAGTAATCTAAAATTACCAAAAAAGACATAGTGATTAAATTGCTAAGACTCGTAAAGCAGTTCCATTAAAGTGTTGGACTACATGAACAGATTAATTCAGAAGCAAATGACGCGGCAATTTTCTGAGAATTAATGTGAATGAGAAGATGATCAAAGTTAATTGCATGAATACTTGGAAAGCGACGAAGCTGAGAATTCTCTATGGACATTCAATAAGCAAAAACAAAAGCTTTGGAAGATGAAGCGAGCCATTAGCGGAAACCACGAAGAAGTGACAGAGAAATATCAGACTACATCAGATTACTTTCCTACGTGCAACCCCTGTTCGCGTCGAAATTAGCATTAATTTTACGTAAAGTGTTGGAAACGTCATTCCTTGTGCATTGCAACAGCTCTGTATTAAGACGAATCGCAAAGAGGGTTTTCACCCCTGCCTGCAATCAATCTGACAACTGCTGCGCAAGTAGGTGCTGCAAGTACAAAAGTAATCTGATTATTTTCTAGCTGTTCGTAGTGGTTTATTTCATGGTCTGAAGAACACTTTTCAAAATGACTGAAAACATAGAGGAAAAACTAAAGGCAGCTGAACAACGACGGGGAATGAAAACTCTCCTCCAAGCCTGAAAAACAATCTGCAAAGGCGGATACAGAAGCAGAGCTTCAGATGTTGTTGTTTCGGTTCAGTGTCTACCTGCTACTACCCGTTTTTCTTCCTTCCCCCTTATTTGCTCATTCCAAAGACAACAATAAAATTCTCAGCTGTTCAAGTCCTTATAGCTGTTCATCTTTTGCGCGGCCTCCGCGAATATCTCGCAACAAAAGTTTTGAGTAATCGTCAATTGTGATAGTGCTCGTGAAGAAATCGGCATTCTGTGGGCCCACTATGTAGTGTAAGGTGATCTCTAAATTATTAGATTTTGTGGGCAACTCTGCCAGCTTTCGTATGTTCGTAGTGTTGAGGCTAACAAAATTTTATTGCCCAACCAGCCATGCAATCTCTTGGATCCATTATGAAGCAGTGAAGTGCATTTTTTTGAAGAACTACTTTCACCACTGCATTACTACTGTATGTTTTTTAGACGTGTACTCTACTGTTTTTCGCTCATCGTGTTTGAATAGCTACTAAAGTTTATAGTTAGTAAACTTAAGTGAGATTGCTGCAACTGCAAGAAAAAATATGGCCATTCAAAATAAATGGCCTCGAACGAAGAAAAATAACGATCCACGTTAATTGACCACAACTATCAATAGTTGATCACTGAATGTGACATTACCAAAAATAGTCGACAATGTAAGCGGACAGTGAGCGCTCAGCATTTAGGACGAACAACAAGGCACCTCATCTTCACTAAATCTTAACGGTGTGGAGAGAAATAAGTGCGTAGGAGCAACACCTGATAATCTGGTTAGGGTATAGGTGCCGGCGAGATTTTTTAAACCTCTCTCACACCTTGAAAAGGTCACTAGCAGAACTGTTTGATGAAAAGCCTACTCAGTATCCGGAAAGGATCGTCATACAAATATTGAGCAAACTATGGAAGCATTTCGTGAATTTCTGCTTCGGCAATTTGCCAGACTCAGCTAAGGCTGCGTGTATTTTCCAATACTGGTACCTCTGAGCCACCGTTATGCCAACTACTTTTTATTATACATAACCATGTTCATATATAGTATAATTGACAAAAAACGTGACTTCAGATGCTTCAAGTTACCTGAATTTTGAGTAAGCTGTAGCTCTGGATCCACACGGCCAGATATGTTGCTAACAGAATAGCTTCAGGTTGAACCGAAATAAGTTATTACTGAGCTAAGTTATGTTTCATTTAATACACAGATTAAAACAAAAAGAATTTTTGCTAAAGCCAAATATATATATATATATAAATATTTACCACAAGTTCTCTGTTTTGTTCTGTCAAAGAACGGTCCATTTCGAGATTTAAAAAAGGACCTAAATAGTGCTCTCGAAATAATGCTATTAGTTATAATCACCATCGGGTACACTGTAAGCGAGCACTTATGGAGAGACAATCAAAAACTCTTCTGACATGCCATCGTGGTGAATCATGCAGACAGCAAAAGAAATTAGAAATGAATGGGACATCAACGGCGTAGTAGACCTCGGCCCTTTTGATGGCAGAAATCAGCAATTGACGACTACGCCTTAACCTCGAGCCATAGACTGCATCTGGAGAAAACGTTTCACCCAGTTCTACAGGAAATTCATGCAGTATTCAGGCGTTGCAAAGAAGTTTCGACCAGCCAAGGTGATTCTCATGCTTTTATTACTTCTACATCACATAGCATATTAAGCTTAGCACCATTTTGGTTTGATCCCTGTGAAAGCCGCCCGGGCTGGTTAGCAACCATACTACTGTCTACAAGGTAACTTCAATAAGCAAGCAGGCGCATCTTTTACCATAGTAAAATGTCCTAATTAGTAGGCAAACGCGGCAGTTTCGCATCAGATATATGGGAAGCCTCAAAGAGAAATTGTGTGGTGGTTGGATTAGTTCGAAAAAAAGACAGGCCTGAAGCCACATTCAGCCCGATCTTCAAGCTGCATATACGCGTCAGTGCTGAGAATGAGAACCTACTGTGCATTGGTTAGAGAGAACACCTCCGTATACTGCCCACTAAGAAGAACATGAAAATAACTGAGGTGGCAAGACAAAGCCCGACAGCAGAATGGGGGACGTACAGTACTAATGTTCTGGCCGATTATTACGTCACTTTTTCATCCGCTTCTCGCATGTGGTTAAGGGCAGACCCTTTAGACTAAGCAGCTGGGGAGCACAATCACAGTGACGATTAAAAGTAGACTGCCTAGAAGAGTAGCTATGCCAAAAAGTGAGCATGAAACAAGACTAAATGATAGCCTGTCTGTTATAACTTAGCATTTAGTATAATTCAAGGCTCTAAGTACATTCGAAATATAATATTTGAGAATACATTTCAGTTATCTTATAACAGTTCTGGGACCAGAAGTCTCATTCACTTCAGTTAACTCATTCAAAAGAGGTCAGAAATTCCTCCCATATTGCACCTCGGACGCAATAAAAGGAAAACAGTTAGAAGGAGATCAGTGGCCAAATACGAATGGGACTGAAAGTCATAAGGCAGTCTGAAGGCGTGAGAAGGCATGATTCACCCAAAGACACTAGAAGACAGCGGCTGCGGATTGAATGCAAAAGTATGTCAAGAAAATGTCATGAAGAAGCTGCAAAAATTTCGATTCCTCGAAAGTGACGTACCACGAGAACAAGTGTGAATCAGCGACCTAGATGAAGGGTAAACACAGCTGGGCTCAAAAAGAGGGAGTTCATTGCAACTCTTACTCCTGGAGCCAATGGCCTTATAGAGCAGTACTCAGAGTTGCCCCACCCCCTCTAAGGTAGTAAACGAAGGCTGCTGGACAAAGCGAAGGAGCGTAGTTGCTGAGATGAGGCTGTTCAAGTCAACATGGATAGCCGCCGTGGGACATGGCACACAGTGAAGACGTCAGGCAGGTGATGAAGACAGCCCTGATCCTGACGAAGGTGATGGAGCAACGGCTGGGGCAGCCAAAGCAATTCCTGAAAAGACCAGAGCGTCGTCCAATAATGTTGGCCATACTGATCGCAACACGAGAAAGGCGACAACGAGAAGCCCGAAGGAAAATATGGAAGGAGCTCATAAAGAGAAATGAGGCTGAAGTCGATGCGACGGCAGAAGACGCTGTTGATAGTATGACCACGAGTCAGAAGAGTAGAAGAGGCTAAACCAAAAACCAAACGTTCATAAGAAGAAGGAAGAAAAAGATTAGGATTTCCAAAGAAAGTTTTTTTTTTTTTAGTGGCGTAGCAATATGCGAAAGCAAAGAAAAGCTTTCAGTAATTACGATCATGGGTCAGGTGCCGGCTTGCGACCACATGAAGAGGAATCTTTCTTTCACAAGATTCTTCATTTTTTGTGGAATACTCGTGACATTATAGAACCTTTAAAAGAAGCAAAGTATCAGAGGATCCTCTAAACAGTCACACTGTCCTAATGCTCTAACGTGAGATGCGGCCAATGGTAAAAGAGTTTCAAGGCAGGGTGTGGAAGGGAGTGAAGGATAAAGGAAGTCGTTATTCAGTCCTTTCTGCGATGGGGTATCGCAGAAGCATGTTGAATACGTATTCTGCCTATACAATGACCTGCAGTGGCCAGCCGATGGACAAATCAGCGCTTTATCCTTCCCTGACAAGTCTAGTACCAATCCATCGACCCCGGAGGGATGACAGGCTTGTTTGGTCTTTGCAGGAAACCCGAACCAGGAAATCGAAGTAGGGTGTGCGCGGCGGTCGGCACATTCTCCGACTGCGCTTCCGCGCGCCAATAGATGCTATACCCTTCAAAACTGCATCAGACAACCAGCCACGTGGGGAATGTGATTAAATTTGTCGGGACTCAGCACACTTCAGACACGTATTATGCTGTGCTAAGTAGAGTAGGGCCGTGCTGAGTTTACTGTTTAGCATGGCCCAACTTATTAAAGAGTAATGAAAGGTGAGACTTGGGTAAACAGCCTGCATGAACAGCAGTTCATACTCACTTCCGCTTAGAAATTCATGGGAATTCTGGACTACCTGAGGAGTTGTTAATCTCACAAACAGCAACCAAGAATATGCAAAATTCCCTCTCTTGCAATTTGTTTTCTCTACAGGGCGTCCCAATATTATGCAGCTCTTTGAATGGTTATGACGTTATCACTCGTTCAGCCACAGGAAAGCTCCACCACCAAGTGGGTACATGTCGCAAGGGTGAGCAGAATTGGCAGGTGGGAGCGCGCCAGCCAATAATAACGAAGCAGAGCACAGACCGAACACATGCCAGCCAATCATGATGCCGACTGTACACATCTTCTCTGAATGACACGCTCATTCAATGCGGTCTGATTGGATGGAGTGTTCCCATCGCTCAATGCCACCAGTCTCCTTGACATACACACAATAAACTATAAATTCATAATTACAAGAGCGTTTTGCTTCCTTTCCATCATGTATGGTCTACTCTAAGTGGGACCCGACTTCGGCGGAGAAAATTCCATATGCAGGTAGCGCAACGGATCCTACGCCCTGTGTTCCTCTTCTTGTTTCTAAGAAATAACTCATCTACGTGGTCGTTAGCCTTGCTCTGTACTCTCAGACGTAGGACGTCGGTTATGTGTCACAGTATAGAGTCTGTACGGGATCAAGTAACCGCCATATGAGATGTGCACAACGTATGACGTGATGGAGGAGATTAGGATTAGTCTCCTTACATTCGCGTCAAGCCCAGAGATCATCCGGTTGAGCATGTAACTGCGGAAGTTAGGACCGAGCTCTGTGCTTTTTAGTGAACGAAGGTGCCATTTGAAAGCTGAGGAACACAAGTCTTTCCAGCTCCACTCCACCGGTTTCAATTTCAGAAGAAGATAAAAAGATGAGGAAATTGCCTTCTGGAAGAGAACGAGCTCGGTGTGTGTTCAGTTGATCTTGTCATCTTTGATTTGGTAGCAGAGACAAATCTATAGTTAATCGTAATGTGTACGAGATTAGAGTCATCTGCCGGCTGCTCTTCATGTGCTCATCGTTAAAGTGACAAATGTCGTCGTTTTCTTTTCCTTCTTTATAATGCGGTCGCTCATTCTGCTTAGATTTGCTACAACTTCTCTCACTCCAAAGAAGTGAGAGGTATTGTTGGCCCGGAAGCTAATCGAATCGAAACTACAAAGATCACCATCCTCCTAATAGGCTGTGTCACACATGTCCAATAGCTTGTAAGAAAAGCCTAAAGACTCGTTCTGTCAAGGAGTTTGGACTCGTTCCGCCAAAAAAAAAATCTAGTCCAACTCACAGTCAATTAAAAGCTGAATGGACTCCAAGAAAGTTGGAAAATGAAAGGGATGTGACACAATTACACGAAAAAGGTGCAACTAGGAGACGCTATGCACCTGTGGCGTTCTCAAACTTAATTGATACACCTTTCTACCCTTATATAGCCTTGTTTTTAAGGTCCATGCCCAACGCCGCCCAATGAATGCGAACGAGAAACGGATATATTTCAATCATAAAATTCACATTTGTATGGCCTGCTCTTTTGATTAAACGTCCGGGCTAGTCAGCTTTGAGCGAATTGAAAAAGAAAGAATAGAGGTAGAATGATGGGGAAAAGAACGGTGAAGGGGGCTCGGTCCATAGCAAATTTGATGAACAATCTGGGATTTCACTCGTGTTCTTCGAGGCTTCACCAAAACTTCTGGCGAGTACAGGTGAAGTCTTGAAGACTAGGGCCGTTCCAACGCTATACAACAGCTTTGTGCTTGCGGGGTAGAGAGTTCTGCGCCATTTGTAGCTTTGGGAATTCGCTTAGTCCGAAATCACACAACATCGCACATCATTATGCAATCGACGATAAAAAACAACACATGAGAGAAGATCTAACTGTGGACCTATCATGAGGCAAAGGTGAGCGGTGAGCAGCACTGCCCTTTTCTCATGATCACTGGTGGCTAAAGCTACCGGGAAGTGAATTATGTCGGAGTAGTAGTCAAGTAGTGGACGAATGAGAAAGTAGCTCGTCGGCAGAGTGATTCACAGGAGTGTGTGTCCACGGGGAGCGCTAGAGTCGCAACACAATTAACATACATTAAGCGGTAAACGACGATTTGCTTTCGGCTCCTGCGTCAAGCCATCGTCTGCTCGCCGTCTGTTCCGCCTCCGCTCGAGCAGTTTGCGTGGCCAACTCTTAGACAAAGCGTGGCCTTTAAGAACATACGGTTTCCTTAGCAAGGAGTGGTTCTGTAGACTAGAACTGAACCTGCTATCTATACCCTTGTCAGGAGCGAGACGAGATTAGTTTTCTAAGGAGATTAGTTTTCCAAAGAGCCGTACACATTTTATTATAAAAGCGCAAAGAAAAAACGGACATTGAATATACTAGGAACCACACCTATGTATGCGTGAGTGTTACGGATAGGATAAGGATAAAGAATAGAGGGCAGCGCTAAAAATCTACTTTGAGACACGCCACCGATTCTATTTCTACGGGATGTTAATGAGGCGATCTGAATGCGTATTTGGTCATAAAATGAATTGCGAAGGCAGCCGATGAACAAGTTAGTGCTTTATCATTCCCAGGCAAGTCTGGTGTCAATTCAGAGATCCAGAATGGGTGGTATGCTAGACTTGATTGGCCTGGGCACGAAATCCGAACCAAGAACCTGGTATGGGTGCACGTGACGGCAGCCACCTCCACCAACAGCGCTGCAGGCGATCTTGTTATGGGTGGAGATAATAGACGAGACTACCGTAACTTTTACATTCCTTTATTGCCAATAGCAGAGCTTCTCCAAGCAGCTCAAGAAGAAGAAAAGAAAAAGCTGAAAAAAAGCAGCGACAGGATTACAAATTCCCATTAAGGAAGTGCATTTTCATCTAGATCAGATGCAGTTGCTCCAATAAATCATAAAATTTAAGTTGTGGTCTTTCCAGTTGCAAACACCTGTGGACCTTTGCAATGTTGCTAGTATCAGCGTGAGTCTCCTTAGTGAGAGGCGTACCTCATATTAGCGAAGAACCAGCCTGAATCTGGTGCAAGTTGATCAGAAGGATAGGCATGTTTTGCGGACAACTCGAACGTCTACTGAGAGAACAAATGCAATCAGTAATGGAAACCTTAAGGAAAAATGGCAAACGTCGGAGCCAGACAGCTCTTATATGGGAGGCAGCGCCATGAAATAGGTGTTCATGGCACTGCGTCCCATGTTCACGTTTCGCTAGAGGGTTGCTGATTTATCAACTTTCGCAATGGCTAAGAAGGCTGTAAAAGAAAAGCACGTATTCACAGAGTAAACGCTTAGCAATATTCAGCCTTATGGGCATTACTTACCCAGAAGCCCTTCTGTACCCGACGCCATTTCATTGTGTGCCAATTGTGTCTAGGTAATGCGACGACATTTTATTTCGCTGCGTTCTTGCTCGAAATTGCGTTTGGTCATAAAACGTTGTCAATGGCTATGGTGTGGGTGTCTATGGCTCCAGGACCTAACTCCAACGCGACGTTGCGGCGCTGAAACGCGGACGTGCGCTCAGTGACGCATGGTTAGCCGCGGAGCAACGAGCATGTTCTCAGCGTTTAAGCTCTCAGACCACATTTCTAGCGAGGAACTTGAAATCACACAGAATGTGGTAGGCAACAGTCTGCAGTAGGACAATTGATCCGAGAGTGGGTGATAGTGACCTTTTTCCGTAGTATAACCATGATCTCGGGTAAAAATTGACCGAAGAAGCTGTAGATGGCAAATACTGACGCTAGAGACCATCCACATGGCCAGGAGTCCTGTATAAACTGTCGCTGATCATCCTGTTGAAACCACATTCATACACCACTTCCAAGAAACGTTGAAATAAGGCAAAGGCGTGCCGCTTGTCGGAAGCATCGGACCGCGACAGTACTTTATCATTCTCACCTGTTTTATCCCTCGTCAAAAAAGCCTGGCACCAACTTCAAGTGGATGGAAGGAATGATTGGCTTGAGTGGGTTCCCAAACCGGAGTTTCGATTCGAGCTACTGCTTCGATTGTGATATCGTGCTCTCGGTGACACTGAAGAGAAGAAATCAATACTTCATGGTTCATTCTTCTTTCCTGTGGTTGAGGTAGAGGATAGAATTCTAACCTCTATATTGTTAGTAATTTTTCGTTTGCTTCCATTGTGATTGTGCAAATCCCGCCCCAAGTATATGAAGTGTCGAGTACAGGAAAGTAGGATACCTATTTAGATGACGTACATGAATCGTACGAAGCATACAGGCAAATGACAAGTTTGTAAATGACTTTTGAATTTTGAAAGGGTCCCTACCTGTGGATAACGAGTCCTTCGACTGGCTGAGGTTCGGTTCAATGACCGTTTCGAAGCCGTCATTTTATGATATTATTCGTAGCGAACTGCATAAGCGCTGCTTTTGATCAGAGAGGATTGCCCCTGCAGCTTCATTTGTATCTGTAGAAAGAGTCATTGGAGACGTTGTTTTTCGCCATGCTATAGCATACGTATCAAAGGCGTTGCTTGTGGCGAGATTATTGCAGCCGTGCTCGCTCTATCAGCACGGCTGCAAGAGTAGACGGCGGTTAGAAGCTGATGCAAATGACGCCAAACGCGGATGGAAGTGAAGGCAGATGTCGGGATATCCGGTGAGTCCCATCATTTCCGTCCTGTCAACGGGTGGGCGTCACGCCGCACTCCATCGCAGAGGTCATTGGTCAACGAAAACGGCCGACATCTTCAATCTCGCTTCGGAATGTGCAGCGCACTTCTGTGGTGACGTGCGCTGAGTTCTCAATCCTGAGCGAAATGTAGGACTAAGGCGGCAAAGCATTGGGTGGGAAACCCGCACACCACCAGTTTTATTTAAGTTAATTGCATGAAAATTCAAGCATTACAAAAAATTAAAATTTAACGCTCTGTTAGAGAGCCTATAGTAATTTGTGCTTTTGGTAAAGAAGAAGGCAGTAAAGAAAGGAGTAGAAACCGGACGCTTATTGTGTGAAAGTCGACTGGAAGAGGGAGATGTCGCATCTCGCCTCTGTTATAATAATTGAGGATAAAACTGGCATAACTGCAGGCAGAGCAAGAGAGATCTCAGCAGACGATTTCCTAATCAGCTGCAATTAATTCACACGAAATAATTCAAAATGAAAGATGAGCATGGAGATTGTCAGTAGACGGCGAATCTAGGTAGTCTAAAAATGGTCTAAGCATAAGGCTTGTTGCTTCAAGGTAAACGATCAGCCTCATCTCAGACCCCCACTGTAGGTGCCATCAACAGTCTTAATCGAACGCGTGGTTCCTAAACAACCATTGACGAAGAGTGTGTCTGTGATAGGAAATTTGAAGCAGAAGAAAAAGAGGAAGAGAAAAAAGAAGAAGAATATACTACGAGTCAAGTACATATACAAGTCGGATTATGTAGCTCTTGTGCTTTCTAACAATTATGCCATCTACGCTTTTTCTGAAACGCGCCTAAAACCTAGCCACTGCATTCCCGCCTTTTTAGGTAACATGGCCTTTGACTAAACCGTAACTTCCAAGCTCTTTAGTATTGAAGGAATAAGTGGAAAACTCGTATGAAGTACTCTGCGCTGACATTATGTATGAGGGATTCAGATTCAGAACCATAGTTTTGTATAGAGCACCATCCTGTACAACCAGTGCAACGGTCCAACTCAGTAAAGTCTTAAGTGACCTAATTGCTTGTGAACTGCAAACCGTTACTATAGGGGATTTCAACATACCAAATTTCAATCAAAATAGCTCTTTATCTGCACTGAATCTGATATGCTTAGAAGAATTAGTGTACTGTCATAAACTTTTCCAGCACGTGTCAGTACTGACAAGAGGATTTAAGTCCTTGACCTTGTTCTTTCTAGTAGTGTCTCACTTATTTAGAACCTGAACGTTTCGAGCCCGGTAAAATCAAGTGATCACTGTAGTATTTCCTTTAACATTACATCCTTTCAAATACGTAGCATAGCTGTCTTTCGTAGATTATACTCTAGATGCAACCTCGATGAAGTTAACGAATGTCTCGCCCAAATCCGCTAGTCCTGTTTGAGTCGAAAACAAATGTTGATGAAAAATATGAGCTTCCTCTAGCAATATTTCAGGGGGCTATAGAGAAATATGTTCCGTGGGGAATGATGACGTCTTTCAAGTCTACACATCTTCCTCAATACCCGCGGAATATGTTGACTCACAGAGTTTGCTTGTTTCAAGAGGCCAGACGTTGCAATGATGGGACTAAATACAAGGTATTTTCCGAAAAATTCATAAAGGAACTGAAGGAACTGAAAGAACAACGCCCATTTAGAAAAAAAGCTAGTTGAATGTCGTAGCAAGCAAAGCTTTTACAAGCATTTAAACACTAAACTTAAGGGTCCAAATCAAGTAGGCTGTCTCTAACACAAGGGAGTTATTGCTACGGTAGCTGAAGATAAAGCGAACCTGTTGGCAAACACATTTGCAAGAGTTTATGAAAATGATAATGGACAAACACCGTCTAGCTTTTCGTCTGATAGAGTGGGTGATTTTCCGTGGTTTGACGCAAAGTAGTTTTATGATCTAGTAGTGAAGTAGCCAGAGCCAACATCGGTTACGCCTGATTTTAGCCCACTTTTCTTTTATCAAAAAATTGCTCACGTGATGCATGGGCCTCTTGCTTACCTCTTCAACCAACCTATGATGTTCAGCAAAGTGCCTCTTCGTTGGAAGCATTCGTTCGTAGCACCATTTTTGAAGAAGGAACGAAGCTGTAACCCTGAGAATTATCGCCCTGCAAGTATCACCTCTATGTTATGTAGACTATTTGAAAAAGTAGTGAAGGAACACATAATTAGGTATATCTTTGCGCGTGGAATCTATCCGAGAATCAACATGGATTTGTTCCTGGCCGCCCTATAGAAACAAACTTGCTTGAATGTATTGATGACTGGCCTTCCGCACTCGACAACAAACGTAGCTGCGAGATGTTATACTTCGATTTCACAAAGGCTTTTGACCGGGTGTCCTACAACAAATAGCTTTTCAAGCTGGAGAGATTGCAGTTTCATCCTGTACTCCTAAAATGGATAGCAGAATTTCTATCTGTCAGGACTTTCCAAGTGATGTTAGAGCATGTGTTATCCGAGATAAAGCCTGTAGCAAGCGGTGTACCACAAGGGAGCGTTCTGATTCCAATTCTATTCAATATATACGTATCCGATTTAGCTGAAGTTGTTCAAAATTTTGGTGTCTCAGTGAAAGTGTATGCGGATGATCTGAAAATATGCAATATATTTTCTGATCCAAATGACACTGCTAGGCTGCAAACGGCAATCAGTTCATAAGTGAAGTGGACTAAAGAATGGCAGCTGCCTCTGTCACCCCAAAAGACTATTTGGATCTGTCACAACGATGTCTTGTTGCGATCAAAACTTCTAGCGCCAGGCGGGACTCGAACCCGCACCTCCCTCTGACCGGGCGGGAATGCTCTACGCCATTACACTATTTGGATCTATCCTCGTCCGGAGGGCCACATAACTAAAGAGTATGTAAAAAATCGACTTGTGACTTACCGAGCGACTCCTACAGCAGCAACCTAAACCAGAAAAATTCCCAAGCAAACAAAAAACGAAAAAATAAATGTTATCGCCGCGGTTGTAGGCGGGTAAAGTTATGTACCCTCCTCACCATGTTAGATCCTGGTTATAACATGTCAGGCGTCGGTCAGCACGCGCTAGGTGGCGTTATGCGCCCTCCTCACCATATTATATCCTGGTTCTAACATGTCAAGCGGTTGTTAGCACGCGGCACGACTCTATTGCGTCGCTCTTTGCCCGCCCGCCGATACGGTTGTCAAACCGCAGCAATTTAATTTTTTTATTTATCCGTTCGTTTTTTTCCTTTGTTTTAGGTTCTATCGTGCTCAGTAGGAGTCGTTCGGTAAGTCCCAAGTCGATTTTTTTTACATACTTTTTAGTTATGTGGCCCCCGACTAAGATAGATCCGACTATTTTTATGCAGCTTAGAGCCAGTTCTCCAACTTGTTTCACCTCATACGATGTCAGAGTTTTTCCGAGTGATTCCATCAAAGATCTACGGTTTCATTAATATAGTAACTTTTATTTTTCTGAACATGTGTTATGCGTACCTATCATATATACCTATCAAACAAGCTCTCTGACTCTGCCGATTCTTCAGTCCCGGGCGTGCCGGACCCTAGTACACCCATTTCGCTACCCGGTCCACCGCCAACCACCATAGATGGTGATGTTTACGTAACTGATGACGAGAGCTCAAAAGCTGCGGAAAACAAGGCGCTTAAGGGTAACGAGGGCGACTCTGAGTCTGGGTCATCGAAAAAGGCGAGGAAACAGGTCAGTTTCGATTCGGAAATCAACGTGACCGCACCCCCCTCGGACATAGATCGCGAGGCGAAGGCAGAAGCGTTGAAGGCTCAACGCGACGCACGGAAACCGCTTGCCAAAGCAGAGGCCTACAAGAACCTTTCCGATGCATGCACCAGACTCGCTCAGACCGCTAATGCTCTTGCTAAGGACAGCTTGTACTCGCAGCATGCTGGAACACGATCGCGCAAAAGTGACTGGTTCACCATTCCTGATGCACGTGCAATCGTTGCGAGGCATCGCTTCTTTTTCAATATTATCGATCCATATTTCTTTCAGACTGACTTCGTGTGGCGAGCGCCAAAAGATCATGATGATGAGTTCGACGAACTAGACGAAGAGCCTCCAAAACAGTTCGATAAACTCGACGTGAAGTGGTACCTGCGAAAGAACCCCCCATATGTCCGACCTGACATCGAAACGATCGCAGAGCTCACCAATCGTTGGCTGGCAGTGTGTGCCGTGGTGCTGATCGGATCCGGAGCAAAGGCAGTGGGTCCGTTCGAGGCTGAGTCAGTATGGTGGGTCTATGTATCTGCGGTTGTACACTGTGCTGTTGACTTTGGTGATGTGAGCCTGTTCACAGAACGAGAGATCCTAGAATCAGACTGGGTCCTTGCGGGATCGCCCCCGAAAATGTCTTCTAGCACTACACTGCCAACATGATGACGTTCCAAGGCTGGCTTCAGATGGCAGCGATGCCATCACTATCACAGGACGGTTTTTCTGCCCTAGCCGTGGGGGTCAGGCAGTTCAACTACGACATGTTCTGGCAAGTTGCCAACTCATTCTTTAATGATGGTCCCGGATGGCAAGCAGTCAAGAAGTGGTATGCTTCGAGACTCGAGTTCAGCGGACTTGCCCTGGTTGCCGGTCTGATAATCCTGAACGAACAGATGCCTGCTCCTCTGTATGTGAAGGGTATCATCACATCTGGCACATTCGCAACACTAATCTGTAATCTGATTAGTTTTTATCTATACGCTGTCGTAGACATATCCGAGAAAACCATGGACCGTATCATTGCTGAGGCCGCAAACTTTGGATTCCCATACTCCAAGCTACCGCTTCGCGATCGTTATTATGGTCGTTTCTGTCGGATGGTATCGGCTACATTTCTCTCCTGGAGCGCCTTCTTCAAACAAAGGAGAATCGGTTCAATCATGATCGGCTCAATCCAAGCGTCGCTTGGGCAGGAAAGCAAGTGCCCAGCGGTTGCTCTTCTCCTCTATTTCTGGCTCGGATGGTTTTTCATGAGGAAACATATGAGGATGGATACTGACACAGACCCGCTGGCATCACCGGAATTCAAGAAAGCGCTCAAGGAGGCAATGGAACGTGTGGAGCAGGGTCTTTCGGCTGCTCCAGATAAGCTTCCCCCGGTGAGTACGAAGAGTTTGGGGCCCGGAGGTATCCAACCGAGTGAACAGGGTGTAGCTGATGAGCACACTCGTCCGGACGAGGAGGACTGGTTCAACATGCCGAAACGAGACCTCTGAAGTCGTTCGTAATGTGTGTGCTTTCTTTTCCTCGGGCAGTTCTACTTCGAAGAGTTAGAGCTTCACGTGTGTCATCTGTCAGGGCTGTGCTCCCGACGAGTCTGCTCCGGTATGATTGATTCAGACTCGCTTTGTTTTCCATTTGTTGTTGTTTCACATTTTCTTTCCCAGTCTACCTATCCCACGTCCCTAATAATCAATATCGTAGAATATTAAGAAAAAAAGGGTATTCGTCAGGTCGGCTCGCGTGCGGTTGTCTGCGCGCTCTCTGCTCTCAACACTTGCATCAGCTAGTTACGTTAGTTCATTTCCCATTTCAAACTCAATTTTAGATTATATATTTTAGGTGCTCTAAACCTCTCCTAGGATTTGCTCCACCTTGGACTTTTTCTTTACTCTGGCGCTTTTCTTGGCAACGTAGCCGTTCCCTGGTGATTTCGATTTTCCATAACTGATCGTACAGATCACTCCCTGATCTACAATGAGTCAGCGTGGACGACAGTCAGCTAAGAGTAAGGTGTCCAACTGCCACTCCTTAGACTTTTCATCTGTGATGTCGTCTGATATGAGTACTTCTGATGGTAACAATCTCATACTAGAAGATTTCTCCGCATTGTCTTCTTCAGAACTGCTGCGCGCTATCTTAGAGCGCAATAGGGAGCCAGTAATAGAAAAAATGGTTAGTGCTCTCATTGCTAAACTACCTCAAGAAATTTCAGATGTAGTTGAATCGAGACTAGAAACGAAGGAAAGGGAGCGAAGTATTGTTATCGCAGGAATTCCTGAGGCCGCGGCTGAGCTGCCCCCTACCGCCAGGCGAATCGATTTGGAGAATAAGGTGGACGAAATTTTGAATGTTTTAAATGTTGAGTGTAGACCGGACAAGGTGTTCCGAATGGGTCGAGAAAACAGTTCAAGGCCCCGTTTAGTTAAAGTCGTACTGCCATTGCGTGCTTACTGGGATAAAGCCCTGTTTAATTCTTACCGGCTGCGAAGTGCTGGCTTTACAAATGTCTATGTACGGAAGAGTATGACCGAGGCAGAGCGCAAAAGGGAAAACGACTTGAGACGAGAATGTAGGGACCGCAACAGTCAAGCTAATAGTCGTGTTTGGGTAGTCTACCGTGGCGAGCTTAGACGAGTCCTAGACCTTCCCAAACAGGGGGTTTCGGGAAACGTCTAGCTTTCCGCGGTAACCCTCCAGGTATCACATGCTACCTTTTAAATGCCCGTAGCCTAGTTAATAAGATTCATCATCTACATATGTTTCCCTACAGAGTATTCAGAGCTGATCGTATTGATTCGAAAGGTGGTGGAGTCTGCTGTCTAGTGAAAAATTCAATCAACATGACTGAGGTTGTCCTTCGTTCTGGTCTCAAGTCTGACATTCTCTGCTTGGAATGTTTTGATCAAAATTACTCTTCTATGTTTAATGTCATTCTTTTATATAGACCACCGTTATCTACCATTAGCGAGGACGAAGCTCTCTTGGATCTATTGCTTGATCTTTGTCTTTCGAAAAAATGTCTACTGATGTTAGGAGATTTTAATCTCAATATTGACTGGCTGTTAAAGAAGGCTTATTATCAAAGGTCATCAAAATTTCTGGAATTCTTCGAGTTATGCGCCCTCTTTCAGTGGGTCATGAATCCTACGCGTGGTGATTCAATACTGGACCTAATTATTTCGTCAGCCCCCATAATTAGCGATGTTTCTGTGCACCCTCCTTTCGCGAGTTCGGACCATAACATAGTCTCCTTTCATGTTCAATCCATCAGCTATCCAGAAATATCCTACATTCCTCTTCCAGACTTTAACAGGGCAGACTATGTTTCATTATCATCTTTCTTCGGTTCTATTGACTGGTGGAAAATTTTTGATGGGTACGCGTCTATTGATGACGTCTACAAGAGGTTTTGTGACGTAGTGTACCAGGGGTTAGCCAAATATGTTCCATTCCGCTCTGCGGAGCCATTACGATTCCGTTATCCCAAGCATATTTCAAACCTGATTGCTCAAAAAAAATCGTCTATTCCATTCAGTACAAAATTTTTTGACGCATCCTCAGTACAAACAGGTGTGTTCTGAACTGGACCGCCATTTGAAGAGATTCTTAGCCAATAAGGAAAAACGAAGCACAAGTTACACAAACAAGCGTGCTATATTTCTCTTAATGCGAAACAAGCTCAAGGCTAAGAATAAGCTCCCTGTGCTTCGGGATGAAACTGGAAAGCTGTATGTGCGCGACTACGATAAAGCTGAAGCACTAGCCAAATACTTTGTGTCAACTTTTAACACATCCTCCGGAAATGTAGATCACAACCTTCTAAATGTTTTTCTGAACTCCGATTCACGAAAAGAGTTTATTATATCTCCGGACGATGTGTTGAAATGTTTAAAAGCACTGAAGAATTCAACTTCCATACCATTTGACGGTATTCCCCAAATTCTATACAAAAAATGTGCTTATTCGTTATGCAAGCCTCTTTCTATGATTTTCAACATATCTGTTCTGTTCAGTGAAGTCCCGTCAATTTGGAAGGAAGCTATTGTTACAGCTATTCCTAAAGTAGCTAATGCTAGCTCTCTTTCAAATTTCCGTCCAATAAGCATTACTCCCTCACCGGGGAAAGTCTTGGAAAAGATCATTCGAGATAGATTATTAGAATGGTTTACTAAAAATCATCTGATTCCTATTTAACAACATGGGTTCATTGCCGGAGCCTCAACCATCACCCAACTCTCAGATTGTCTGTTCGATTGGACTCTTGCTGTCAATAGTGGCAATTCAGTGGATGTGATATAAATTGACCTTTCAAAAGCCTTTGACAAGTCAACCACCAAAAGCTTCTGTTAAAGCTGTTCCAACTTGGAGTAGATGGCTCGCTATTGGCTTGGCTTGGATCCTATCTTAATCAAAGGCTGTTAGGGTAGGACACGCGTTCTCTGAACGTTACACATGCACCAGCGGCGTTCCACAAGGCGGTGTGCTATCACCATTATTGTTCGTGGCCTATACACACGACTTGCCTAATGCTTTAAAAACGCACCCTATGGTCAAAGTTCAACTGTATGCCGATGATATTAAGATATACGGAATTTACAATGATGACAATAAGGTGCAGGTGTCACAAGCTCTGTCTCGCTCCATCTCAAACATGATGGAGCGGGCTTCTGCTTGGGAGATACCTGTGAATCTTACCAAAACTTCGGTCTTTCACCTTGGAAGCCCTGCCAATATTGAATACAGATATCGAAATGCAATACTCAGTACCTCAAATGAAATACGCGATCTTGGCATACATCTCGATATGAAATTGAAGTTTGAAACCCATATAAACTTGACGGTTCAAAAAGCATTTTCAACTCTCTTTGCAATGATCAGAAACATTCACTGCACAGATAAATCAGTTTTCTTAACACTTTACAGATCCTATGTTTTACCTATTTTGGAGAATGGGTCTCAGTTATGGAATCCCCACACCATAAAGCTTCAAAAAAATTGGAAAAGGTGCAGCAAGTTTTCACTAAAGTTCTCGTCTCAAGATGTTTTCAAAGCTCCTACGGTAATCTCAACTATGGAGAAAGACTTCGACTGTTCAATATGAAAAGCTTGCTGTATAGACGTGTGTTCAATGACATTGTTTTCTGTTTCAAGGTGCTTAGAGGAGAGCTGAAACTCAGAGCTAGTAAGTACTGGGTTTTCATGCCTACTCATGGTCGAACTCATACTATTTCGTTACAGTGCGCTAAGATAAACCGTAGACATCACGATCAGGTATATAATTCCATTTTTTCCGCGGTGCTAGGTGGCTTCAGTTACTACCAAAAAATGTCCTGGAGGCTCCTACCATTGCGGCGTTCCGTAAACGTCTCAGTAAAGTCGACTTACTTTCAGTTCTTGCAATCTGAAACGATACCAGCTGAATCGATTTTGCTGGTACTTAAATGGGTCACGCCGTGCATCGAATTCTGCTTAGAAGTCGAGCGAAGGATATGTGAAGAAGATATGTTTAAGCAGAGCCGTCAATGTGGATAGCCACGCAGCACCTTGGATTATGAGAGATGTAGATATAGGTCCTGTGACTATGATGTTTGTGTTGAATGCTGCTATGATATGATTCTAGATGATAATATTCCTTTCACCTTGCTTTGCTTTCATGAAACTAAAGAGTATATACCCTTTTAAACACTACTGCAATGTCAACGTTTTGCTCCCATATAATGCCATTAGATCAAAATTTGGACGATCACCTTTTATCACAACACGTGGCCCTAGACTTTGTTTCCAGTGGAGTTAGTTGGTTGGCAAGAGAGGTCAGATTTCAGCTAATATATTTTTGAAAAATGTTGCCACTCTATAGACTATTTCGGTTTTTATGTCATCCAGTTGCGGCTATAGAAGCGACAATGGCTGTCACTGAAAGAAGCGTTGCCTCGCCTAAGTACGTAAGGTTACAACCTGAAGCTTAGGTGTTGACCAGCCTTGTATGTTGCTCGAGAGTGGTTTGAGTATAAAGAACCACGCTATAGCTGGGCTGGTTTTTACAAAACCATCTCATTCCATCCTGGGTGTGCAATTCTATGTATTACATTACCTAACTTGCCAACCGACGATATCTATGCTTTGACATAGCAAATTTTGTGGGAGGGCAATACCTTGCAATGTAAATTCCAGCGGTGACTTCGTAATCACACCGTCTCTCTTTACTACAGGTTTCATGGTTTTCGTGTGTAAAATGAAATTATTGCAAGGGAAAGGACAAGCGGTTTTTTTTACTGCTTCAGAACAGGGGTATCTGAACACTCTTTTAGTATTTCACTTTTCTACTTTAGTAGCGAGGTTGATTTGATTGTTTCTTCCTTTCTGATTTGTTCCCTCCTTTGTCCCTTTTTTGAAAGTTTAGTTTTGTTATTTGCCTGCAGTTTTTTTGGTCAGTACTGGATCTGTTTTTGAATTTGGTTGGTCATGTTTTATGCGCGCCTATGAGTGCAATAAATAAATAAATAAATATATTCAAAGACCTTTGCAGTAATAATGAATCAATTCTCCTTCGAGCTTACAAATATTGTGTCAGGCCTATTGTTCATTCTAGTGTCACAGTGTTTTTGCCACTTAGGAAAAAAGAGATATACTGCGTAGAAAGAGTTTAAAACAATTTCACACGAAAACTCTTGACGTGCTTTCTCGTACCACAGAATTCCGAGCGCAATAGACAGGAATAGACTCCTGGGCCTACCGTCGCTAGCAACTCGTCGTAAACTTTTGGATGTTTGCACTGCTCACAAGCTGCTGCAAAACAGACGCACCAATAAGGGCATAAACATGAAGCAGTTATTTAGTTTGACAAAGTCGCGCACTAGGGCTGCTATGCTAAAACTCACATTGTGCCGACCAAAATCCAGAGTATATGACAATTCGTTCAGATATAGAGCAGGTAGCGCATACCTCGGGGTCACGAAAATTATTCTAAAGGTCTTATCTCCTGAGATATCCAAGCGGACTGTGAGCAAATCTTTACTCAGATATGACTTTTCTTGAAACTGACTAATTTGGCATGTAATACCGACTTTCATTTTCAGCCAGCGGTATTGTTGTTCTTCATACCTGTTTTAGTCAATTTTTTCTGCCTTTCTGCCTTCTGTTTTTATTAAAATTGTTGAGTGGCTGTTGTTTCTCTATGGTATTTGCCTTTTGCAAATATAATAACCTGATAAACTGATAAGTATATAGTGCGAAATGGAGAGCCAGCGCATCGAGCATTAACACTAACTGCAGCTAAAGAGTGGGTATAATATTCTTGATCATTGAGAGTACATGAATATTCTAAAGGATATGCTGAATTATATTATAAAATTTTATGCATCGCTATTGTAATTGGTTCCCGACTTAATACTCATATAGGACTGGTCGTTGTACCACTGCCAACCGCATTTCCTAAGCGTCCATTCCTTTAGGAGGTTTTTAAGCACAGGGGAATTGCTTCCAAAGTTCTCGCTCCCGGTACGATTTACAAACCGCATGCTTTGCCACTACTCAGCTCCGTGTCTGGGAAAGTCAATGGATCTACGAACACTCCATAGGGGTGATGTAATAGCTCTATTAAGAATGGAAAATGATACTCACGTTGTTGCGCTTTCAATAGGGCTTCACCTTGCTCGGATGGTATCTAATCCACTACTCCGGAAAAATGGTTACAATATTGTTTCCTATTTCCACGCTTTTTTGAAGATCTTTCTCTCTTAGATTTCTTTATCTCCTCGTTACTCATGCCAGCTTTTTTGATACATTTTATTATTATTTTTTGTTTTGCAAGCGCCATCCCTCATTTAATGCGTTTGTACCTGTGGAAGTAAGTGGTCATAAGCATTACATACATCGTTATCAACACTATCCTTTCTGATGATGTCACCAACACTGCAAATCTACACGCTAGTAATCGGCTTTCAACCCAACTTGGAGGTTGTACTTGAGACGCTTGTATACCCATGTAGCGAAGCTCCTACAGATTCCTATGGTGCAAGGAACGAGACACCATTGCCAACTGGTGGGGTACTTGCTGGTCTGCGCAGTTAGGGTTAGATAACGGCTCGACAGCGTTTGCGTTTTTTCAGATAGGTCGTCCTAAATCTAGCCTCGACTTCTCGGTTCCACGAACCGTCTACGCTATTCTTTGAGCGTATCATCGAACGGTTTTACCAACAGCTGTTTCTTCCTCTATGGTTCTTGAGCGCGGCTTTATGAGAGCATGAACTAATTAAATAAATACATACATTGCATTTTATAGCGATTGTATGCCCAGTTATAGACTACTAAACTGAAAGTTCTAAAACGCTTAAATTAAACAGCAAATTCTTCGCTCACAAAACCAGCTGACACTTAGATCGATTCCATTAACCCAAATCTTTTTAAGAGTCATTGAATTAAATGTTATCGACCAGGATTTATACACAGACGTCGTTAGGTCTTTGAAGCCTTCGCATTATGTCGCACGTCAAGTGCCCATGCAAAGTGATGAACCCTGGCGAAAGAGAGTGGCGAAAAGCGGATGACGCCGGTCAATGACTCAGTAATGGATTGCAATGAATGCGAGGCGATGAATATGGCTGCACCGAAAACACACCAGGAGAGAGACTCTCCGGTTCAAGACCACTGTTTCACTGTGTGTATCTATTAGAAGCAGAAATGTGTAGAGTGTGAATATTATATACGACCACCAAGGCCGCCAGTGTCACTACATATATGCAGTTACCGTAGGCAAATTTAATCAGCAAAGTGCGTGACAAGACAAGGTGTGAAACAAGAAACATCAGCGAATGAAGTGGAGGTTTTAGAGAAGGTTACGCTAGACTGGAGCCGTCACATATTCACCATCTAGACGCAATTCGTAGAAGCAATTTGAATGCGTGTTTAGCCCAGAATGACTTGCCGAGTCCAGTCGACGAACAAGTCAGTGCTTTGCCCTTTCCATACAAGCCTGGAACTATCTCAACGACTCCATAGGGATGAAGGCCTTGATTGGCCTGGGCGGGAAATTCGATTCAAGAGCTTGCAATTGGGTGCATGCGACAGTCGACGCCTCCTTCCCCTACGCTACCACGGGTCTCTTTTCATCGTATTTTGATTTTCCGTGAAGCATAGAATCTTACTACATGATGTTGTATTCAATCTGGCGGTTAAGCCTCACGCCTTATGAATCAATTTTCGTGAAGCATAGAATTTATTACTTCCTTTTTAAGAGCATTTATTCGAATATTACTTTATGTTTATATTCAAGGAAGAATCCTGGCATGTGGATATGTATTGAAAAAAGTGAGGCTTAACCGCTAGATTGAATACAACATCATGTAGTACACTGTACGGGATAAGATAGTAAGGCATTTAGTAAAAAATTTCAAAAAGAGTTCAATCTACCGCGATGGAGCAGTTTTTGAGTTGATACGGACGCCTTATTATAAGCACCTGAATAAGATTGGGCTGGAGTGGCATGGAGAGGGCATCGGTAGTGAAGGGCAGAGGCAGAATGATCTTTGATTTCGATAAGCCTCGACAGATGATGTAAGCGGAATGAAGCGATATCTAATTGTTGTGTCACATTTCCTTTCTTCTCTTGTAGTCTCCTTTGAAGAGAATTAAAACGTCCCGAAAGCACTGACGCGTAAAGAGCCAAGAAGCCAATTAATAAGAGAATAGGCGCCACTGCACAACAGCCCTAAAAGCATCCAGCATTTCTATATGACCAAGACGATGAGGTTTCCGGGTGAGCTAATGGGTTGTTCGCTCGGCCCAAAGTTACTCTACCCATAGACAATCGTAAACGTTCCCGTGACAGAGAACTTCATCGAATACGCTCGGTGAGGTAATGAAATGGAGTTCATATTTAGATTCCATTGTTGACACCTTCCCAGTTTCCTCGACAACGTGATTTGGAACAAACCAAAGAAGTAAATTCATTTTCATGTCACATACATCGCTCCGGGATTTTTTTCCAACCATTCTGTGCATAGGGAATGAAGTCAACTGCAGGATTCTGATCCTGAAAGCTACGTGGAGGGTTGGAGTACTATGCAGATCTTGTTGGGGACTGTGGATGCTATGACTGATCGCCTATCGTATGCTCATGACACATAAAATTCATCAGGGGCAATGTGCTTAACTCAGATACGTAGCGTGAGATGCAAATCAGAATCAAAAACTCGTACGCATGTTCATTCGAAACCGAAGTGGTTATTCAAGCCTTAAGAAACAAACTTTATTTAGGAAACCAAAGTGAACAGTCTTATTCCAGACTGCTCGAGTGTTCGACATTACCAGGCGTTGCCCGTGGAGAAACCAAAAAATCGTGATAAACGGTTCAATTTCTTCTGGTGTTTCCAAGGATGGTGGTAGCCGGATAGTGCAAGGTGTGTCCTGGATTTCGAAAGCTTTCAAGCTCATTTCTTAAATGCAATAGCATAGCGAGCACTGAGACTAGCTAGGTGCGAGCACCCACCTGGGTGGAGCATTGTTGCCATTTGCATTACCATTCTGAGGCTCCCGCGAATGAATTCCGGTGTACTACTTAAATTGGTATGCTGCACTCTTCGAAAAAGTCGAAGCCGGCCTCACTAACGTCGACCTGGAATGCCTATAAATGGCGCATTCACAGCTTTGTGTGCAATATGAGGCAACGAAGTGACACAACATGGTCGTCAGAGTCAGGTCATGGTCGCCAATTTATTGTATTGGAATCAGTACTGCGAGGCATTCGATATGTGGTTCCTTTCAAAAATAGGATACAAACCCCAAATTCTGATCAGAACAATTTTCGCAGCATCTGGAGCTTTACCTGTTTCGTGCAGCTTCAGACCCAAGATGGTGTTTAATATCATGTCGCAAAACAAAGCATTTGTCACCTACACCTCTTGTCAACCGAAATTGGGGCGGGAACTTACTGCTGAGCGTAAATGTGAAGCGTGCGAATGCTCCGATTTGTTCTCTCTTTCAGTTTTTCGAAAGTTGTGTTCTTTGCCGAATCATCTTCCAGTCATAGTGGAAGTAGCTAGATATGTCTCGGGGTTTTCGTAACTGATTACCCCTCGCACACAGCAAGACTCAAGAAACTGAAGACCAAGGGGACAAGGACTCCACATCCGTGTTTCCTCCATCAACGAGGTAGATAAGATAGGACGTCTGATAATAATAAGGGAAAAGGGACGGCCTTACTCAATCCATTTTGAGTGCGACACGCATTCCACTTCTACGGGGTGTCCTGGAGGCGATGTGAGTAGGTATGTGACCTACACAATGACTTCTGTTGGCCAGCCGATGAACAAGTCGATGTATTATTCTTCCCAGGGAAGTCTGGTGCCAATTCATCGACTCTGGAGGGAAGGAAGACCTGGTTGGGGTAGGCGAGAAATCAGAACCAAGAAGCTAGCACTTCCACCGACTGCGCTCCGCGCGACCTTGTCTTATAGTCTAAGATAAAACTGTTCCGAATAAGTCGAAGAAACAGTACGATCCCAGCAGTAGTCGGACGTGCCTTTTCGACACTTTTGATTCTTTGTTTAGGATCGAAAATAGAGGGCTTCTGAAAAACTCAAATTCCTAGGCGCTTGGATTTCATGTCTTATGTCTCATACTAAAGAGGAAAAATCAAAAATATTTCAACGTGTTATACTTTGAGACATGTGCATCCAACACGAGCATTGTCACGCTTACTTGATTTATAGTGCAAATGCGATCCGCGTGGAGGTTTTCAATCAGCAGGTTTTTACGAACGGCAGTGCTGAACCTTTTTACATTTGCGATTTTGACTGTCTTCCAATTACTTAGATTTCCTAAAAACAAATTAGCCAAATTTTGCCGTTGGCAAGGGAAAGTTCTTATTCTTCTTTCATGAAATAATTTGGTGGAGGCAACCTCAAAGCTCTTACGACTGGAACGCGATGAACTACGCAACATAGACATCCCTGTTACGCCATTATTCGAAGTCTTCATGCAATCTTGAACGACTATGAAAACGTTTATAAGAATGGCATTATATAAGGGTCCGATTGATGAATTCAGATGCCTTCTCGATTCCTCATCGTCAAAAAACGTGCAAGAAATAACATGCTTAAGCGCTTTGTAATTGAATTTAAGAGCAACTGTACTTACTTTAGGTTTAGCTAATAAAAAGCTGAGCAGGAGGAGGTGATCAGAAGAAAGAGAAGGCTGTTAAAGTAGACGGCCATACTGATAGCTCAGCACAGATGTACACGGATTCAATGCGATAATTTATCGATAGAAATTACAAAAAGAGAGAGAGAGAGATAGAAAGATGAGATAAATGACATTTCGACTATCCGTCAACCAAATACGACCAAACAGTCGGAACTCTGAAGCAATATCCAAATTCAAGTAGCAGAATCTTTGAAAAGAGTAAAGAATTGCACTGCAGCATTCATCAGCGCTCCAACATTGTGGTGGTTGTCTAACAGGTCCTTCAGTGTTTCAGGATCACAAATCTTGCTATTCTCCTTAATGGAAAACGCAGGCATGAACGTATACAGGACTCTTACCTTTCTGTAACACGAAAGTGGAGCAGCTAGTTATCGGAGTGGAGTCGCGTGCTCTATCGAAGTTAACAAAGGCCTCCTTCCACAAAGGGAAAAACAAAGATGGGAAGGCAAAAGGCCAGCGCTGTTGCCATTAGCAGAGATTATCTCATTCAATTATGTCTAGACATGGAAGGCCTATGTATATGATCGATCTTCTCAATGGACTAACGATTGATCGACTTTTTCATTGCAAACGAAGCAGGGAACACTATTGACGTTTGTACGAGGCCGGTTCAAGCTGGTCGAAGAGACATTTGGAGACCATTTGCTCAAACATCATTTCATTTTTCGGGAGGAAACTAAAAGGGAAGCAGGGAACAGAAGCAGATCTCAAGAGCAAAAAGTAACGCCAACCTTTTTAGTGTAAGTCGAGGAAACGTCCACTAGTCACCCCGAGCTGGAGAGTGGTTAACCTGGCTGGGTGAGCTCGGGTTAGATCCCACACGATACCAACGTTGACGTTAACGTTGCTCGCAGGAGGATGGAAATTATACGAGCATCAATCTGGGACGACAGTTGGAAATAAAGACTGAGGCGTCATTGCCTATAATCGTGACACCAAGTTTAAATTGGGCCCCAAAAGGCAATACTGCGTGCTGTTCGCTCAAATTGACTTTCTTCTTACTTTTCTCGGATAAACACGGCTGCTGCTTTCAGGTCGTGGCTTTCGTAGGCTAATACGATCAGCTCTCGTGCCAATAAATTATAGCACGAAGTGTGTGGGCAGACGTACGATAGCGTTCACCTTTAACTCACTCAGACCGCAGAAATACGTCACATCTGTGAACAGTCCTTGCCCGCTGAGACAACAATTCACGGAACTAGCTTTAACGTAATAAGGGCCTGGTATAGGTTTACGGAAGAAATGGGCCTGGCTGTGGGCCTTAAATTCATATTAGGGCAAAGAACTCTACGAGAAAAAAATCTCCGCAACGCCTGCAAATTACAGATCCCTCACGTAGTTTGACAATTTAAGAAATTTCTTTTTATGACATTCCTCGGAATATAATGAGATTAATGTTAGATCAATGAATCTTGGTAAAGGTAGTCCATGCAAAATTTTGGTAAACGGTTGTGAAAATGTTGCTCCAGACCTCAACTTGCTCTCCAGGGGAGGCACTCGACAGTTCTTTTGTTAAGTTTAGCGTTAAAGACCCTAAATAGGGAACTCTGCACGAATTCTTATCTACACCCACTGAATCCGGATTCTGACTGACTATGTTCCTAATGAGTGATACTAGTATAATAGGTGACACAGAACACCACTCTGGAGAACGACGCGCTTATATGAGGATACTAATCGCAAGAGCAGAAATCACACTTTAGGAGGATGTGGTGGTTTTTGACAGGTTTGTGGCACAGAATAGACATCGAGTCCCTAAAGCCACATGCTCCCAAGAATGGAAAGTAGGCGCAAGCTCAAACTCAAAGACGTGTCCAGCCCAAAATAGTCAAATGGATGGAGATGTTAGAGGGCTTCCAAGCTGACTACAACTGCTATAACAGTCTAGGACTATCATATTGAATAGTGACTCATTGTATTCGTCCTACTCATAAGGTTGATCCTATTTTAGAACAATTCGAACGTATGTGCACAATGAAAGCTTCTTTAAGTTATTTTGGATCCTCAAGTTTATCAGAAAGCATCGCTATCAAGTTGTTAACCGAATACATTCTTCCTCAGTCAGAGGCGTTTAGGCATAGAACTGCTAGAGTAAGATTGGCAAGCCAAAGTTGAGGGAGGAGATAGTTGTATCACACTCAAAATGGCGGCGTATAGGCGAGGACAAGGATGCCTTATTATCCCATGATGCCGTTCAAAATAATATTTACGTCAACCCTTCCTCAGTCAGAGGCGTTCGGGATTCGTTTTATTTTTATTTTTGAAGATTAATTTTCCATATCTTGATCAAGACATGGATTATGTTCTCTTTTTTTTTTGAAAACAAAATCTCTAGACTCTTAATAATGCGCGAGAAATCGGTTGGTGGAAATTTTGTTCACTTCCTATTACCAGTGCCTTACAGAGCGAATCTGATACGATACAGTGAAAGCAGTTTGATGGTCTGAGTCAGTTTATAGTTGGGAAAGGCAAACGCATCTGTGGCATTCAAAGGAAGAGCGTTCGTTGAGAAGGCAAAGCATTTTGCTGCTGAATTCCAGCGATCCTTAGAAGACTGGGGTGATTAGAAGACAAATAAGGGCCTGACAGACCCACATTAGATGAGCATAATTACGCACTGGAAGAAAGCAGTCTTGAACAACGAACAACAGTTGTTCAAATAGATGACTAAGGGCGTAGGCGTTTATCGTATCGGCACTGCTGAAACAAAACAAAATGCGCATTAGTTCGATGCCAAATTCCTTCACCCAGGCAAGGCTGTCCACACACACACCAACGGAGAGGGTTCACTTTTCAGAAGGAATCGTGCGGAAGTACGCATTTTTTATTTTGCCGTTTTAGAGAAAGAAAATTTCAGGATATGAACACCTCTTTTGATCTGCGATTCTACGAGCCTCTAGGAATCTTCCTGAAGCCTGATTTGCACATCTGGAAATCATCAGAAGCAGTCTAAAGTTCAACAAACGAACTGGTCTGTTGTTTCATTTTCAAATCAACTGAAACCACCATTATTCAGTTCCCTACGACATCAAGAAAAATGTTTGCTATAATGAAGTTGTTACGTTTGGAGTTTATGAATGCCAGCGATTTTATACTTCTTGCACGATGACCCGTCTGCACATGCATCAAGGAACGTCATGTAATGTCCAACGAAACTAAGATGAATGATCGTCGGCATGCACTGTATTCGACAAACCTAACCCTAACCGGCTGCTTTTTTATCGAACATCTGGATGCGTTCATTAAGGATGCACTGCTTGTTAAACAGCATGATATCGAATTCGCCGCCGGTGATTTTAAACACCTCAATTAATCAAATCTTTTCAGATTGCGATCACTTAATGTTTATCTCATCGACTGAGGCACTTTCATGTTAAATTGTACATTTTTCATATCAAGTTGGACACTACTCAGTTTAAACTGGACACTCGGGCACATGACCCAAAAAAATTAAAACAAACATTTTAAAAATTTCCTTTAACAAAAAATTATTTTAACCATCGCGCAGGGCTTGTAGTTAAACCAGTAAGAAGTTTGTTTTATTTAGAAGACCTTCACTTTGATTTCAGAAGGATCGCGCTTGTATGGAAGACTTTCCGATGTGACATGAAAATGTTAGAAAAGTTTACAGTTTGAGTAAAAGGGTGCTTTCTGAGCCGAGTCGTGATTTTTCGAATATGAGCCTCGCAAACCTACAGAACCTTTCTACAACCTAATCAAATCGCGCGTGTAGAGCCAAACAAGCCTTCTATCACCGTCGGGGTAGGTGAATTTTGACCAGACATGTCTGGGAAGGATATTGCGCTGAATTGTTCATCGGTCGGCTGAAGTCGCTGTATGGTCAAATACGCATTCAAGTCGCCTCCATGATATTCCGTAGAAATATAACGGGTAGCGCATCCCAAGAGGGATTGAGTAACGCCATCCTTTATCTTTTAACCATATCCTAATCAAATTGCGGAAGTCTCCCAATTCTATGACATCATAGAAGCATGGAGCCGATAGGCTTGCATCGCATATATCATGCATCTGCCTCTTAAGCGTACTCGTGACACATATCGTGATAAGATGTGCACCACTGAACTCAGCCGTCTGCAGAGAGCTCAACGATCGGGTTGTAAACGCTAGCGTGCCGATTGACGAAGTATCAGCGATCGCGACAGCCTTCGTATTCTGGATAGAGCATGACGTCTTCATGCTTCTTCAGCGAGGACCACGGGGTGATTTCTCAACGAAATGCGCAGAGGGCGGGGACTAGGAAATATCCGGCTCAATGCACAGAACTCAGAACAGGTAAAGAAGGGCGTTAATAAGTCGATGAGCCACACACCTACTTCTACGGGGTTCCATCGCGTTGCTCTCCAAGCTATCTATTGTTTTGATAAGATTTTTAGCTGAGTGGTTTTTTCAATCTGTTGCTTTCCTTAGCGACAGAAAATATTCGGCACAGTGAAGGATCCTTTAGAGAAGGACCAACACATGCGATGCGGCTAGGAATATTAACAGAAGCCTAGAGCATTAGAACTAAGGTCAGAAACAAGGTCTCGGCAAATAGGTACGTGAGGCAATTTAAAAACGTACAAATTAAATATGCGTAAGGACTGGTTTCAGTGTAGTTCTGGTGCCAAAAGGTGATAAAAAACCACGGCTGTAAAGGAAAAGGCGGCATATTCGTCCGTAGCGCAGTACATTTATCATTAGATTCATATCACATTCTATGGTTAGCTTGTTTTTGATTGACTGTTATGATTTGTTGCTTTTTGTCACTGTTACAACCCACGAATATCATAGTGTAATAAACAATAGTACATAATGAATCATTGCTGCAATCATTAATATATTTGAGTTAAGAAAAAGATTACGGTGGATCTAAATATCCGTCCTCTCAAATTTTTATGAGTCCAAGAAATGAAAGTTAGCAAAATCCTATTTCTCTGCAATTTAGCACTCTAGAACTTTAGCGATTTTTGAAATGATATTAATCACTAATATCATTTTGAATTTATATAAAATATAATATAATATATAAACAATAATAAATTATAATATATATAATATAATATCATTTAATATATATAAATTTCGAAAAGCAAAAAAAGGCAAGAAAGTCCTTTCAAGTAGTGCACATCGACGACGCCTCAAGCACTGCTATGCCTTGTGAGCGGAGCTGCTCACGTATTCATTTCGTGATTTCAGCCTTCACGATAGCCAGCGTGGGCCGCACTGAAGGAAAAACATGTCATGCCTCGCGCGATGGATTTGATCTGGCCATAAATGATAGATGTCGGCAAGTCTGCTGAGGAAAAGAACTTCCCGAACCTACAGAGAAGACTAAGCCCCAGGGGCAACAGGTCGCGCGGTGCTAAAGGCGAAGCAACGCTTCAGATGCTGCGGATGTGCACGGCAGTTTGAGCTGGAGGGCTGGCCCAACGGCACATTCGTGGGGATTGTGTGGAACGCCCTCTTGTCGCGCGTTTTTAGCTGCACTCGGGCCGGGCCCATTAGCCGAATGTCAAAGAGCCCAGAAAAGGGGCCATTCAATCTGCCAAATAAGGAATTGGGTGTTCCCGAGTTCTTTAAAGGACAAGAAGTGTTTGGTCCAAAAAGGCATATATTACCGACGAACGTTGCATTAACCCGGCACTCGAAGGACAGCGTATGTGATTCATGATTATCTATTTATTTATTAGATTTCCAGGTACATGCCCTCGCTTAGAAAAAAAAGGATAAACAGAATAAATAGAAAACACTGATCTTGCAGAATACAAGGAGGAGAAGCATGCACATGCATGTAGAAGTGAATGATGTGATACAGCAATTGTAATGTAGCATCAACTTACTACTTACTCCATGATGATTAAGCTGCAAGAGACTTTTTACAGTCCTGCACAGACAAGCTCGTCATGTCTTCGCGTTTACTAAGCATAAGATTCAGTTCACTAAGTGTTCTATATGTCAGAAAATTAGGTCTTAATTGCCTCTTAACAAGTGAACCTTAAAGTTTGAGCTCTCCTCTTGCAAATGTCGGTGCGTGTGCCATCAGAGAATGTTGGATTAATTGACAGCTTGTTGCTAATGATCATGTACATCAGGACACGATTTGCGGTTTTTCTTCTATTCAGCGACAGAAGATTTTTTTCTTAAAGATCATATTTAAGTAATGTGTTTGAAGTTCATAGTTGTAAAACCAAAATAAGATTTGGGATAACACCTTTCCCTGAGTAACTCCGCTGTGCGGGGATGATATTTTAGAAAACCAAACCTTCATGTTAAAGTGATAGATCAAGACTGCCTTGTTCAACTTTTAATCATCAGATAGACTCCTAGTATAGCTTCCATTTTCACTATTGGACTTTTCACCAGGACATTTTCGATGGCTTTCTAGAAATAGAAGTATCTTACGTCCATACGCCCTCTTTCTTCATGTCAAGTTCGATTTTTTTCGAGCTTTTCTTGTCTAGTCGCTTAGAGAGGTAACAAGGGCAGTTTGGAAAGGTCTGATTTTGAGAAAGCTGTGCTGATCTCCTGAAATTACATTGTGACTTGAAGATGCACTAATAGTTGCTAGTAGAGAAAATTTTCAGAAGTTGACGTTGGCGTTATCCTATTGGCTTGTATGTATCTATATATGTATTTGTTATCGGACATAATAGCTACTCCAAGAAATTCATAATTTAGTCGCTTAGTCCGGCTGCGATAAAAAAAGTTGAGCAAAGTAGGGGTGGAATGAGACATAAGGATACGCAATTTTGTTGCTGAGCTTCAACACTTCAATAGTCTCAGCCGTAACCCGAAAGGAGCTGCTACGCGATGGACAATATTTTAAGCTAACTATAATATGTTGTAGACATCAAGAAATTTTTTAGTTTCTTTTTCTTACCGAGAATGCTCATTGAACGTTTGCTTCATAGTCATTCATGTGCGCTAGCCCAAAAATTTAGTGGTCGAACGAAAGGGGATAAGAATACTTCATCTCATGGTCGTAGATAATTTCTAATTACAGTGGTATAGGAGTCTAAAAGCCGAAGTGCCGATTGAAGAATCCGTCAATTTCGATGCGACCTGTTTCAGCCCATAGTTCCTCTCACACTTTGCTGCAGAAAAAGGTTGGCACTACTGTCACTTTGAAAAGATAAGAAGCGGCGGATCGAAGACCTAGGCCGGTGACATCTAAACAGAAACTGAGGCATACTTCACTGAGTCGATTTTTGTGTCAACGAATAAAAGCGATATTATGTCGGTGTGATCCAGCTCCATCGGTTAAGGGGGTTTGTGGCATGGATGAGCCCTGTGGCTCTTACCACGTAGAGCCTGACCTTCAGCCTCACCTCTCTCTCATACTGGATGATAATGGAAATAGAGCGAAGCCAAAGGATGAGCTGGGTGGGTTCGCACTGCTAGCGACGTGAATATGAAAGCATGATTTGATCTCAACTATATGAGTCATTTTCCAGCGTCCATTAGCGATTGTAGTGGGTGTACTTTTTGGATTCTCGAAATCTTTATCTATGTGGAATTGCTTTTCTTCGTCCTAGTTGACCAGGTACTGGAACGTTTCAGCTGTGTTCTTGCCATGAGCCATCAAAAATTCGAGTCAATTTAGGAAAGTGGATTGTGCTCGGCACCAATCTCGTTCGTTGCGCCGGTGAATTTCCGATGTTGCGCGCCCACATTTACGGATGTAGCAACAATGGCGAGGTGCTTGTTCAGAGGTCAACAATAGCCAGAAAACTCCTGATGGAGTAATGACTGCTGACGAAGAAGGAAAGCAAAGATGAACGTTACTGAAGGCGACGTATTATGTAGGAGAATGGTATTTACCGAAAGGTATTTACAAAGTGGCCGAGGTGTGCCCTTCCTTCTTCTTCTTCTTCTTCTTCAGCGTTTGTCCTGCTTCGTGGTTGTGTCGGCTATATGTGCCCTTATTTCTCTTCATAATAATATCGTTGGTTTTCTGCTAGAAGTTTTAAACTGCAGCCCAAAGGTGCTTGCCTACTACCAAATCATTCTGCTTACGGGTATCATCTAACTGTTTCGAATGTGGTTTTTTTTCTTTGTATACCTATTTATTTATTTCAAAGTATGTTCACCAATCACATGTGCTAAAGTGTAACAACAAACAGTAAAGCACATGTAAAGGACTAGGTAACTTATGTAGCGAATAAGAAGTAAGCCTACGAAACCTAGATGCTTTCGATTTCACCTATTTACCTACTTTAGCAACGTATTTTGCAGTAATTCAATCGTTTATTTGGTCCGTTCGCATAATATCCGTATTTTATACTGCATACTACTGTATCTATATTCTCTATATACTCTACGCACGGCTATACACTATTTACTCCATATATATATTCGTATGTAACTGTTCTAATATCTCTATATATCAGTGACTAACACGGTTCCGACTATATCACATGGACGATCCAGAACTGCATTCTATCATAAGGATAATAAATAAATAAATAAACAGTCGTTTAAATGACGACAGTAAGTTTGCGCTCCGTGAAGTTCCTCTAGGAGAGGAAACTTGACCTCCCTTCGAACTTTGGAACCGATAAATACGGTCTGAGGTTCCCTCTCCTGTTAGTTGTCACAGAAGCGCCAAGAAAGTCGATTATGTCAAGGGAATCCTTTCCTTGAGAATTCTGAGCAACGTGACCAAATCCGAACTCTTCCGCCTAGTATGAAGGATAGGCAAACGAAATGTATTGATCCCATCAGAGCCGAATATTGACATACTTGCCACCAAAGAATCCCAGAAAGTGTTTACGGTTGAAGCTATTTTAAACAATTTCAAGGAACTTTATGCTTTTCTTTTACCAGGGACTGCATAAAAACGGAAGCACCACATTCTAAAATAAGCCGAAGGTGCGACTTATCTGGTTAGCTATAAATTCCGTGGTTAGTTCTCTTTACAAGTGCTTTATAATGACGTTCAAAGCTCAGGTGGTTGGAAAACGGAAGCCTAAACCCGGCATTTCCTGTTTGTTCAGAAACTGAGCTATTAAGAGTGTGGGCGGAAGAGTGACTTTGACGCTTCGACTGCCTACAAGAATTTTTCAACAGAAATAGGAGGTTCCCGGGAGATTATCCATTTCTCAACAAAATTAGTAGCTCTTTGGGCATTACAGGAAGCCTTCTGGCTCTCAACCTTTTCCTAGACCTTTTTATTTCAGCGTGCATTTTCCAAGATAGTTCAAACCTTGGAACTGTTCAGCAATTATCGTGTTCCGTGGGGATTAGTTACGTCTTACAAGTCTACTCGCTTACCAAAATACTTACAGAACATGCTAGCTCATCGAGAGTGTCTGTTTCATGAAGCCAGGCGTTCTAATGACTGGTCAAGTTACAGAGCCTATACAGAAAAATTCTCAAAATGTCTTAAGAAATACAATGCCCACTTGGAAAAGAAAGTAATTGAGTCTCGGAATAAACAAAGGTTTTATAAGTATTTAACTAGTAAAATTCATTGTTCAGACCATGTTACATGTCTCAAACAAGAAGGAGTCATTGCTACGACAGCAAAAGACAAGGCGAATATGTTGGCAAACAGTTTTGTAAGAGTTTTTCAAAAGGATGATGGCAAAGCGCTGCCGCCGTTTTCGCCTAATATTGAGGCCATGGTGGACTTTCCATGGTTCGAAGGGAAGAAACTTTATGATCTGTTAATAAGATGGCCAAGATCTACATCTGTCACACCTGATTTCGTGCCGCTGTTCTTTCTTCAAAAAATTGCTTATGCTATATGTAGTCCCCTTGCATACCTTTTCAATCAGTCAATAATGTACAGCGAGGTTCCCTTACGTTGGAAACATTCTTTTATAACGCCTGCTTTAAAAAAAGCAACCAGCTGGTAACCCATAGAATTATCGTCCTGTAAGCATCACCTCCATTTTATGTAGGCTGTTTGAAAAGGTGCTGAAAGAGCACATAATTGATTTTCTTTCTACTCGCAGAATTATCAGTGAGCATCAACATGGATTTCTTCCTGGCCGTTCTGTGGAAACCAACTTGCTTGAATGTATTGACGACTGGACGAGTGCACTAAATGACAAATGCAGTTGTGACGTCGTATATTTCGATTTCGCAAAAGCATTTGATCGGGTGTCCCACAGAAAATTATTATTCAAACTAGAAAGACTACAGTTTCATCCGATTCTCATCAAATGGATTGCTAACTATCTGTCTAACAGGACGTTCCAAGTAAAGATAGGAGATACGCTGTCGGATGTGAAGAGCGTTGTAAGTGGAGTACCTCAAGGGGGTGTCCTTTCACCTGTTCTTTTCAACATCTACACGAGTGACTTACCACAGGTCGTTCAAGAACTTGGCATTTGGATAAAAATGTATGCGGATGACGTGAAAATATACAAACCGATTGTGGAAACAGATGATTCTCATAAAATGCAATTGGCAATTGATTCCTTAGTAAACTGGACGAAGGAATGGCAGTTGCCTCTTTCTGCAGAAAAAACGACTTTTATGCAGCCTACAGCTAATTCACCTCATCGTGTTCATTCCTACACCGTGGACGGGGTTACAATTTTTCCTACAAATTCCGTTAGAGATCTGGGCTTTTACTACAATAGCGACCTAGATTTCTCTGAGCACATCAGAGCCCGATGTAAGATCGCAACTGTGCGTACCTTTCATATTTTTAAAGGACTTTGTACCAAGAACAAGTCAATTCTTCTCCGAGTTTATAAATCATATGTTCGTCCAATTGTGGAGTCTAGTGTCACAGTATTCAACCCGTCTAAGAAGAAAGACATATACTGCATTGAAAGAGTTCAAAATAATTTCACTCGTAAGCTTATAGCACGGTCTGGAGCATACAGTTACGACAGAATTCCAAATGCCGTAGTAAGAAACAAACTTCTAGAGCTTCC
This sequence comes from Heligmosomoides polygyrus polygyrus, assembly GCA_947396885.1. Classification (NCBI taxonomy): domain Eukaryota; kingdom Metazoa; phylum Nematoda; class Chromadorea; order Rhabditida; family Heligmosomidae; genus Heligmosomoides; species Heligmosomoides polygyrus. Next base: position 69,174,083 of record OX377204.1, on the reverse strand, counting down.
ATCGCTTGTTTCTCGGCGTAAACTTTTTGATGTGTGTATGGTTCATAAATTGTTACACCATAGGCTCACTAGAAAAGGAGTAGACATGAAGCAGTTATTTGTCATAGCTGATTCACGAACTAGAGGTGGTCTACTAAAAATCACTTTATCTCGCCCAAAAACCAGACTGTATGCCAACACTTTCAAGTATAGAGCAGGAAGTGCGTATCTAAAGCTCACGAAAAATATGCCTGATGCTTTACCAATAAACCAATTCAAGCGCTTTGCTAGCCGAGCATTATTTAGATATGACGTTTCTTGAGATAATTCATTAAGTAATACCGACTACCTTTCCCGATTTGGTGTTCGTTTTTGTGTGCTAATCTGCGTTTTCTTGAATTACTATCTTGTTGTTGGTTTTTTTCTCACATTTGCCTTTTGCAGATGTAATAAACTGTAAACTGTAAACTATAATTTCGTATGTACACAAAAGAAAAAGTAATGAGGAGAGTATTCTACTCTGTGGTGCTTCACTAAAAGCAGAGTACACCGAAGAATAGGAATACCTTTTAATAAATATACCCTGACAGGTCTGCCTGGAAGAAAGCCTTTTGGCAAGTCTACGATCATACCTTCATTTTTTAGTACAACGGTGTCCTTGTGCAGCATGATTGACAACAAAAAAGTATAAAATAGCAATTAATATTTTTAACAACATTGTGGTTCCTTTCCGGGTGTTGGGCAGTCTTATGCAAGATATAAGATCTTTGCGAATTTTATAGCATCTTTTGTAGCTTGTTCTTATCCCTTTAAAGTCTGTGAAAGAGCAGCACAGAACTTCGATTTCTTCTAAAGACTGTTCTTTTAGATTCTTCTAAGGTATTTGTCAGTCCGAAGCGCCTGGCTTGACGAGGTTTTGCCACAAAGATATTTTAACAAACTTGCCATCAGTTTCCAGATGAAGATATTTTGTAAGCCTTCCCATTGATTGAAAACACAAGCGCAATACGCAATACCACAGAGCTGATCCGACTTCGGAAAGCCGTTTCATATGTTTGAGGAATTATGCGCATTCGACGTTGTCCCTAGACACAGTACCCAGGAACCTCATAGCTTTAGTCCAAAACTTGTTTGCCAATGTTTCGATTCCTTACAATTAGCAACCCCACATCTTTCACCAAGCCACCACAGTTGATTGAAAATTATAAACGCTGTGCATGTGACTTTTGTATCAAGATATCCATATTAATGTTAATATCAGGATAAGGCATTCTGGGGCAGATTCATCAACTACTTACAGCACTCTAATGGTGAAAATGCTTCCCAAATCCCTGATAGCGCGGCTCATCAAACGATATGGTGAAACATTTCACGTTGCTGAATCTGGCCCCTGCTCTCAAGCGCGACGAACCGACGTAATCGACGACAAGTGCAACTTCAAATTGTAGCCGCATTCCGCGTGCTCTTACCTACCCTGCCCCAGCCATGGCCGCGACAATTTTGAGTCGGCAGTAGATCGAACGCTTCAGCCTTCTGCTTCAACAGACCGACACGACCCCCGCACCACGCCCATGATTTACGGCCCATCGCTTCTGGGTCGACTCGATCACCACATCCTTTTGATGTGTTGTTCTAGGTAACTTGTCTGGGTCACCCAAATTGATTACTGCTTTCTTAAGAGATAAAATGTCTAACACTTTCATTCAGAACAGCGCAAACCTACAAAGAAGCCATCGCCGCGATACAGACTTTACACTTCAGTAGCCAATCTCGGTTGGACAGTTAACGTAGCCTTCCCAGTCCTTCAACACGAACATTTGACATTGTGAAATGTTCGAATGCGCTGAATGTAATCACCGCTTTCTCTTTTGCCATTCTCCTTCCTTGACACTTTCTGCCCATCTGAAGTAGGATCGATTTCGCTTTACGACAGAGACGTACTCTGTAATGGATATCTGTACCGTTACACCGCCAGAATACAACAGAATTTCTCGACCGCCTGCTGTGTCGCTCCTCAAATGGAGCTGTATGTACGAGATAGGCCGGATATGATGAATAAGTGCACTTAACCAAAGGTACGTAAGAGGGGATCAAAGATGCTCATATAGTCAAGAAGAAAGGATTCGCCGGAGCCAATGATCGCGGAGCAACAAAAAGCACATATTTGAGGGTTTATGTCATTCCAAGAAAGGAACAAAAGGCACATATTTGAGGGTTTATGTCATTCCATTAAAGGAATACAAATTTAGTTAGAGTTTTTTCAAAGTTGTGCAGCGTGAATTTCAAGATTTTACTTTTCAAGCGGAGGAAGAGAAAAGGGTATTCTAATCAAATCTCATTCGTTTAGGGTCTCCGAGCAAGCACGCAAATGAGTATAGTTCCAAAGCACACACAACGTAGGAAACAATGAGGCATTGTGCACTTAGGCACCAACTGCGCTAATAACGACTTTACGCGTGACGCAGGACGAGATTAAAGACACAAGCTAACGAGCGGAATGAGTGTTACAATCCAAATTATACTGCTATCAGCGGAAATGAACGGAACAGTCGAATTGCCTCGACGTAGCGGATGGGGTCGAGTTGAGGGATTTCGGTTTCAGAACTGGCACCATGAAGGTTTATGAAATCTACTTCAAGAAAACATACCGCACTCACGACCCGCGCGAAGGCAAGAAAAAACTCGCAGACAGTTCTGTATGCACGAAACGCTAACCCTATGCTCTGAGAAGCATTTTCTAGGTTCTGGAGTTTACGAGCTGTTAAAAGCGATAATGAAACTATATAAAATAAAATAATGCGCCAACCAATCCTGTTGCGGGATGCACCAAGCGTTCTACTTCTCGGTATAATACCGCCCCTAATTCATGAACAATCGACCCTTGCGACAGGTTTTTCCGCCGAAAACCGTCGCAGTGCCATAACTTCGTTCAAATTCAATTATATGAAAATTAAATTGCACCATTAGATTCATCTCCCTCCTACCAATCCAACTACCAGCATGAGCCGTAAGATTGGATACTCTTGACATAGTTGTGGAGCTTGTCCTCCCAAACGTCTGCTAATTGATTTGCGATCCCTCCGCGAGCTCCACTGGTCCATCTTTCTAGAACTATCGAGTTTAAAAAAAGTGTGCAGTAGCAAACTTTCTTTATCAGATCTGTGTTTTGTAGAGCGTGGCCATCATTTTGATAGTAGACAATGCGAAGTTTATCGAGTTTGAAGTGTCGGCCTGTTCTATGACATGGATTCTTCGAAGTTATTCCAAGTTAGCAGCGAACATCACGAAGGAACTACTAGGTTGTAACGAAATAAATGGCACTGAACCACTGTAAATTTAAACAGTTGGCTTGGCAAGTTTACAAGCTTTTTTATCCCAGTAGCATAAAAATCAGAAGTTCTTGAATTGACGAAATTTTCGAAGGCACTTTCGGCATCCTGTTGGTATTTGAATATTTTCCCTACCAAGAAGTCGCCGTGATGCTTGAAGAAAAGGTAGTCTGTTGGCGAGAGCTCGGGAGAAAACGGAGGACGTGGTAGAGTTTCAATGCTCAGCTCATTCAATTTCTGCAACGTCATTCGTGCTACATGGGGGCGAGCATTGTCGTGCAGAAGGAGAACTCGCCTTCGGTTTACCAAGGCCGGCCGGATATCCTTCAACTTTTTCATCATTTCTTCAATTTCAATGCAGTACTTCTCTGCCGTGATGGATTCACCGGGAGGGAGGAAGCTGTGGTGAATAATTCCCAGCGAACACCGCCATACTGTCACCATTACTTTCTTTTGGTGCAATTCCGGCTTCGCAAAAACCTTGGGGCTCTCATCGCTGTCCACCCACTGTGCCGATCGTCGCCTGGTGTCGTACATTATCCATTTCTCGTCACAGGTTACGATGCGATCAAGGAATGGGTCCGTTTCGTTCCGTAGAAGCAGTGCGGACGAGATCTCATATCGTCGGTTTCTTTGCTCCTCAGACAGCTCGTGAGGCACCCGTCTTTCCAGCTTTTTGGTCTTTCCAATTTCCTTCAGATGCCGTGCAGCTGTGTTGTGACTGACGCCAAGAACCTTCGCTATCTCCCTGGTACCTTTGTGTGGAACCTCCTCTACTACATCTCTCAGCTTGTCCTCATCAACATCACTATGCCTCCCACGACCTTCACGTTCTTCCAAGCTCTCATCTCCATTCCGGAACTTCTGATACCAACGATACGCCATCCGAATTGTGGAACATCCTTGCCCGAATGCGGCGTTGATCTTCTCGTCCGCCTCCTTAGCTGTAGTGCCCAGCTTGAATTCATACGAGTAAATGCCTCGGATTGCCCTTTTGTCCATCTGCAAAAAAAGTCAATAAAACTCTAAATTTTTCCCACTTTTACATAGAAAGTTTGGTACTCACCGGTAGAGCAAAGTTTGCGCTTCTAAATGATATGCCACTTGTTACGGTTTGTTCTTGATCAAACGCGTAAGGACGCGCCAAAAAATGGCGCGAGCCAGTGCCATTTAATTCGTTACAACCTAATAGCTCATTTATCATCAGAAGTTGAATGCCATTGGTTTGATTGGTTAATGACATTTTCTATTATATGATAAGTAATTCAGACTAATGCAGCAGCAGGTGCTCTGTATGTAGCTGTATAGCAAATTAGGGGTGCTTTGTGTCCAATACAAATTTGAGGGAAAATATTAGAATGCCATCTCGAGAGAATAGAACTGGAATAGCTTTTCCCTTATCACAAGAAAAATAAGTACTGCGTAACAAATACTCTTTGGCGAAGCCTTCTAAACTCTTCAGTATCTGAAAATTTTCAAGGTGAGCTAAAAATGGCGCGAAACGCTATTGAATCTATTACTACTATGTTTCTTTTGCTTGCTATCGTCTAAGGGCAGGAACGAAACGGTTGCAAGACCCTTTGGTTTTTCATTCCTTCTCCTATTCTTCTTGTGTTTTAGTTATCCATAATTAGTTGTGTTTTCGTATTAACACCGTGAGAGTAGAGGTTGCCATCGCTTCCGGACGTCACTAACCTGAAAAAGTTTTCACCACCCTTTAACGCCGATCTCGAACACGAGAGAGCTGGAATGAGCCGTGAATGAAGGTGGACGATCAGCAATTCCACAACCTCTCTTACCATCTCGTGGTAATAGCACCAAACATAGGCAAGCAGAGCGACCGTTTGTAGAGCTCTCCCGTGTTGGAAGGACATTTTGTGAAAGAACCTCGCGAAGGCATCACTCATGAGAAACCGGCGAGTTTCCGATGCCCGTTCAACGGAACGAACGTCTTCGAATGTTCCAGCGCCTATCCAAGTGCGTAGTCAACATGGCGGACGAGCTAGCACAGGAGCTGGGTAGAAGGAAACGAGCGGATTCGGCAGCCTTCAAGAGCGTCGAAGAGGTGGAGAAGTTGAAGAACGTCTGGCTCCTTGCCCGCCTATTCGACTCCACTATTCTACCTGCACCAACATACGCCTCAGAGACCTAAGCTCTACGAAAGCAAGATGAACACAATCAATTCAAGCTTGCGGCATGAATTCTGCTTCTGTGGAATGTCGTGGAGGCAAGTGATCGATGCCTTCGTCAATGCTATAGAATCACAGACTCTATCGCTTCGGCCAATCATCGAAGATTGGGTGGGCCGGCCACCTATGTAGCGCGTTTCGCAGACAACCGCTATACGATTGGATTCCGCAGGAAGAGAAGAGAACACCAGGACGCCCACCAATGCGTCTTCGTGAAATCTCTAGAATTCAATTCTCTAGACATCTTCGTGAAATCTCTAGACGAACGATATGACGCTCTTTGTGTACCTTGAGCAAGGAGGATCCATTGCTGCGCTCTGACACGTTTGAAACGGCAAATTCTTACTGATCTAATTGTAACTATTTAACAAATAAAAGCGTAATTGCCAACAGAGTAAAAAAATCACGCTGCCCAAATAACCCAGAAAAACAAAAAACCACCCCAGAATTTTTCATGGTTTTGCAATGAGTAGACGTAATAGGGATGAATGGAGATGTTGCCGCCACCCCGCTTAAGCGATTCGAATTTCAATATGACGACAGGTGACAGAGGTGATAGAGGTGATACAAGTGATCGAACGAATCTGAATCGCAATTAGTATATATTTTTAATCGGATAAATCACAAATGATAAGTAAAACTTATTCGTATTTTTGAGTGTGACACAATTTCAATTGAAGACGAAGACACCGAGAATTTCGTGTTAATTGAATTCAACCGAAACAAGTTTTGAAAACTCGGAGTTTCGAATGAAACAGATAATGCCGATTTCTCTAAGACCGGATTTTTTAAACGAAGCCGACCGATTATCTAAAATGGCTGATTGGAAGCCCATGTGCAAAACAACCCAAATCGGTCGATGGATTGCTGAGTCGATCGCGGCTATGCGGTTAACGTGCAACTTTAGTGGCATGTCCTGGTCATTCAACACTTACAGAAGGTTCGAAACGGCAAATCCTTACTGATCTAATGGCAATTGTTTAACAAATAAAAACGTAATTGCCGACAGAGTAAAATGCACGCTGCCCAAACAACACCCCAGAATTTCTCAATGTTTTGCAATGGGTAGAAATGAAGTCTAGTAATAGGCACTTAAAAGACATCATTTTTGTTGAAGTACATATCTTGACTGCTGCAAATCACCTTAAGGTGTTTTGGTTTTTTGCTTTTTTTGGTTGTTGCTTTGTTTGGTTTTGTTTGTTTTTGGGTTTTTTTGGTTTTACATGCTTAGGTAGAACACCACATTTTCATCTCGTCTGGTGATAGCTCATAAGTAGAACTAGGCTTATTGATACATATTTCAACACTGCTTCATTGATGGGCAACCCCAGATTTTGCAATAAATCTCTCCAAAACACGAAAGTGATTTAATGTAGCCAAATTTTTTGACAGACAGGATGAGGAATCATTCTCAAACACCCAAACGCTGTGAATAATTTTCTAGGAAGTGAGACGAGTGTCGAACTATGATCCTCAACTAGAAAACCACGTGAGCGAGACGAAACACTACTGAAGCATGTTATTCATCAGAGAATCGCATTCTGGCATCCATTAACTTCCGAGCAATACAAATCGAACGACCTACTGCGCTCATAAAAATCCCCTTAGGCATAGGTAGCGGCGAGGCTGTGCAGTGGGTCGAAAATAAGCGTGTCGCGAGGTCTACACCAAGTGACGCTGGCTGGCGCGGCGCCTCGAAGAGCAGTTGGGAAAGCAGTGGAGTCCTCATTTGAGCGAGTTCATTTCCCCAAGCTTTTAATGAGCCATAATTCACTCACGCGGAACTGCCAGCGCATAGGTTGTCAAAGGCAGGCACCTCTGAGCCTGCAGAGCGTGCGTGTCTTGAGCCCTGAACTGAGCAGTTGAGCAAATCACGGGAAGGCGACAACGCTGTGCGATCACTTCCTACTTCGCGATGGCTTGGTACTCGCGTTGCTTTTATTGTTAATTGGTCTCTGACATAAAGTGCATCTGTTCTACATAGTATGGACAGGAAGGCGGGATATAAAAAACTGCGAAGCGTCATTGCCTTTAGTCTATTCTGACTGCGTTATCAGTGAATGTCGTGTAAATCGCCCATGCATTTTTGATAATTTTCTTTTTGCTTGAAAACTCGGCTCTATCCTAGTCGAAGGAGGAATTCCATTTGTTCTGCTAGACACCTGCTGCGGAATTGAAAATAAGCGATAATACAAAAACAGCAAGCTGGAATGGCTTGGCTTGCAGCTTCCTGAAACGCTTGAAACTCGGAAACGTTACCACATGTGTTCGCTTCACTTTTCTAGCAGTGTCCCCTCTAGGATAGATCTGAAAATACTTCTACCCCTCCTTCATACCAATGACTAGGATAGATCCCTTTAAGTGTTTAAGAGCACGTATATCTTCAAACACTTGACAGCTTGTAGCGCAATGTGAAGTTTGGTTGAATTCCACACCGCAAGGCTCTTGCCTTCTCTTACAATTAGCTATTGTAGCATCGCTTGTCATGGAAGCGCAGTCGCAGTCACACCGCAGCACTGTAGTCATATAGATTGGATAACCTAAAACCCTCTAATAAATATTGCATTTCTTGTCAATATATAACAGATTTTGTCGAAAGTTGTTTTATCATAGTGGAGTGTAATGAGCTCCACACGTTCTGGAAAGCAGCTGCAATGATCCCGGTTGTTTGACGCTTTATGACATCTTAGCAGACACGGATCTCCCTCGATAGAGAGCCTTCAGGCTCTCTTGTTAAGAGGGATCTCGGGCCGCTTGTCGCAGGGCCACGTGGCGCGTCCCCGGGTGGTGGATAGGGGAATTAAACGCGAACCAAATGCGACCGTGTGCTGCCCAGAGACGCAGGTGGGATGCAGGGGATGGACTCCTTGCTCCTGCTGTGTCGGGTCGACGCATTCCTTGTGCGTGGGAGCGGCATGTTCGTGCTCAGTGTGCGCGGATGTGTCCGTGACTGCGGATTGTAACTGCGTCGGCTCGGCCAAAAGCTTGCACTCGGTAGACTGAGAGTACATGTAAGGCGATTCGAGGCCGCCTTAAGTCTCGCCCCGTCCCTTCGGGCAGTCTGGCTGGCTGCCCGGAGTCCTTCGCCCGCACGACAGATCCCGACCAGCTATCCGTGTGTACTCAAGTCAAAAACAGAAACACTAAAGGGCCTCATTCCCCTGACCCCGAAAGAGCCCCCATTTCTGCAGCGATTGGAAGGACGAGTACGGAGAGGCTGCTAAAATCTCAGGGCCTAACCAGGCTGCGCAAATTGAGAAGGACTAGGATGACGATCTGTACTTACAACGCCCGCACGCTTGCATCGGAAGCATCCGTCGAGGACCTGATGATGCAAGCCAGGAAGATCAAGTACGACGTCATCGGACTGACCGAGACGAGAAGACACCACCCCCTACACGCCGCCTACGACTCCGGAGAAGAACTGTTTCTCGGAACATGCTACAGCAGGGGAGTAGGCGGCGTTGGTGTCCTCGTCAACACGCACTTGGCCATGAACATCGATTCGTACGAGTCTCTGACAACCCGAATCGGACGTCTGCGACAGAAGCGATGTGGCTCCGTGCCAGCTTTGACTGTATTCGTCGTGTATGCACCAACATCCGATTACGACGACGAAGAGGTCGAAGCCTTCTACGTGGAGCTGGAGAAGTTCTATAAGGAAGATCACACCTTCTGCAAGGTGATCGTCGGCGACTTCAACGCCAAGATCGGACCGCGAAGGTCGCCGGAAGAACTTCACATCGGAACCCATGGTTTGGAGTGGAACGAGCAAGGTGAAAGGCTGTCTGAGTTTATCATGTCGACCAAGACCATCCATGGAAACTCACAGTTCCAGAAGCATCCCTCTATACTATGGACCTGGGAATTCCCCGGTGGCCAGTTCCACAACGAGATCGACCACATCATCTTCAATCGCAAGTACTGCCTGACCGACGTTTCCGTTGTCCCCAAGTTCTACACGGGATCGGACCACCGCCTCCTTCGCGCGAGGTTTCGCTTTTCGCGTCAAGGAGAGAAGGCCGCGAAGTTCAAGAAGAGGAATCCCAGAACGACCATCGTCTGGGACCTCTACACCTCTCTTGTCGGCCTTTGGGAAGATGCTGTCATGGACAACGTCGATCTGGAATACGACCGCTTCGTGCACCATCTCCACGATAGTAAGGGAGCCGAGAGCTTGAAGACCACCAAGAGACACCTGTCTCCGGAAACTCTCGAGCTTATACGATAGCGTGGAGCAGCACAAGTGCCAGGCCTGCTGACCTGCTGACGTCCGAGCTTGCGAAGCTATGCAGAGCGGCGATAAAGGAAGATCTCTAGGAGAGAAGGGCGGAAGTGTTGGCTGAAGCAGCAGAGGCAGGGTTGAGCATCCGCAATGCCCGCCGGAACTTCGCCAACTTCAAGACCAGGATGACCGCTCTCCGACGTCCTGACGGAACCGTCACCTCTTCCAGAAGGACCATGGAGAAGGTCATCCACGCCTTCTACTCCGATCTCTTCGATAGTCACGTCCACCTGCCCCATGCCATCTTCCGCAGGATGGATACGTCGTTCCCTCTGTTCTCCCTTCCGAGATCCGACACGCCATCTCGTCGGTGAAGAAACGTACAGCACCCGGCCCTGACAGGATCAGACCCGAACACCTGAAGAACCTCCCGCCAGCGCTCATCAACACCCTCGCTCCGCTCTTCACACGATACCTGTCGGAGTGCAAGGTTCCATCTCAGTGGAAGACCAGCAAGACCTTCTTGCTGTACAAGAAGGGAGACGAGCATGACATTGGCAACTATCGCACGATCTGCTTGCTGTCCGTAGTCTACAAGCTGTTCACTCGAGTCATCCTGAATAGGATCAGCAGAACGCTGGACGAAGGACAGCCACGCGAACAAACAGGATTTCGGAAAGGATTCAGCACGATCGAATACATACACACCATTACGAAGCTCATTGAAGTGTCGCGAGAGTACAAGCTACCGCTGTGCCTTACGTTCATCGACCTGAAGAAGGCATTCGACTTCGTCGAGACTGAAGCGGTCCTCGAAGCCCTGCTCACTCAGGGCGTTCCTACTCAATGCATCAGAGTCCTTCGAGAGCTGTACAGTGAATTCACGACCAAGATCTTTCCATTCTACACCGACGTCGTCATCGACGTAAGGAGAGTGGTTCGGCAAGGGGATACCATATCCCTGAAGCTCTTCAGCGCCACCCTCGAAAACGTCATGCGCGAACTAGAATGGGAAGACATGGGAGTGAAGGTCGACGGCCGGCAACTGCACCATCTTCGCTTCGCTGACGACATCGTGCTCATAACACCGAGCATCAGGCAGGCGGAGCGAATGCTGGCCTACTTCGATCGTGTATGTGGGAATGTTGGAATGCAGCTCAATCTTACGAAGACGATATTCATGAGGAACGGACAAGTTTCTGATGCCCCATTCTCGCTCAACGGAACGAACATCTCCGAATGCTCCGTCTACGTCTACCTGGGTCGCGAAGTCAATATGGCCAACGACCTAGCGCCGGAGCTGAGCAGGAGGAAAGAGCGGCTTGGGGAGCTTTCAAGAGCGTCGAAGAAATCGCGAAGAAGACGAAGAACGTCCGACTCTGTGCCCACCTATTAGTCTCTACCCTTCTTCCTGCCCTAACATACGCCTCAGAGACCTGGGCTATACGAAAGCAGGATGAACACGCGATCAGCGTCGCGCAGCGCGGAATCGAGAGGACGATGCTCGGAGTGACACGACTCACGCAAGTGAGAGAAGGCCTCCGGAGTTCCGAGATTCGCCGACGTTCGAAGATCAGAGACGCTGTCGCGTGGCATGGGCCAAGTTTCAAATATTAGGTGGGCCGGCCACGTAATGCGCTTCGCAGATACCCGCTATACGAGAGCCATCACCGACTGGATTCCGCGAGAATGTCAAGAGAACACCTGGACACCCACCAACGCGTTGGTCGGACTTCTTCGTGAAAGCCCTGAACGACTGCTATGACGCTCTTCGTGTCCCTCGAGCGAGGAGGATCCATTGCACCACTCTGACACGCGACAGGGACGAATGGAGACGCTGCTGGCGCCCGCTCGAGCAAGTCGATGATCAACGGGACGACAGGTGACTGGTGATACAGGTGACTTAGCAGACACATTGTTGGAAATGCAGCTTTTCAAAGAAAAATTACAATATGAGTAGATCGGCACGTAGCATAGCTGTCTGTGTCTACCTGATCCTCGTCCCTACTGCCAGGTTGGCCGAAATCCTTTGTTAATTTCCCTACTTTTTTCTTGAGTCCCTTTTTCTACAGAAACTGCTATGCTTCTACACAAACAGATTTCAAGCTCTTATGAACTATGAAAAACTCTTATGACTCTTATGAAAAACTATATCTAAAAAAGCAAAACTAAACTGTCTATCCTACTACGTATAAAAGGTTAGCGGCTGTATTTCTGTCCGCCTGTCCGAGGCCTCTCATAGGCGTTGCGCAACGGGGTCAAAAGACGTGTCGCCGACGTCGTGAAACAGACGTTCGGATTCAGAAGACGTGTCACTGACTTCGTGAAACAGACGTTCGGATTCAGGAGGCGTGTCGCTGACGCCGTGTCTCATGCGTCGGGGTTCAGAAGGTGTGTCGCTGATGTCGTGCAACATGCATGCAACATGAGAGGGGGGAGGGGTGAGGCGGTGGGGTGGGTTCAATAGGCAGAACAAGAAAAGGCCCCAGGAGGTGAGACCCGGAAGGGGGGGGGGTTAGGCTGCAAGTAAACTGTACGTAAACTACAGGGTGCGCCAAAATTATGGCGACAAGGTTTTTAATTCGCTGAGAGAGAAAATGTGGTACTTTCGAGAAACCAACGATGAGATAACGTTTGTCATTCTATTGTAAACTATACGCAACATTGAGATTCGAAGATATCTCCATCGGCATCGATATAGACTTTGAGACGCTTCGGGAAGGCATCGACGGCGGCACGCAAGTAAGGCGCGTTGAGCTCATCCCGCGCCTTTCTTCAAAGGATGTACGGGGCGGTGAGGTTTCCCGCAGGCTTTGGCTTCCAGAGCTGGCCAGACCGTGTAATCCATTGGATTCAAATCCGGAGCGTTGGCTGGGCACTCGTGGAAGCTGATGAATTGCGGAAAGTTGCCTTTGCACCAGTCTTGCAGCATTCTTGCTCTGTGAGCTGGAACTCATTCCTGTTTGAAGGTCCAGGAGGGTGCACGTGGGTCTTCTTGTAGGCCTTAAGTCCCAGTTTACGAAAGATTCTTCTCAACGACGTCTCCATGATGTCCATTTTCCCGACAACCGGCGGACCGAGGGCGCCGGCTTCCTGCGAATTCGTTCACGTACCTTCCTAATGTTGTCCGTAGTTGTCACAGATACGTGTCTTTCCCGTCCGGATCTATCATCCTCGGTTCCCAGGTCTTCTTAGCGTCTGATTGACCTATTTATAATACTTTGATGAACTCCAGGACGTTGGTGAATGTAGCGTGCCGAGAGGCCTTTACGCTAAAGCTCAATGATTTAAAAACGGTGGCACGAACGTTTCACTATCTTGAAAAACGACTTATTGTTACGTTTGACTGAGGTAAGCATAAACTAATTAACTCAATAAAAACAATAAGAGCACGAAAAAAAGCAGACACTCCGAATAAAAGGTCAAGTTGTTTGCGCATGTGCTGTCGCCATAATTTTGGCGCACCCTGTAGACAGTATTGCAGTCGACATCGATTGGAATTCACATTTTGGGTTGAGAATTGAAGAAGAATACCAGCAACAGGAACCAGTAAGAAGGGATCAGTAAGGCGGGGTAAGGGTTCAAAAGAGGGAACAACGAAAAGGACCAGGAATTGGGTCCGGCAAGTGCGGATCAGGAAGTAGGGACCAGCAGGGGATACAGTAAGAAGGGCGCAGGCCTCCGAACCGAATTCAGAAGACGTTTTGGCGATGTCGCAGTGAGTGTGGCAGGACCAGCGAGGAGATGAAGGGCTGTATGGAGAGTCTTGAAGACCAAGACGGGTAACCAGTATAAAGGAACCAGTAAGGGGGTCTGTTGGGGAAGCGAGGAAGAGGACCAGGAGATAGCGCCAGAAAAGGGGTCCATTGAGAAGGAACCTGTAGGGAGGACTAACAAGATGGAGCACTAAGAAAGGGGCAGGGAGGGGGTACCAGGTCCGCCTCGGGTTCAGAATTCGGGTTGCAGACGTCGTGCGTCCGGTTTCAGATGACCTGTCGCAACTTGTGCCGCGAGCGTCCGTGGTCAGAAGATGTATGTATCTCCGAGGTTTGCGTGTGAGGCCTCCCACCAAGCTTGTCTGCCACTAGACCGCTGAACGTGAGTTTTTTTATTGTTGCGAAAAGTGGAAATTATCTGATAATTCTAACTCTCATGATAACTTTGCACTTATCTTTTGCCTAAACCTTTAGAATTATAAACTAAAAAGTAAACTTACAGCCACAGCATAATAATGATTTAGAGGCGATTTCTTAGAACACGAAAGCTTCAGGATAGTCGAATAAACAAGATAAGAAGTAACAGTCCCGCAGTAAGTATTCAAATACGCTCCATATCTCAGCTTGTCCAGTTCTTACAGAAAAGGAGAGATCCTGACATTTCGGTGCATGTTTTCCGTCCGGGCACGGAGCTCTTCTCCATCCTTACTACAGCAGCACCATTCCTAGAGGTAACGGAAAATCTTTTTTTTGCCGAAGGTTGACTTTGAATGTTTTGGGTACTTGACGTCCCGCAATAACAAGACAGCACTGACGTTCATTTCAAGTAGTTTTCCAGGAACTTGCTCTGTAAGATGAGCTAAATCATGCACTCGCTTACACTCTACTGTTGTTGTTTCCCCTAACAGTGCTTGGAGAAAGTTTTTGATAGGCTTTTGGAGCCGTCGAGAGGCCCAAGGTGGTTGCTGACGTGCAATGATAGCAGCCCTGTTGGGTACATTTCTCACGAGTTTGCATCTGGTTTCTGGTGAATTGAATATAAGGCATTCAAGAAAGAATCGCTTACACTCTATGTAGAAAGGTCTCGCTCGACCTGGTGGTCCCCGAGCGACGGCTCTCATTCGCGAATTGGACGATACAAAAAATGCCTTATTTGTACTAGAATTTCTCCTATGTAGAGCAGTAGAGAACAAACTCCCTCATATAAGAGCTTATTTCATTGGGAAAGGCGGCAGCAGCTTCTGATCAAAAAAGGGAATACTTTTTGGCCCACCCATAGCTCAACTCTCAGCACTTTTCGACTTAAAAAACTGGTAATGCCTTACAGCATCAAGATTGGCATCTTATCAATCCTTCAAAGACCCCGACCAACCTGTGAATTTTATCTTTTATTACGATGCCTAGTGAGCACAGTGCAGACTCCTAATCGAAGTGTGAAGTGAACTCGACGTGAAGCATGAGAATATACAGAAATACAATAAATAACACTTGAGGAGGAAGTGGATGACAATCACAACGACCAAGGACGGGTGATGAGCGCAGCGACTATTGGTGAAGGCAGTGGCTTCCGCAGAAGCGTCCGCTGCGCTCTACCATGGCGTCGATGAGGTTGTTGACGAAGTCGAATCCTGTCTTGAGTTGAGTAGCGGCTACTCCGGTCGTGTCAGCGAACACCTGGAATTTCGGCAATGAATGTGAAGGGTACAACATAAGAGGTAGGAGATAGAGGGCTATGGCATGGCGTCAACCAAGATCCAAGTTAGAAGGCACAATGCATTCTACTTCCACGGATTGTCGTGATGCAATTTGAGTGCGTATCTGATCAACACAATGACTTGCGGTAGCCAGTTGATGAACAAGTTAGTGCTACATCCTTCCAACCACAGGTGGCAAATTATCGAGCCAGGAGAGATAGAGGGCTTGATTGACCCGGGCGCAGTTCTAACAAAGAACCTCGATTAAGGGCATAGGCAAGTGATGAACGGATAAGGACATCTCAAAACTAGGATAACCAACAGTTAATTTTGTAGAAAAAAGTTGCCGGATAACGGAAAACGGATAAAAACTACAAAAACTACAAATAAAACTGGTTTTAATCTGCTTTTATTTCATCAGCAGATCAGGAGTTCTACGACTGTTGAACTATATAAATTCTAACCATTAATAGTGCTTTTTGAAGCGTAGTGCAGTCATTACAAAATTGAGGCTGTCTGAGATTTCTTGTGCCCCGTCAGCAAAAGCAATTGCTTCGTTTGTACTCTCCGAACCGATCTCTAGTCGGTTTGCCCTGAAGCCGTCCAAAATTTCCACTTTACCAGAGTCGGTGACCAAGGTTGTCTAAAGGAGAAGCAGTAGCAAGACCTTCAAGCTGTGAAAGAATGAATCAAAGAGTATCTTAAAGTCGTTCGGGTTGGAAACCTCGTCATTTCTGCCTCCTTCCGTCCCTGGAGAATGCAAGGAGAGCAGCTGAAATTATTTGCTCAAAGAGAATTTCCTAGCACAATTTACGTTTTATTTATTTAAAAGAGTTCAAAAAAGAGGAAAAAGGAGACAGGTAATGCGTTGGCAACACCTTTGACCTTACGGAACGAGTCCAAAGACTGATATGACAGCCTTGGACGGAGACATGTGAGATTCATTCACCTTTTATTCATTCGCAGTTGTCCCACTCGTAATAGTTTACTACACTTTTCGCCTGTTTAAAAAGGGCAGATTGGGTTGTTTCATACATCAGTCGCCTACATAGCTCCTTTTAGAACCTCCAACCAAAAAAAGTCGTCGTCGTTGTTTACACTTACTTTTCGCCTATGGAACAAATTCAGCACAAGTTCAGAAATGGAGCTTGGAAATTCAGCTGTTTGAATATTGAAAAACACTGGATGAACAACAACATTAATCAATCCCTGTTTGGGCCGCGCATCCTATGTATTTGCACTGGATGTCGCGGATGCGGTGTGCAATTTGGCCTACGAACGAATGGAAGGCCTGGTTGACCTGGATGACGCCAAACCGAGAAATTCAATTCAGGTGGTGCCGATAAAAAGCGACTTTTCCATTTTAGCTACAACACGAGACTGACATGAACACTGGAATATTACGCCGAGATTTTTAGTCTGCTGAAAAGGCGATGACGTGGAAGTAGCATTCAGGGGAGAAGACTCCATCACTCGTATGTGAGCTCCAGCGAATCTACTGTCATATATCTCCGACGCTGAGTTCAGCTGAGTTCGTTGAGCTCTCAGCAGTATGTTTTCCCTTGGAGCTCAGATAACCCTACCTTTCTGCAGCCGACGTTGAGCATGGCTTCCATGCCGAGATTCTGTCCAGCTGGCTTCTTCTTGATACATGAGGAGAGTGCGGAATCGACAACGCTCACCCAGTCGTTCACAGGGGTGATCCTGAACAGATGAGCGTTCAGACGGCATAGACGAACTGAATTCATTTTCGAAAGAAAACGAATCCACGCACATCTGCTTCTTGATGCTAGCGACACAAACATCGACCTTGTTGGACGATCCAATAGCAACTGCGCCACGGCCTTGGAGGAGCTTAAACACTTGAAATAATATTTAAATGATCTTCGATTTATCCTCACTTCTTTCACTAAATAACTGCTTCTTCTGGAAAGCCAAGTCAAGTTTGTTATCTCAAAACTGTAGCTGTTGCTCTTTGTTTTGGAATAATATAAAGTAAGGTAGGGCTCAAGTGAAGTACATCAGTGAAGACGTTGGAGATGGAGGCGATTCTCTTCTTGAGCTCATCGCGAGCCTCCGTGATGCAGACGCAGGTGGCCTGGCGAGTCTGGGGAATGGTCTTCGCGCACGATCCGGCAGCAAGTCGGGAGTCGCACGAGGCCAGAACTGAAATATGAGCATGGATAAGTGTGAATTCGAAAGTTTGACAAGGCGCTCGAAAATCGCCATACGTTTGAACTGTTTTCTTCAGTGATTAAGGAAAGCTATCCCTAGTTCAAAGTTGAGCAAGGTGGAGAAGGTTTGAAGGAAAATTCCAAGTGGAACGTATGTATTTTCCCGGTAATAATTGTGCATAATTTATTCAAAATTTTATAAGCCCTATATTGGAGCAAACTTAAGTCAATTAAAGTACCTCATTTGGAACACCTAATGCAACATGTGAGGCGGGACATCTGTCTGGGTTTGCAATCCCAATCCATTTTTTTTTACCATTCACCGTACTTTGAACACAGCCTACGCCAAACTATTTGTCGTCATGCGTCGTCACCACGTGTCTGTCAGATTTTCTTTTTGTTCGTAGACGGAGAAACGCAATGTGACTAAGAGTTCGGCGACGAGACACCGATTCACAAAGTTGTTCATCCATCATCTCTCGTTGTTTACTAGACTCACACCTTTCACACAAAAATGAATGTCGACGTAGCCGATTGAACGATTAGGAGCAGACTTGATGTAGCGAGATGTGCCTTTTGCCCACCACCCTTTGCGGGACGAAGATTTTTGTTCTTATGGTTAGATCGCAGAAGATTATGGTTTGATAATCACAGATTCGCAAAACCCCATCGGTCCTGCCTTTCTAGCACCAACGTTCGGCATGGATTGTGAGAACGGTTTCGATATCGCAACCTTTTCTGTGCTTCATTAATATCGAAGTAAGAGCTGACTTAAAATGGAGTCTCTACTGAACAAAATCTACGGCACACTATGAATACATCGGAGTTGGAAATGAAAGAGAATGGAGAGGGGAAACCCGAACTAAGAACCTCGATATGGGCTTCACGTGAAGGGGGCCTATCTGCCCTCCAACTGTATGTACTTCTTCGCGCCCCAATGGTGCGAAAGTAGCAGTAATTGAAGCGAGAGGTGTATGCGCTTCGACATGAATGATATGGATGAGGGAGGTGTGCTCTATTGACCGTTACGATTCCGAGGAATCAAATCCGTCAAGATAATTAAGTAAATAAATAAATAAATAAATAAATAAATAAATAAATAAATGCTGAGAGGGCAAGGCTTATTACACTTCCGAAGTACGACAGAATTTCGGCTGCCGTCAATTTGAAGGGGTTTGCACAACATTCTTTTCTGTGACCCAGAAAACTATGATATAGCTGTCTTGCATTTCTACCCAGAGGAATCATTTTTCACTACATATCCATCAAGCATAAAGGACGGGATGACGCAATCCCTTTTGTGATGCGCCACGCATCCTACCTCTATCGGATGTTGTGGAGGCAATTTTGAATGCATATTTGACCTAAACGTTGACCTGCGGGGGCCAGTCGATGAACAAGTAAGCGCGTTATCCTTTCCAGACAGGTTTGGTAGCAATTCACCGACCTCGGAGGGGTGGAAGGCTTGGCTGATCCGGGAAATCCGAAGCAAGAACCTGGAATCACGTGCATGCTACAGCCGGCACCTCCTCTGACTGCGCTCCATGCGCCTGCGCGGCATCTTTTCCTGTCCAGACTAACTAAGCCTTCCATCTCTCCGGGTTGGTCAGCCGGAATGCAAACTTGTCTGGGAAGGATCAAGTAATGGCGTCGGCAACAGCAAGTCATTGCATGGCCATATACGCATTTAAATCATTTCCTTAACATCCCGCAGAAATGGAATTCGCGGTGCGTCCCAAACAGGACTGAACAAAGCCGTCCTTTATCCTTTTATCCTTTGTAGATCCATTATCTTTCTTTTATGGTGCTTGAGCCTCCAGCTAGAACAATATAGTCAGAAACCTAAGGTAGACTAATCAAAGATATTAATTCAATAATTGAGAAACAAATCTTCAAAGTCTTCAAACATGCGCACTCAAGGAACAGAAACATGGAAATGAAAACCAAAATCAAGCTGACTTCTGCTTCAGATTTGAGCTGACGTCACTAATAATCAGGGATTTTATAAAAACGTGGCTATTAAACAAGAAATCGGTGCTAATCTACTCCCACTTCTCCATGGCATCATGTCTGATCTGCTGTATTCTCATTCATTCCCCATTCCGACTAGAGCGATGCCCCGAAATATCTTGGCTAGGCAAGCATACTGAGACCCCAAAAAACAGAAAATGAAACTCGAACTAATGCATCTTGTTCCTGGGAGACATTAAAAACTCTGCGGCCTTAACGAGATTGAATCTACAAAATGTTGCGAGTTTACTGTTTGAAAAAAAGAGTGCTGAGCTGGACTGGCCAGTGAATGTTTTGTAGACAAAGGAATTTCACACTGCTCTAGAAATATTGAAGATATAGGCTTGACGGAGTTCATAAAACAAAAAGTCGCTATGTTAACACATGTAAACAAGTCACAAAGTCCGTTCTGCTCATTCCAGATGTGAGCTGATGACAACACAAGAAATCGTTAAGGCCTAGGCTGAAGGCGCTCAACAGAAGTCTTATTGAAGGAAGATATCAACACAATTCCCTTTCCAGAACTCCGAACGCTAAAAGAATTTCATAAACTTTCCACAGGATCACTTGGCAAGCTGACTAGTAGTCTCGATTAGTTTTTAGTATTACTGTGCTTTATTGCGGTGTGAAGAACGTCAAATCTGGATCATGAAAATCGCCGAACTCTTATCCCGTGAGCGTATTGAGCTATATAGAGATAACAATGCTACTGACACAGATTCTTTTCAAGTGCCGTGCCTATGACCGAGTTTATGTGTAAAATGAAAAGAGTAGACAGAATTCCCACAGGAACGTGTTGGAGAGGTGATCTCAAAGCAGTCCTCTTGAAGACTGTCAGAAGGGCTGTCAAAAGAGGCTGTGCCCAACTATTCCTTCTTCGATTTGCCAAAAAGGCACATCAGCTGCCTTCTGATAGAAGGGCTTATGGGTGAATGAGGGAGAGGAGGTGGTGGGGCATTGGAGGGTAAGGAAATGTCGTCAGGTTTGGTCACTCCCACTCGATCAGGACCCGCGCATTTCTGACAAGGTTGTGCTTCCTCTGATTTCTAACCAACTACCTAAATCAAAGCGAGCACAGCAATATCAATGGAAAAGCTCCTTTTTGCTCGTTTACATTATGACACCTAACCGCCCGTGCGAAGGGTCGGAAATGACATTCTAGAGACGAACGAAACCAGTTGGGGGCAGGGAGGCAGTTTACAGCAACGATGCGAATTCTTTCTTTGCACTCTTTTCATGGCCGTACTTTGACCCCGAATTAGTTGAATGTATGAGTTCAGGACAAATTCTACGAAGATGCGAAAGAGTTCGATACCAGCTTTCTATGACAGGTTTGAAACAGCGTCTACGCTAGCTCAAGAAGGTTTACGGGGGTCAGTGGAGCTCAAAATCGCATTTCTGAAGGTGTTCAGTTTCTTGGGTTCCCTAAGCTCCTTTCCATCTTATTTCTGTGTGCATTCATCGAAGTTAAGACCCAGTCCAAACCATTGGAAATGACCCAGCCTTTTAAGGCGAGGAGTCCTTTCCTGTGCTGGCGTTGGGCTGATCGCAGCAAAATTACATATAAGACGTGCTGTCTGTCTCCACATGTCTAGATCTTCTCAGCTACCACCTCTTCGTTTTTCCTAATCCGTGACCAGTGTGTGCGTTCGATGAATGTGACTCGTCGGAATGAGCAGAGATGCGTGTCCACCGTTTCCTATCGCTTCAGTCTGCATGGCGCTGACTCACTCACCTTTGCAGTGCTCGCTGAGATATCCAACGAAGGGATTGTGAAGGCATTTGTTGGTGCTCGCTGCCCGAGCGGGTTTTCGCTCTCCGCAGAATGCCAGTCGGGACTGGATGAGAATGTGGTCGGAGATGTAGGAAATGCTGCAATTGATTCGGGTTAAATAGACCATATCAGTTTCCCTATTCGGAAGGCGCTTACACTGAATCCTTGTGCGTGAATGATCCCTCCTCGATATCTGGAATATCTGGCACACCAGGGAAGTTGGCAACCTTACGCTGAAGACAGTAGTTGGCCTCACGAGCAATGGCTGAAACACGTTCATCAATACAACGCATAAAATTCCACTCTCAAGCTATTTTCCTACAACATGCTTTAAAACACCTAGTTACAAAATTACATTGCGCCCTGTTGTAGCAAGGAATAAATGACAGAGGACGACATTAATCAATTCCGATTTGGGATGCGCCACGCATTCTACCAGGTTGGAAAAGTTTTTTTTTCATTTTTTTCAAAGATTTATTATTTCACAACTACAATGTCAAATCAATTGAGACGAACTCCATTTTGTTTCACTACACTTCTTCAAAGACTGGGTACTTTTCTAATTCCTCTCGCTTAAAGGACTGCAGTTCTGGAGTCGTACCATTCCTGAATCCAATTCTTGAGGTCTTCGTCCGTTTCAAAATATTTCTCTCTAATTTCTTGTTTGAGAGCACGGAAGAGATGGTAGCCGGTAGGGGCGAGGTCAGGGCTATACGATGGATGTGGCACTACCTCCCAGCCCAGCTCCTTTATTGCTTCTCTTGTGAGTCTTGCAACATGTGGTTTTGCATTGTCATTGCAGGATCATCACCTTTGACTTCTCAGGCCTCTTTTCTTGGAGAGTTGACTTTGTGAAGTTGGCCACTGTATGTGGCAGCAGTAAGTGTCTCTCCACTTTTGAGAGTTTCCCAGTAAATCACTCCTCTGATATCCACCAAACACTCAAGAAAATCTTTCTTTCGTGAATATCAGGCTTGAGATCAGGCTTAGAGTTCTCTCCTTTTTGTACCCATTGTCTTATTCTTCGGAAGTTGGCATACAGAGCCCAGGACTCATCGCCTGTAACAATCCGCGGCAGAAATGGCTTTCTCTTATCTGGACAGAAGAGAAGCAGCGATGGAGAGCCGCTGACCTTTCTGAGTGTCTGACAGGGCATATGGAATCCAAGCTCCAAATTTCCATACAAAGCCAAGATTCTTCAGATGGATTCCCACTATCCTATGAGACACTTCGAGCTTCTCTGCCAGTTGTCGTGTCGTCTGCCTACTATCGGTACGAGGAAGATGGAGTAGTTCAGTGTCGTCCAATTCAGTCGGACTTCCTGTCCTTGCTTTGTCCTCGGGTGAATAATCTGCCTTTAAAAACTTTCCGAACGACTCATAACAGGCGCGATGAGTAGTAGATCCTAAGCCATATAGATGGTTAATTTGGTCGGCTGCCTGATGCTGTAGATCCTTTAATGAATTCATGGAGAATGCCGTGCCGAAAATGGCCATGAGGTAGATCTGACATTGAGCCCGGACGGTTGGATAGTACAAGAAGGGTCTTGACCTGTGTCCGCTCGTAGACAATTGTGATAGGATTATGAAATCAGCAATCAATACTGGCTAGTGTGTTTACAAGGAGAACGGTAAAAAACTTTTTGAAGTGTGAAGAAACTTTTTTCCAACCTAATACTACTATGTGATGTCGTGGATGCATCATGTGCAAGCCCTGATTAAACACCGGTATAGTTTTGGTGCAATATAAGACGGTACAAGTGCGTATGGGACAACCTGCACGGAGCACTGATCCTATCGAGCTTTAGGTCGAATTCGCACCCAGACCTTCCCACGATCTCGCATCTGCTACCGGGCTTTCTGGGGTGAACCATCCCCGATATGTCCGCCGAGTAGTCACTGCAGATCATTGCTTAGGCGTCACTTCTCGTCTCTCTATTATATGCGCCCTCAATACTCCAAAAAGGGGAGTTCGTGCGCATCTAAAAATTGATTGACTAATCCCAACCCTTATCTTTATTGTCCTTCAAGGCAAGAGGACTACCGGACGTTCTCACGTCACCTGTCGCATTTGCTTGAGGGCCGGTACCTAACGTGCCAATGGCATATCAAGATAGGCGCGATGGAGGACAGTGACGATATCGCGCTACCAAAAAAACTTTTATTTGACCCTTCTATGCTTAAATTTCGGAGAAGGAACAAACCGAACACAATGGGTTCACGTGTCGCTGCTGTAGTTCGTATACAGTCGCTCTAGATGATGCTCATCCCATAGCTCAAACACTGTGGGCCGCCATATTACTCCGTTTGGATTTAGATCCCACATAAATCGAACTAAAGTGCGCTAATTAAAACTCTTCACCCTGGATGCCTCATACTGTTCGTCAGGGCAGCAGTATAAACCAGAGGCGTATAGGTTATCCTGCTACTCAATCGATCACATTTTTAAGGATGGTTTTCATTTCTTTGAAATCATTGAGACTTAGAACTGGCGCACTCGCTACTCTTTTTTGAAAGGAACAGTCGCCTACAGTCGCCTGTACATAGACTGGCCACATTATTCCTTTCTAGTTGGAAGAGAACAGCTAGGTGACCGGTGTTAATCCGTAGGTTTTGTGCTCCTCGTTACTTTACTGCTATAACGCCGCAGAGGAGCTAAATGGACTAGTGGTGAACGTCAACTCTATACCTGCTCCATAGCTGCTCTTCAGTACGTCCCTTTCCTACACTTTCCTGCAACATGCACTGCAGGAAAGTTGGTACTTCCTAACCCTAACCATGAGGCAAGTAGACCAGGTATTTCAGACTTCTTGAAAAATTAGAAATCCTTCTAGGCATCCACTTCATAGACTCTGCACTTCTTCTTCTTCTTCTTCTTCTTCTTCTTCTTCTTCTTCTTCTTCTTCTTCTTCTTCTTCCTATTCTACTGAATGTTTAGTCCCGCGCAGTCGCAAGGTCCGCTTTTCCTGTGATCTCTCGCCACCTCTTCCTATCAAGGGCTCCATCTGTCGTGGCACCGAATTCGGCGTGATCTCTCTTGATGACGTCCTTCCACCTCTTCCTTGGGGCTCCTCTCGGACGCTTTCCGGGTGCCTCGAAATCTAGAGCCAACCTTATGGGGTGATTCTCTGGTCTTCTGAGGACGTGTTCGTACCACCTCAGGCGCTGCTCCCTCATCTTCAGCTGGATCGGAGCTGTCTTCATCACTGCCCTAACATCCTCGTTTCGCACCCGGTCCCGACGGGTCCATCCACATGCCAACCTCAGCATCCTTATTTCCGCAGCCTGCTGTTGCTGCTCCTGCGCCTTACCCAGGGCCCAGCACTCTCTGCCGTAGAGGATGGCAGGCTTCACAACTGTTCTTCACAACTGCAGAGCTTGCCTTTGAGCATCCTGGAGCATCTATGGTCGCAGAGGATCCCTGTGGACTCCCTTCACTTGAGCCAGGCTGCGTTTATCGGTCCCCTGACAACCTGGCCCACACTTCCTTCCCAGGACAGGTTACTCGCTTCCCCTTGGCAGTCTAGGATCGATCCAAGGTACTGCTCAGAGCTGATGAACTTCGTCTTTTTCACGTTCAGCCGTAGGCCGTTGTCTGCGAGGACTCTCTGCCACAGCTACACCTTCTCCTCCAGCTCCTCCTCGTTGTCGGCTACCAAGGCGATGTCGTTCATCACTTCGTAGGCTCTGCACACTATCTGTGAAAGGTCGATCGCCTACCGCCTACTAATTTTCAATTCCATCCGCTAAAAACCCGCACAAGACAGTGGCGGTCAACCAGTAGTGCACTGTTGAATGGAGTCATTGCCTTTGGTGTCGGTTTTGAAAAGGAGTCCTCAACAGCACCTTTTGTAATTTCAGTTCGAATGCACTTCTGATCCTCTTCTGGAGTCGATTTCAGCGCCTTCAGTGCTCCAGACGCAAACTGAAAAACACCAATGAGCTATGTATGATTCTTCAACGAAGAGCGCCTGTTAAGGTGTGAAGAACACTCACCGTTCTGCAGATGGTGCAGTCCCTGAGGGGTCCGTGGCGATCCCAGGCCACTTGATTGAGGTCATTCTGATTCAGAACACAGCGATCCTTACGATTACCCTCCTCGATGGTTGCCGAGAAGCAGGTAAGAGCAGCACGTCTGAAGAAACCAACATTTTGCTTAAGAATCAAAAGGAGACCTAGAATCTTCGTGGTTACTCGGTTTTCATAAAGAAAAATCAGCAAAAAATAGGACAACTGTCGCTTTAAAATCTACGTACAGTCTCTGGAAATTCCCTACCTTCCATGCTCTCGGATCTCGGTCTCGTACAGCTCGTAGTTGGAATCAATGCCCTGTTTCATGCAGGTTAGGTACTGACCAAAGGTGTCCCTCGTGGATGCCGGTGATGAGCAATCTTGAGCCAATACCGCCGCCACCTGAAGATTTTTGATTAATTCAGTTGAATGAGGACTTTCAGAATCCAAAAAGGGAAAATAGCTGAGTAACTAATGGTAAGAATAGGGTAACGAAAAAGTCGTTTCCCAAGTGGAACTCACAACAAGTGCCGAGAGGGCCACAATCCGCACCATCTGAAAAGACATGACCATAACATTCTTGGATAATCTTCTAGTAGAAGCGGCAAACTCAAAGCGAATATGACAAGACATCCTCATTCAGGTAAAAGCAAATGAAATCGCGACAGAATCGATGAGAAGAAGGGACACTGCCACGGCGGAGAACGAGCATTTTACATTTTTTAGGGACAAAAACGAGTACTGCTTAAGTCACGTGGAAAAGGATTTCGCACTTAATCGAAAATCGCTGTCAAAGTGTTAATATTGGTATCGTCTTGCTCTGCTGCAGACTATTCCAGTCGTAGTCTCACGTACACAGCACAAAGTAGAAGTGTCTCACGACAAAGTGCAGAAACACGTTGTTGAGCGTATGCGTGACCCTCAGTAGCAGAATAAGGTTACGTGAGTTTTACAATGTGTGCCAATTTTACGGAATCTTTTGCAACGCTGAGCTCTGTCTGTACGCTCAGTTCAAGGACAACTTGTTCCTGTCGTTGCGTCGCCCTTCTGCATTTGACATATGGAAGACCTTAGTGTGGAAAAATAGAAGCACTAGAAAACCCGCAGAACGTAACGTAGTTTCAAAAAAAGGTGTCTATTTTAGGCAACACACCGTGTATCTGCAATACGAACAGAAATCCGGAGGAGTTATTTCTTTTAGTCATTCACCGCCTGTTCATTGAATAGGAGCAAGAAGGCCAGAATCGAGAAAGAAGGACTAGACTGCTCTGAAGCTCCGCTTTCTGAAGTACTTGCTGTGGCCACTGCAGAACAGTTCACCGCACAGTCTCGTTATACCTAAAAGCTTTGTTCAATAGAATAGTTGTCTCTGGTCTAGTGTTTTCTTTCAAAGTGCTTCGATAAGAAATCAAACTTCGTGCGAGTAAATTTTGGATCTTCAGACCTTGTGGGCAAAGGACAGGTGGCTGTGGTGGCTTCAACCTTCACTACCCCTAAGGAAAAATTACACCCAAATGTTCAATTTTGTATTTTATTCAGGGACAAGATGGTATGCCTGCTGATGTTCTGAATTCGGAAAACAGCAAAGTGTTCAAAGATTGGCTGAATAAGATCAATATCTTCCAGATTTTAAATCGTTCCGACTCTATCTGGAACGTTTGGCTACACAGTGTAACAATGTCATCGCCCACAGCACTTCACATGCTTGTTCGAGTATAGAACTTAGAAAATTTTCTTGAGGACGATTCAAAAAGCGTTTTAGTAACTCATTACAGTTTGAAGAAATACATGGAAACTGATTTCACCACAGTGTTTCTCAGATATTGTAATTCTTGTTGACGTTGGTGATTTGGACATGGATAATGGAGTGAGCAGTGATTTCGCGAAGAAGTCCATGCATCACAACACATCCCAGCAAAGCAAAAATTTGAACTATTTGTTAGCTAACAAACTTTCGGCATCAAAAGCGCGCGGACCCGTTTCACCTTTGACCGTAAGAAACAAGACCAGCACGTTTACAGCCAAAAAACTAGTAAACGACCGACTCACTCAATCAGTACAACAGAGGTCCTTTCATTAGAAAAGTATCTAACACCCAACATCAGTGCAGCCTGAATGTGAAGTGTCTTCTGAGCGCCAGAACAGGCCTGGCGACTTCCGTCCGAGAACCATCCTGTGAAGCGTCCCCGTTCCCGGTAAATGTCCTAGCCTCCATTCTCCTACTGCCGCTGAAAACGCGCAGCGAATTCTAATATGAATTAGGTCGAGAGAGTCAGCGTAACCATTCGCTGGTTATGGACCACTCCTCTATTTAGAAAAACAAAGCCATCCCAACTACGTGGCGCGAGAAAGGCTATCACGATAAGTGACCTTGTACCAGATCGACGAAAGTAAGGCGACTGAAACGATTTGGCCTCCAATTAATCTTCAACCGCTCAACCTTTCGCGAATACTGACAGCGACTACCATCATCTTCTGCCGAACCATAGTGAAGAGAGAAGTAGTGAACCCCATACGAATCTCAAGCTTTTCCTATTGGGAGGGCTTCTACAGGTTCTAGAATTCTGGGTTTCAGCAAAGCTTAAGTATTTCAGAATTCAAGGAGAATAAATCCCTCTTACAAGGACTCAATCCGACAACTCTCAACATGACCTATATGGTCTTGCAGAACAATCAAAAATGAGCACAGGGGTTAAGTTCGTTTTTGGGTGGTCAAAAAATGTCAAAAGTTACCGCCTAGTAAGTCCGTTTCGACTTTCAGCAGCCTCGACAGGAATAGAGACCATCGAGTTAACCCGTGCGATAAAGAAACTCTGACCCGCATTTGGGCTAAAATTGAAAAGCTTACACGAATTCGGTTCAATGTGAGCGCTGCAAAATGACCAGCCCTATCTACATGGGGTGGACACGCACCCGTCCATGAGTTACTGATAGGCGACATATTTTTGCCATTTTGGGACCACTCAGTGATACACAGCAAAATCGACCTTCACCCCTGTGCGCCTTGTTAGATGCCCTGTTGAGAATCGGGGAAATCTCCCAAGCATCCATTGTTGGATGCAAAGGACAACAAGACACTATTTCTTCAACAGTTGACGAAGCCGTACCTAACTAGCACACATTCCCAACCTTAAGGCGTTTTCACACTTGTGTACAGAGAGCGGAAAGAGGAGGTATTACCATCCGCACGAAAGTAATGTGTCGGCTAGTCATAGCGTTGCCGGTAAATGAGCTGGGTAGAATGCGCAGATATGCACGGTTGTGGATATGGGATGACAGACCAGCATAGGAGTGGGAGTTGCCTCGGCAATAGCATAAGTACCATTGCGAGGAACTGGTTCGCTCAGAGAAGGCAAAGAAGGATGACATTGACCGACGACGAATAGTGACTCGGCGCTAAATCGCCAAACACTCTCCCAACGGATAAGCGGCGGAAATCACCAAGCAGAAGATCGACCAGCTCTGATAAGATGACGAATCCAAGCCACAGTCTAGTGGAGATCTGCCCTTAGCCATCAACAAGGGCCGGCAGTTTTAACGACTCGGACGGACCGAACTGATCGCAGGCCGTCGCCGACGGAAGGAAGGTGATGGCGATGATAGCGACGGTGCGACGACGCGGTGTGATGACCCAAAATCGCTGTAGGAGATAACGGATATGCTGACCAAGGACACAAACACCAACACAACGCACACGCTGCACACCACACGGCTCGCCAGAGTCTGCCGATCGCTTTTTAAAGCCGTTTCGTTTCGGCTGTTTCGCAGCGCTACACTGTACTGTTACAGTGAGAGATGTAGGAACACGGCGAACAAGGTGGAAAGTACATCCTCCGAGCGAGCGACCTGTTCCAGACTGGATTTTGAGCACGGCTACCAACTTCACACAAAAAAAACGCGGCGGTGAATTTTGACGCCAACTTACCGACAGAATGATCATGCCCTATTAGGTCACGCAATAGGGTGAATGCAAGTATTGATAACGGTTGACCTTCGAAGAAGGCTCCCTCTACGAACTGATATCTACTACTTAACACAACTACTACTCAAACTGCCCGATTTGCAGTAACATTTTGTACCATTTCACACCAAACTTGACAACTAAACAAACTAGCTGCTTCTGAAATCAAAGCAAAATACAGGCTCTCCAAGATGGTTAAAGTCTTTTCTTCAAGGAAAACTTCGTGTAACTTTCTTTGAAATTTTTTAGTTCAGCTCGAACGAGTGTAACAATAGTATAAATTTTTTTTTGAGAAAAATTAAACAAATCAAAATTTGCTTCGAAACGTAACAAGCCAACAAGGCAGTCAGCTGTATCAAAAGAAGAGTCGCACCATGCACTCGATTAGCTCGCTGCGATTTTTGTTTGTTGGGTTGTGCAAAGCTGCTTACATGAATCATCTAAAAGAGGATTAGGACATCAGTGTCCTCTGCAATTGTTTTTGTCGCATCGTTTGCAGGTGTGAAACACCATGAAAACAGAAATTTTGCTATAAATTGAATAAAAATCGAAATGTTTTGAAGGGGGCCATGGCAAATCTTTTTGGCACTGAAAAATGGACGCGTTGCTGCTCTTTTGAAATCAGCACTAAATCATTATTTTTCCTCAAAAAAAACGAAAGTTTTATAACATTTCAAGCAATGTGTTCACTTATTGGGTAGGTGAAATAAAACTTCAAAGAAAGTTATGCTAAATTTTGCTTCAACAAAAAATTGTTCTAATATTTTTGGAGAGTCTCTAGTTCGATGTGGAAGAAGCTCGTTTTGATTTGGGAGATGTACAGTTTGATTTCAAAGGCCTTTGGCTTGTACAGAGGAGCGTACAATTTAACGCGAAAATTGTCCAATTTGAGTTAAAAATTGTCTGCTCGCTGTCATCTGCTATGTAAGTTCTCAATCCCAGTCCAACAGTTGATAATTTTGAAGAGTATTTTGAGCAGATTATCAAACTTGAGCATTGGCACTAATCAGCAGGTGGATTAATCTCACATGGCACCAAGAATCGCTATTGGAATTTTGAGGAGCGGAACAACGAAGCCATCCATTCCTCTGGGGTCGGTGAGATGACACCAAGCATCACATCTGGAAAGGATGGAACACTGGCTTGTCCATTAGCTGGCCTAATTGTAGTGGTCAAGTCCGCACGACCTTCGTATTCCATACAATTAATAGAGCACGCGGCGCCTCCTTAATAGCGAATTATTAACCTCGACCTTTACCTTTTATCCATTGCGTTGCACAAACAAATTCGCTGCCGCTGCTTGCGCGATTTGAATCCCTCTTTCGTCCCAGAACCTTCCTCGTCTCACTTCTGTCACAAGGCGTCCCCCTCCCTATATGTTCGCAGCGTTTTTCTAAACAGAATTAAACTCTCGACTGCAAGGTGAGCATAGTTGCAACCACGCCTCGTGGTCTCTAGTAAGATGACTGCTACATATAGCAGTTTGACATGGCACCAGCTGTGGCATGCACTCCGAATCAGGGTTCTTGACTCGGTTCTTTTCAATCTATGTAGGCTCTCCATCCCTCTGGGATCGGCGAATTGGTTCTAGATTTGCCTGGAAAGAATAAAGCACTGACTTTTCCATTGGCTTTCTCGGTTTACGTAGCATACTTTCAGATAAATAAAATTTTTATATGTGCGCACATAACTCAAACAGGGCGAAGTATGCAGAGGATTGCTCTCAGTTCAGTTCATGCAAACGCAAACGGCGCGTTCCATCTCTGCGAAAGCAGTGATTTCCTGTCAGACTTCTGTAGAAGAGACTGGGATGGAGAAAGCACTGATTTGTCCACCTGCACGAAGAAGACTGCCCCTAGTGCTTCAGCTTCAAAGAGAAAGGTAGCCGTCCTCAATAATTCAATCGGGTTCACCTCACAAATGGAATGAATCGGTACCAAGACACTTCATTCTTGGTTGTATTGCTTGCAAATCACAGCTAAAGAAAAATCTAGTTTGCGCGATAGCGGTGTTTTGTGCAGACAGAGCAAGGTTAAGGTTATATCTTCAAAAATAGCTGAATAATCATATCATCATATCGATCATATCGTATAGGTGAAATCATATCACATAAGGCAATGCGGTCACATGCAGGCACGACTAAGCCACGCATCTATGGTAGGTATAATAAAGCATGAGGTACCGTATTTGATAGCCTTAAACCGGTGAAACGAGCACAGAGTGGCGAAAATGCCTGAGATCCGATTTCCCGGTACGGAGACGAGTTAGAACATCAGCGATGAGACGACGGCGATAATCACTCCGGTGATATCAAAGACAACTCCATCCTGGAACCGAAATCCGCCGCGAAGGGTCAAGTTTATATGGCTCCAATCGGCTCAGTGACGAATAGACGCGATTAGATGGAGGAAAGAAGTCGAAGGTCAACCGACCATCGCCATCGACGTCGCCGCACGTAAGTGGGCACAGGTGGAGGAGAGTCAGGCACCGCGCGACCGCCCTGTTTCTGGCTGAGCCCACTCCGCAGCAAAAATCATTGGCGCCCAGTTTCTGGGACGCACTTTCACTTCAAAATGACCGCCATCATCTACCGCCGGATGGAACGTTCGCTAGCCTCGCTCCAGTGTGACAGCAGGCTGGAGGCTGCAGTGCTAGATCGTCACTACTGCAAAAACGCTCGGCAGTGTGGAAGGCCTACCTCCAAAGAACCCGCCTGGCGCGCGAAGGGGAAGAATATTCAAGAAAATTTACGACTGCCAGTGAAATACGGGCTACCAAAAACCATTGAAATCACAGGTTTTCGGAGCAGTTTCGCTGCAGCCAGACCTAGCTGGTCACCGAAGGTGAAACCGTGAAACGACTCGTCACGCGTCAGCGGCAAACATCCAGCAGAACAGCATGAAGGCAGAGATCATATTCACATTTCGTTGTAAGGAGACAAACAAGCTCTTGGATCCCCTCCTACGGTTCAGTGTTGGCCACATTTATCGGACAATTTATTTTTCAGACAAATACAAAGTAATATACAATGAGTGTTCTGTGTAAGTAAGTATTAATTCACACAATTGTACAACGATTATTACGACCGCAAACATAACATAACTAGATAATATAGCTTCTTTTGAACTACTAGGTGTTCGGATGAACACTTTTTCATATAAGCGGCACTCTCGTTTGCATCCAGCAGCATGTTGGGTTCCGTGAGATCTCTAAAAGTGAGGAAAATTGATCTCATCCACGATTTTGAAGGTGGAAGTTCTTATCTTTTTTAATAGACGGGATAGCAGAAAAATTGCGGAAAATACTCAAAAGTCTTCTACGTGCATGGGGATCCAGAAGACGTACTAATATAAGAACCTTAAACATTATACACAGCTCTGATACAGTCTTTCGACCACGAAATCAGAACGGCGTAAAACCAGAGCCGTGCGGAGTCTCGTTGTTGTTGTTGTTGCTGTTGTTGTTGCCTGTTCTTTAACATGATCAGAAATCTCGGTTTCGCATCATTTTGCGAAAAAAAAACATCCTAAAATCGACCACCCCTATTTGCACAGTCTATCACTTTTAGAACATCCTTTTTAAGGAATACAATCCACGTTTCCTATAGTTTTTAATTCTTTATGGATTTTTCAGAGGATTCAATATCCGCGCTCTCTGATTTCGTCGATCGCATGCGCAGGATGAACTTGTCACGGAAACAATTTTCTCCCATCTGAGAGAAAGGATGTCAAAAAGTGGAATTGTATCACACAAAAATTCAAGCCCTGGGTATCATACAGTAAAAAACAGGCTCTCCATGATATATATGAGAGGGCGGCTTATCAACAAGCGATATGGTGAAACATTGAGACATTTCACCATATCGCTCGTTGATAAGCCGCTCTATCAGGGATTTCGGCAGTATTTTCACCGTTAGATTGCTGTAGGTCGTCGATGAATCTGGCATCTGGTGAACACTTCTGAACAGTGTGATCATTAA
Source organism: Heligmosomoides polygyrus polygyrus (assembly GCA_947396885.1). Taxonomy (NCBI): domain Eukaryota; kingdom Metazoa; phylum Nematoda; class Chromadorea; order Rhabditida; family Heligmosomidae; genus Heligmosomoides; species Heligmosomoides polygyrus. Next base: position 69,141,043 of record OX377204.1, on the reverse strand, counting down.
GAGCAGCTATCTCTCTCCTTTCTCCTTACAAGAGGCATTGCCTTTCCCTTTCGTGTGCACACCCGTGCAAAATGTTTCTTAGGTCTGCCTTTTTGTCAATTTGGATGGAGCGAATGTATACAGAAAAGCGTGCTTTTGTTTCTTCTTTGGGCTTCTGTGCCGAACGAGGTCGTAAAGTTGATCAGTGCTTAATGAGTTATCTAACGTTTCGACCCATTGCTCAGCGAAACGGACATTGCTATCTATTCCAGCAAACGCCTCATAGGCTGGAGCCTTTCAACTATTGTTCAGACGCATGGCGGAAAACCCGAATCTACTAACAGGAATCTCATCCGTTGATTTCCCCATCCTTGACAAACTCGTAGGACTCCCAATACGAGGAGCGGGTGAGAGGTTAGTCTGCTCAAAATCGGCTTTCCTTGCAATCTCATCCGGTTCAGAAGCATGAAAACCATCTGATCACGAAGTTTTGAAGCATCAAACGTGGTGCAAAGAGCAAATTAGACAGCTCCATGACGCGGGTGGTGCTGAAATGTATCGCGCAGAAAAATCAAAAACATGAGAAGACGCCGTGCTATTTTATTCGTCGGAACCTACGCCCGAGCTGACTGCGGGTCTGAACTTGTTCGCAGTGAGGTTAACTGACGCCAAGTTATTGGCAGGCGAACAATCGTTAGATCTTCATAAGCACATGTAGAGCAGGCAGCTATTTAACACATCTATCCGATGACCATCCCTCTCAATTATGGAAACCATTCGGACTTAGTAGGTTTCCGCATGCTCGATGCCATCAAAAATAATGCCTGAACAACACTCACCAACATCTGAACATCTATTTGAAATTTACCTTTCATTCATTTATTTTCTTTTTATGTACTCTTCATGTTTCTTAGGCAATGTGAATGGAAAGCTGAAGCATATGGCGTCTTTCTGTTGCGAAGATCTCAGTCATGGTCTCCGATGATTGAGGGGTTCCAAGAATTCCATGGCAAGCCTCCAGTGGTCGAACAGGGGGTGAAAAAGGTGGATGCTCGTATGTAACTCGCAAGCATTCAACCAAACCAAAGGGGTGTCACAAGGTAGCAATGTTAGTGCTTTGTTAGCGGATCTAACCATGTCGTGCTTAGAGTACAACTTTTCCAGTAAACACAACATGAATAGAAATAATGTTGTGCGTCCTATTAGATACGTGCACGATTATTATCATTCACAACAAAAGCTCCCAATACAGTAGCGATATGCTAAAAAAGGTTTACGATAACTTATTCGAAATAGTGAACATTAGTACAAGTGAATACAGCTGTATCTATTTAGAACTAGAAATAATCGTTGCAGAGTGTAAAGTATCCGCAAGACTATAATAGACTGATGATTTTAATTTTGTTATGAAAAGGTTTCTTGATGCTACTTCATTCGTTTCAAATAACATGAAGAAGACTTCTGTTTATAGAGAAACACATCACATTGCTAGAGCATCCACTTACATATCGGATTTCACATCGCATAGTAAACAGTTTAAAGACACTTTAATACGTAATGACTATGATGTTAACACTATTGTAAGTTGCATTTTCAGATGCATTCTTAACAACAAGTTTATATTATTCAAATAAGAACTAGGTACAATACCGGACGCGTCTTTTGAATAGACGCCGAAAAACGGTTTGCGGTTTTTGCGTCTTTTTGCTATAACTCGCCAAATTGTCATCCATTTGAAAAATCAAGAGCATATTTGAGCTCAGGAGATTGAGCTCTATCGTTTGGTGTACACACTTCATACGAAAGATCAAAAAGTGAATCAAAGAATGAAAGATCAAGGCCAAAATTGAAAACTTGCGCTCCATTGAGAAGGCCGGCCGCGGACGAGTTGTGGGCCGCAAGGCGTCGAAAACCGTTGCATGCTCACAATTCCTCTAATTTGAGGTGTTTTGAGAAACGGATGGTAGCGTCCGATTCGCCTCTTCGAGATCTACACAACAATGTATACAACTTCGCCACCGCATTTTCGCAGTGGGTGGTCAATTATGACTGAAGGAGACTTTTTGCCACTGGGGAAGCTTATATTCCAGTACTTGTATGTTCTCGGATCATCTCAAGCATGGCGTAAAGTGTTTTTTCATGCCAGGAATCCTCTGAGAGTGCGCCGTGCACAATTCATATAGGATCGAACCTATCAATCGAAGGGGGGGGGACAGTTTGAAGAGTGAACATTTAGAGAGTTTTATGAGAAATTCTCAGCCACCCTACTCAGGAATCGCTGTACTCCGTTCCGCCAAAACTTTGGAGTGCGCTGTGCACAGTGTATATAGGATCGAACCTATCAGTCGACTGGGCGCGACAGCTCGCAAATTGCACCGCGGGGGTGTTCTGAGCGCAATAACCCTGTCAAGTTCGAGTCTTTTTGGCTGCAAGTTTATTTATTTATTTATTTATTTATTTATTAAGTTGTAGATTTTGTAGGCAGTAGGAAGTTCAAGAAGGGCGCTGAAACATAGCGACATAGCTTAAGACTTGACAAAGTCACAGCGGTGCGAAAATGCAGACAAACCTTGCGTGACACGATTTTTTCCGAGTTCCGTCGACTACTACGGGAAGAAGAGGCGAGCTAACGGCATGCAAACTCGCGGGCGAGCAGACGCCGAAGGCACTTTACGATGACGTGCTCGCAGCTCTCCAGATGCCCAAACTGCTTTAGTACAATCTGCCATTTTGGAGCGGCCGAGTGCGACGGCGAAGTTCCTTCCGCCCTTACTCGCCCACATTCGAGTTCTCGACGCTCTCAATGGTACTTCTCTGTTCAGCTCGGGAAGCTCTATCGAATGGTGTTAATCTCGTCCAATTCTGGGAATATCGACTTTTTGACAATTTCGCATCAAAGGCGAGGCGGCTCAAGGCCGCGGCAGAAGGACAATGACGTCATCGAAAATCGATGTTTTTGAGCCGGGCCAAATTTCCTCGTTCAAAATCATCTAGGGGTTATGTGGGGCGCTGATTACGAATCCGACGTCCGTTTTTGAAAATTCCACCAATTTCGATAGGTTTTGATTTTCTTCTGGATAACTGAGGATGCTCGGGTCAGGAACACCGATTTTACTCGCACTTAGTCAAAGGGCAGGAGTTATTCAGGGTGTCGAATATGGTGCCGAAGTCTATTAAGGCCGATTATGGCAGGAGACCAACCATACCGATAACTGGGGTGGTCAGTGATCCTGACCCTACCAACCTCAATTGGTTGTAACATGCCAAAATCGGTAGAATTTTCAAAAAACGGACGTCGGATTCGTAAGCTCAAAATAACCCCAGACGATTTGGGACGAAGTTTGGACAAGACAATTTGGTGAATTTCGAAATCATCGATTTTCGATGAGTCATCGTTCGGGCAGGCTCGGCGAAGAGCGAGCGCTCGCGTCCTCGAGGGAAATTGTCAAAAAATCAATTTTCCCGGAATTAGGCGATATTGAAATCTTTCGATAGAGCTTTTCGAGTTGAACAGAACGATACCATCTCGTGGGTAAAAAACTCAAATTTGGGCGAGAAAGGGCGGACGAAACTTCACCGCTGCCCTTCACAGTTCTAAAACGGCAGCTGGGACAGAGGCAGGCTAGGCAGCTCGAGAGTCATTGTCCTTCTACCGCGGCCTTGAGCCGCCTCGCCTTTGATGCGGCACACTCCCAATTAAGATCTGCTGTAACAGCCTCCTGACTCATCATGTAGTTTTATTCCTTGGTTCTGGGTTTACCCTCACATCTAGGTCGGTTTCCGCGCTCCAGTTGAACACTGTGACGTGATTGCGTACAGGATTACGATTAAAAAAGATTTTATGTTTCGCCATCGCATTTTCCCTCTATTTATTTATTTTTTCATATTCCCCTTCTTATCTAGTGGACGTCGCATTATTAGTTCAGTACAGTTCGCTATTGACTGTGTTTTACAGATTTATTTTCCGTTGGACTCTTCCATTTTTTCTACCAGTTTTCTAATTGCATGGTATTCTTAGTCACCTTCTCGAGAATTGTGACTTCTCTTTGTTGCAGCAGTTCTGTTAAGTTATTTTCTCCGTTGCTTCTTTAAGGACCTCCCTCCTTATTGAGTGGTTCCGGAGAGGTCCTTATTCTTTTATGTCACTCCCTTAACTTGCTACCTGTACTATTCGAATATAGAAAAAATCGCATTTTTCAAATGCATACAAATTGGAATAATTAGAAAACCCGTTTTTTCTCGAATATATTCTCCGAAATTTGTGGGTATTCGAATACTCCGAAGATTTCGAAAACAAATCTATGGTAGACACTCAACAAACCGCAATTTCGGTAGTCCTTTACTTGTGAATGAAATTTTTTCCAACGATCAGATATCTCTGATATGGTACGTGGACCGATGGAGGCATAGCTCGATCTTCACCAAGCCTTCTGCGCTTGTCTATCTTTTGTGGAAATTTAGAAGCTACTAGAGCTAGAATTTTATGATTCTTCAAATGACGATTGCATTTTCGAGCACGCTGATCATATCTGCATATGATAACACAATCATGGTCCTTTGTGCTCGACCATATTGATTTCTTTTAGTAATAATATAACCTGTTTCAAGGATGATTTTATTTGATTTGTTGAGCAACATTCCTTCCACTATTGCTTCGATGATAGTTTTTTTTGCTCATCATATGAATAGTGCTCAATGCAGCACCATTACAATACCACCCCTAATTCATATGTAATCGATGTTTTGTGACATAATCTTCCTTCGCCACCTGTAGCAAATGCACAACTTCATTCATAATGATCCTCCTAAAGTTTGACTGAGCCGCAAGATTCCTCACATAAGTCTAAATCTACTGATATGCGTAGAAGTTAATTTCGCTACAAAGTGACCATTTATACACCGTTTTTCTTGGAGCGTTAATTAACTGTTTTACGCCCGTCTGAAAACGCTACTGGTGAGTCCTAAAAATACAGCATAGACGGGAATAGTACGAAGTTAAACATCGTATTTTGGTGGTCAAAATTTTTTGTATGCAGTAGCCGTCCTACTGGTAGAAATCTGCGCCAAGATAACCGAAAACGAATCTTTTCTAAAAAATAGAAAAAACATTTTCTATAGGTTTAAGCCTCATTTTCCTACTGGAAATATGTTCCAACAAATCTGTAGGAAGAAACTCGTCTTCTACTTTCCACTGCCTGAATAGCCTTCACAGCTTCAATAAACGTCGAAGAGTTTTAGCTGTAAATCATTTACGTTTTTGATTTCAGCAAAGGGGTTCCGGACTTTTAAATGAATGTAACATCTTACAGCAGATAGTCAAGTTCAACCTATGCTTTACTTAGGTAGTAATCATTGGCAATAGAAAAATACACTTTCTTTCTAGCCATTTTTCCAAGTGTCTTAACGTAGGCAAGGCGCCTATTTTATTCAGTTCACTACGCTTATCCGCTCGCTCTAGCCTCTTTTGGTAAGCCATTCTTCGAGAAATATTAACCACAGCAAGGGCTTTTCATCAACACATCGTAGTGGAAAATTTATAAGATTGCCATTTCCAAGTGAAATAAGAGCCTAAATGTGAAGAAAAGTTTTTTGTCTTTACAATAAAAGATTTTTTCTTTACTGTAGAACAAATCCAATGTCTCCGCGCCCTAGAAATTCGACAAGCATCTCTAATTATATAAAGAGGTTAGATCGATCTCTGGTCGACCTTGCACCAACGTCGTTGGACGACAAATTTGGACGTTCACAAAAATGCTCATGACTAGGTAAGTTTTCCGAATTTCGAAAATACCACTAGCTTTTCAAAAAGTAGATAAAAATGCTTTCTCACTATACAAGAATCAATTTCCAAAAAAGGATCTTCATGCGCGGCCAGAGGGTGCGATTCTCTTAGATTTTTTGCAGAAATACTTGCCGAAAATCGTACTGCAGCCCCGCATGAATATCCCTTTTCAAAATATGGTTTTGCATCCATAAGATAAGAAATATCTTCTAGTTCTCTGTGTGCCGCCCTCGTTTGAACAGCTCTGAAAGGTAAACGAGTTATGATTGTTCAAGTGCGGGTATCTGCAATCTGCGACCTTGCGGGAAGGAGAGGTCAGAAAGAGAATTTCTTCTAGTTTTCTGAATGTTACGAGCATTTGCATATCTCTCAAGATTGAGCGAGTTGCGATCGATTAAACAAAGTACTAGTGTAGCACCTTTTACGATTTTAGGCGATGAAGCCATACCACTTCAACACCATCAAATTCGTGGACCTTGACAATCACAAGTGGCCTCGTAAACACGGAGAACTCGCTAAATACTTCGCTGTTGGCAGCTCTGCAGTAGAAACGGCATCGATTGACTGGAACGGACAGCACCTCTGATAAACATGCGCAGTGTTCGTTTTGTGAACTGAGCACCATGCCTGGTTTGTAGATCCAAGTTTGCAAGATCGACACGCATTCTTCACTTCGCCGTCAACATCTTAGCGAAGTACTGAAATGCCGCAGACAGTCTTCACACTCGTGCACCTCCCTAAGGCGAACGATGCCAATCTCTTCAAGACCTACTTCAGCTACCTAAAAACTACTGATATTAGAAATGTTGTGTACGGCGAAATCATCCTGACGTTTGGAGTAGCTTGAAGGGGAAAGTAAAAAGGGAAAGGTAGCTTTCTATCAATAAAAAACAAGTAAGGATATGAAGGAAACAAAGGAAATTAAAATAACAAGAGAGAGAGGAAAAGAAAATAGAGGAGAGAAGAGAAGACTATAGAAAAACATGAGAAAGGTTCGTTTCGCCACTTCCCTCAGACGAACCTTTGTTTTGTGCTCCTCCCGTGGCTCTTCAGTGAAGAATAGGAGCATTAAATAAGACTGTTCAACTCTGTCATTAATTTTAAATTTAATAAATTATTACGATTTTCACTTCTTCAATTATATTTTATACAAATATGTTTTATATAAATATGTATTATATAAAGATGTTTTAATTACTAGTTTAATGGTAGAGTTTATTTTATTTATCTATTAATTTTATTTTTTTTAAATTAAGTAAACAAATAAGTTTATATGGCCATATGTCTAGGATTAATTAATTTTATTTTTAATTTAATATTATTATATAAATTTTATATACAAATAAAAAATAACTCACATGCACTTTCAGGGCACCACCATTTTGCGTTGAACTATCTTCATAAATGAAAATACTTCTATATCACTTATTATTTTCTGATAGTATACCATATGATTCGGTGTTTTGAAGTACACAGTATCGGTGGTATATAGTAGTATATATCATCATGTGAAGTGAAATAAGTAGAATTGGTGGTAGATATCATTATGTGCAGTAAAATAAGCGGAATAGGTGACATTAAATCTTTGTTTTGCAGACTCATTTATAACGAACATTTACACTTTATCAACTTTAGTAAATAATATTTTTCATATGATAAATAAATGATAATGATATTTATAATACATATAAAGCTTATATTGCTAACAAGTTATTTTATAATTTCAGATTATTATTGTATATCATGTACGTGTCTGATAAAATGTTATTGTCACATTCGTTTTAATTGTTTCTATTTTGTTTAATTATTGCATATAATCCTTTTTATCTTCGTTAAATTTAAATTTATAACAAATAAAATTATTCTTATGTATACATTTAAATATTGTTTGTTATTATAAATTCATTAGTATATCCATTATGTACATATTTGTTTTTAAGTTCAATGATTTATTCAATGAAAGAATCCAATTTAGAACATGTGTTGGCTATTCTTAGTGTTTCTGTTAATATAACAGCTTTTTTCACATTTATTGATATTGCTGAAGAACTGTGGGAAAATCTTAAAACTTTGAAGTTAGAGTCGTCAGTTTTGTTGTACAGTTTGGTTTCTATCATTCCATTTGTTACATTGAAAGTAATATCTAAGTAATTACAACAGTATTCGTTGACATGTGTTTTTTTCAATTCTATGTATCTTTGTACATAGAACTGTTTTAAGATATTATCAACCACTTCTTCATCTAGATTATGTACAACTAGTAAGTCATCCATATGGTATGAAAATAGCTTTATCATCTCTATATTTCTTGGCGAAATGATATTTTAGTACTGATAAAGTCAAGTCGGCTAATAATGGACTAAAATTACCTCCTTGAGGAACACAGTTATTCTGTTGAAAAATAACTGAATTAAGCAAAACATAACTATTTTTAAGTAAATACTCAACACAGTAAATAATATCTTGTTTGCTGAATACGTCATATTTCAAACTTAACAAATCATTATCAGTATAAAACACTTTATTTTTTATACAGGCCATGTATTTATTGTTTGAGTTTTTTAAAACAAATTTTAATTAGATTCATAATATTATTTAGAATAGTTGCATGTTGCAAGCTGGTAAACATATCTTTAAAATTTGCTGAGTATACTTTTATAATGTTGTAGTGTATTCTATTCAATTCATGAGCAATGTTTGTATTATTAATCGCCCAATATGTTTTTATTGATTTATTACGATTAGTAATTATATTGCAGTAGTTTATGAAATGGTTTTTAATAAAGGTAAATATTTGTTGTAATTGTAACGCTAATTTTTAATGCTACCTTTAGAAGCTCCTGTTATGAACCTAAAACTTACTGGGTTTTTATGTAGTTTTGGTAGACAATAAATTACAGGGATTTGAGAGCCGTTATCTACTTTTAATTCAGTTTTATATTATAATAATTGTGTTCATTCAAATGGTCAAACTGTTAATATTTAATAAAGGCTTACAAACTTTGTTATTACTAATAATTTCGTTTGCTATAATAACGTTTTCATTATTAATTTCTACTTCCATTTCTTTCATAATGGTTTGTAAGTAGTATTTTTTGCAGATAATTCCATAATTATTTGCAGCCTTATCTAGAGGGCAAAATATGAAATACTTTTGATAATGTTTTATACTTTTATATGGAATTATTCAAATTTTTTTACACTATTTTGTAACAGAGGTTTAATTTTATTTCTAAATTTTGTAAATAAATGTTTTTCAATGCATTCATGTTGTCTTCGTTTAGATCGTATTTAGATCTAATTTTGTTTAAAAATTTATTTATAACTTAAATAAATAAGTTTTTAATTTTAGATCTATCAGTGGTTTTGTTATTTTATATTTTGTACCTTTACTAAGTAATGTTTTTAGTATTTTATCTTCGATAACTTCTAAATTACCGGTTATAACATGACCACAATTAATATCAATAAATGTTGTTATTATTGTGAATATACTTTTGACAAATGCAAGTACTAGACAAAATTTGTAAAATGTTATTATTATCAATTGACTTCAGTAAACTATTGTAGTTAAAAATTTTTGTTGATATTGGTGGATCATACTTATAAACTATTCTAGCAAATAATGTTTTAATTTTCATATTATTAAAAAATTCTAAGGAATAAATGCTATTAAGTATCTTATTTAAGTTGACTTCACCTAGTACATTGTGTACATATGGTATTACTAGGTTATAATAATCTTTTTTATTACGTTGCAGTTTTGAAAATTTTTATATTTGCGTATTTTCGATTCCAAAATAAGTGGTATATCCGAATGTGTATCCTTAGGATTAAGAGAGCGAAATGTTCTTCACGAAGGGGGACTGGAACCCAGCTGTCGTGATCCCAGCGGTCACGATGTACTTTGTCCGGACTCTTAAACTCTTCGCCCCAAGCCAATTAAAGTATCTCGCAACCAAGACGAGGGGCGCTTCCATCGCTCCGACTGCTCCGAGGCGCTACAAGACCACATAGCGGACACGTCTGCGGACCCACAAAAAAAGGTGAAGAAAAAGGAAGGGTAAAGAAAAAATAGGAAAATAAAAGTAAAATCACTTAAACCCAAAATCACCTTCTATGTGATTCCTATATGAACTGTATGATGTTTGCTCATACGCACCCACTACTTTGTATTTTGTTGTTAGATTTGCTCCAATAAATATTATTAATAAAACTTTTAATTATAGAGTGGAATTAGAACTACCAAAACCTAACATTGGAAGCGTGATGCACTTCCAAACATGGTGCATCGGCCAAACTTTTTTAACATTCGAAATCCCTTTCCTATAGGCAATGGTAAATAATTTGAAAAATTTGTTTTTTGCTTGGAAAAATCGTTTAAAATGTTAGAAAGGTTAACTTATTGAGGGAGTACTGGGGCCGGATTCATCAACGATTTACAGCAAGTTAACGGAGAAAATACAGGCGAAATTCCTGATAGCGTGTCTAATCGACATAGGATTTCAGCTGTCTTCTTTCCGATAATTTGCTGCAAGTCGTTGATGAATCCGGCCCTTCGAAAATCTCCTGGGTGGTGACCCGACAGATCAACCTAGAGAAGGAGAACTCGAAGAAAAACTCCCGGTTGGTGATTAGGGATGGGCGAAATTTCTGTTTTCTGTTTTCTGATTTTCTGACCATTCTAGGCAATTTTTTCTGTTTTCTGGAAAAATAACCAAAAATTTGCTATAAACAGAAGACAGAAACCGAAAGAAATTACATCAGGAAATCTAATAAAAAGAATCTTAAAAGTGCCGTGGAATCATAAGTTTCATTCCAAAGTAGTGTTTTTAGGTATTTTAAATGGCAAGCATATGGTGTGTTTGGATGTACTCATGTAGTAATTGCGTCATATACTCATGAACTATGTCGCTTTGTTCGCTTGATTGATTGTGTAAGTGCTGCAGTTCTTTCATAGGATATTTCTCGACGTTCATAATTTCGCTTCCTATTCTTTTCGGTATTAATTGTAGTTTGGACCATCTAGGATCACTCAAAAATTTATATTAAAGCTATAAAATTAGTATTCTGAGGGACATTTAATTATATGTTAACTAATCACTTATCCTAGGGTCACTGTGAATAGGAACTTTGAGGTGAAATGTACCATCTTGGCCGTTGTAGGAGACATTTCGGCAAGGAGAGCGTTAGAGGCATTCTGGATTTTCACAAGAAAGTAATGAACAACCGGAATGAGTGTCTTTCTGTCACGAGTGACTTTCTGCCGTTTGGGTCCCATTGAGAACTATGGAAGGACCGGCCGGCGACAGCGGTGTGCAGTATGCCCCATTCGTACTACTGGCTTACTGAACATCAGCCCTTGTGGTGGATCCATTTGGTGAGTTCGTTTCTCCCACTTGGTCCCTCCCTTGTGTTCGTGGGGAAAGTCCGAAATGCTAGGGTAGCCAAGGCGCTTGGTGGGGTAGAGCGCACATGAAAACTTGTGCACCACATTCAGGCCTCTGAAGACGACGAGAAGTCGAAACGTCAGGCCCTGCTGAATAAAGATCCACCTAAAACCTCGTGTTGGCACAAAAAGTTAAACTAACTGTGAATAGGATTATTCTAAACCTCCGGTTTAAAAATTGAAAACTGGAGGCCGGTCAATGATCACTTTGTGCAGAGCCTTATGGCGAAGCTAGCTGCCTTTCCAACTCAGCTTTAGTTGTCAAAAATTATAGACGGAAAAGTTTTAGTTAGCTCTGATTTTGCTGATGTAGTGATACAGCAGTGATACGTGAAATTTTTCATGAATTACCTGTACCATATGTAGTACCATTGATCATCGAGTTATTCAAGCGAGCACCAGCACTCTACATAGGTCACTGTCGAGTGCCGGAGTGCTCCAATGGATCCTCCTCGCTCGAGGGGCACGGAGAGCGTCATATCATTCGTTAGGACTTTCACGAAGAAGTCCAACCAACGTGTTGGTGGGCGTCCTGGCGTTCCCTTGATATCCCGCGAAATCCAGTCGGTGACGGCTCTGTCGTCAGCAAGTGTTTTCGAAGCTCACTACGTGGCTGCCCACCTAAATTTTGACGGCTTGGTGCACGCGACAGCGTCTCTGATCTTCGAACGTCGGCAAAGCTCGGAACTCCGGAGGCCTTCCCTCACTTGCGTGAGTCGCGTCACTCCGAGCATCCTCCTCTCGATTCCACGCTGTGCGATGCTGATCGCGTGTTCATCCTGCTTTCGTATAGCCCTGGTCTTTGAGGCGTATGTTATAGGGCAGGAGGAACAGTGGAGTCGAATACGTGGGCACGGAGTCGCACATTCTTCGTCTTCTTCACGACATCTTCGACGCTCTTGAAAGCTCCCAATCCGCTTATTTCCTCCTGCTCAGCTCTGGTGCTAGGTTGTTGGCCATATTGACTTCACGACCCAGATACACCTAGATGGAGTATTCGGAGATGTTCGTTCCGTTGAGTGAGAACGGGGCTACAGTATGTCGTCCGTTCCTCATGAACACTATCTTCGTAATATTTAGCTGCAGTCCACCGTTGCCACATACACGATCGAGGCCTGCAACATTTGCTCCGCCTGGCTAATGCTCGGTGTTAGAGTATGCAGTTGCCGGCCGTCGACCTTCACTTATCTGTCTTCCTATTCTTGTTCGCGCATGACGTTTTCGAGGGTGGCACTTAAGCTTCTTGAAGAGATATCAAGCCAGTACACAACATGTTTAGTCTGCTAAAGAGCAGCTAGGTGCTATAAAGAGCAGAGTGAGTTGGCCTGAAAACTTTCAGCTACGCGGAAACTAGACCATTTACAAGGACAGGTATTCTCGAAGCACGAGACGACGCAGGAATTTAGACTCTGGAGCAGACAGTATCATTTGACGAATCTCTGCACAGTTTTAGAGTAGGGTGCCTATAAACTCAAGCAATGGAATTGAAACATGCAAACAGTGGTCAATGAGGCTTCGTTGTGTTCGGTACTCTGAAAGGCCAGCTTCTTACTCGTGGTACCATTAAATGGACGCGTTTACGTTTGCTGTGAAGCGGAGTTGATGAGTAATGTGGCATAATGTAAAATGTCGAGATTTATAAGATCTATCAGTCAAGATTTACAATTTGCTGATTGTATTGAATTTTGAGTGTACTAAAAATTTTTACAAACGCTTGCAAGTTAAACGCTTGTCCACAACCATATTTTTAGTCATACAAAAGCACTTGCTACTGGAAAATGAATCCTTGGGTAGAACAATTAGGTTGTTCGATAATTTCGAAAGTGGCGATGTCCGTTCCTCCACGTGGTGCCACTAGAAACTGCCCGCTTTGCGAGCTAGCTCAATCACGGACACTCGATTGCAGGCGACAGGCTCTTGTGACAGACCGCCTACGAAGCAACGTAGGCAAGACACACGTAGCAACGTTGAATGTGGGTACGTTTACTGGTCGTGCGAGTTGGTAGAAACACTGGAGCGAAGAAGGATTCTGTGCCGTGCAGAAAACGAGGTGGTGCTGCTGCAAGTCAAGGGACATAGGACGAGGCTTTAAGGCCGTTTGATGTGGAAGTCCCAACACCACCAGTGGTGTCAGTATGATCGTCTCTGCAAGTTTCCGTGACGCGATAGCAAGCGTAGAACGTTTCGATGACCGCTTGTTGAGGATTGTTGTCACCATAGAGCAGCGACGATGTCATTTCTTTTGCGCGTATGTTCCTCAGACAGGTTGCTCCGAGCGAACCAAGGACGAGTTGTGGTCCCTGCGTGATGAGAAGACAGCGGAAGTGCCGTCACAAGGCATGGTTGTTGTGGCTGTCGGAGCAGCGAAAGACGGTACCAGTTGTCATGGTGGTTTGGCTATGGGTCACGAAACGCCTATCGGAGTATGCAGAATCCCACGTCCTCACAATCATGAATACCAAATTTCGAAAATATGACTTCCACCTGATCTCGTTTTATAGCGGGAACGATTGGCTACTCCTTGTTACTCGTCGCGACCAAGGCCTTGTCACAGACGCGAAGACTGTGCCGCATGATGTGGTTGTCACACAACACTGTCCGCTGATCTGCACTCTTAACCTTGCCCCTCCTATGATAGGACAGGTAAGGCGACGCAGTCTAGCAAGGAACAAGTGGTGGCGATTGAATGAAAAAGATGCAGCTCTTATTCCTCACATTCCGTTGCCGACGGTGACAACTGTCGAAGAAACTTGGAAAGTGGCTACCGAAACGATAATCCGGGCTGCACGCATTGAGCTCGGCACAAGAAACCTGGAAGGAGCCGGGTCGTCTAGCAGACATGGCTGTGGACTGACGATGTCAAAGAAAAGATTTGAGAAAAGAAGTGGCTCTACCATGTGTTTATTGGTGATAAAACAGTCCATAATTGGCGGAATTATCGAGAAGCGAAGAAAGCGGCAAAGAAGGCGGTGGCCGCTGCTAGAGCCTCACATTACGCTGATGTGAGTGAAAAACTGGAGACGCGCGATGGTGAGGGTTATCCTTACCGTCTTGCCAAAGCTCGCTGTCGCCATGCAGAAGACACGGAGAAGTTATTGACATTAATGACGAGAACGGTCGTCTTCTGATGGATCGTAAGAGGGCTGTGAAGCGATGGCGCGACTACTTCGAGGAAATCTCGAATGTTGAGATTGCCCATCCTGCTATTAATTTGCATCTCCGTTCAGAAGATCCCAGTGAGCGAAACCGAAGCAGCCCTGTGGAAGATGAAGTCCTGCAAAGCCACGTCCTGATGACCTTCCAGACCACTTGTGCAAGTCGAAGGGTTCGTGCCCTGCTGACTGTCTGACAGAGTTTTCAATAAGGCTGTTGCTAAGAAGTAAGCGCTGAGAGTTGGCAGCAATGCACGACTATTCCAATTTAGAAGAAGAAGGGCAGTCCTGCAGACTGCGCTAGTTACCGTCCGATTCGCCTTCTTTCGCACACCATGAAAATCTTTGAGCGAATTGTATTGTAACCATGGACGTATCCGGGATCGTATCCGTATCCAGCTTTCCACGAATCAGTGTGGTTTCGTCTCTGGATGTGGCACCTTTGATGCCATTCACGCCGTTCGTCTTCTGCTAGAGAAGCACCGCGAGAAACAGAAACCAGTGCATTTTGCCTTCCGGGACTTGGAGAAGGCCTTCGACAGCGTTCCGCGAAACGTTGTATTGTATTTGTTGCGACAACATGGTGGTATCCCTGAAGAGCTTATTGAGTAGGTGCGCATTCTGTACTTTTTTCCAAGGAGTCGAGTGCGAGCGCCAGCGGCTATTTCTATGGAATTTCCCGTCTCTGTAGGGGTGCACCAGGGATATGCGTTATTCCCACTGCTCTTCGTGGTCGTGATGGATGAAATCTTACGAGATCTCCAGATGGCGGCACCTTGGACGCTGCTCTATGCTGACGACGTCATGCATGCATGTGAAGATAAAACCGAACTCGAGCGACAGCCACAGGAGTGGTGCGATCGCTTGGCATTGCTCGATCTCAACTAAACGTCAAAAAGACGGAGTACTTGACGACGTTTGGATCTACTAAGATCAACGGTACTGAGCTCTCACGTGTTACATCTTTCAAGTACCTTGGATCAACAGTCACATCCAATGGCAGACTAAAGTTGGGGGTGAACGCGCGTGTGAGTGCAGCCCTGTCCAAATGGCGCTCGTTGACTAGAGTGCTCTGCATCAAGACAATACCAGAGCATCTCAAACCAAAGGTGTATAGAACAGTCGTCCCCCCCCCCCCCCCCGGTAGCGACGTACGGTACTGAGTGCTGGCCCGTGACTAAGGGAACTGAGAACCGCCTCAGTGTAATGGAGACGAAAATGCTACGGTTGACGGGTCGGAGTAAGGCATTTGAACCGCGTTCGCAACTATACGACAGAGTTTCGGTGTCACCCCGATATCTAACAAGCTGCGCAAAGTTCATCTACGATGGTACTGCCACGTCCTTCGCGCTAACGACGACACCGTCCGTAAGAGTGGCCTGAGCTTTGAAGTCCCTGGAAAGCGGCCTAGAGGACCCCCGAAGCAACGTTTGCTAGATACGTTGCATATGGGCTTAAAGATAGCTGATGTGCACCCTGATCAAGAATTTGATCGGAAGAATTAGCATCACCACACCGGAAGAGCGGACTCCGCCACCATGCGGGACTGACGCTAGTGAAAATGATGATGATGATGTTTGGTAATTTCGAAATTTTCTGTTTTGTGCTTTCTGATTTTCGGTTTTCTCGCGTTTTTGGCTTTCCCGTTTTCTGATTTCTTTTTTCTGACGAAATCTATTTTCTGTTTTCCGTTTTATAGGAAAGTTTTCAGAATGTCCGCCCATTCCTGTTGGTGGTCCGATAGATCCACCTAAGATGGAGAACTCGGAAAAAAATCTCCCGGTTGATTCAAAAGATCAACTTTCTTCTTCTTCTTCTTCTTCTTCTTCTTCTTCTTCTTCTTCTTCTTCTTCTTCTTCTTCTTCAGCGTTTGTCCCGCTCGTCGCGGGGTCCACTCTTCTGGTGTTACGACGCCACCTTTCCCGATCCTGCGCTTGATCAGGGTAGACACCAGCTATTTTCATGTCCGTGTGTAACGTATCGGACCAACGCTGCTTCGGGCGTCCTCTAGGCCGCTTTTCAGATACGTCCAACTCAAGGCCTATCTTGCGAGCGCTGTCTTCTTCCCAACGCAGAACGTGGCCGTACCATCGCAAGCGAGCTTCACGCACCTTGTCTGCTATCGGCGCGACACTGAACTTCTGCCGAATAGCATCATTTCGAATGCGGTCCATGCGTGTGATTCCAGCCGTCCAGCGCAGCATCTTCGTCTCCATGACGCTGAGGCGTGTTTCAACTTCCTTGGTCACAGGCCAACACTTAGCTCCATACATCGCTACCGGCCGCACAACGGCTCTGTAAATCTTCGACTTCAGTGCTCTGGTATCTTCCTATCGCAGAGCATGCCAATCAGCGAACGCCACTTGGACCAAGCTGCACTCACG
Organism: Heligmosomoides polygyrus polygyrus; assembly: GCA_947396885.1. Taxonomy (NCBI): domain Eukaryota; kingdom Metazoa; phylum Nematoda; class Chromadorea; order Rhabditida; family Heligmosomidae; genus Heligmosomoides; species Heligmosomoides polygyrus. The sequence continues at coordinate 69,124,297 of OX377204.1, read as the reverse complement.
CGTGAGTTCACTTCAACCATCAGACCGCCGTCAGACGTTATTGCTGATCCCAGGTATTTAAACACCGAAGTGCGTGCAAGTTCAGTACCGTTAATCTTAATGGAGCCGGACTCGTTCACGTCAGTCGTTAGGTACTCGGTCTTCTTGACGTTCAATTTGAGTCCGAACCTCGCCAGACGGTCGCACCAAGCTCGCACCTGCCGCTCGAGATCGTCTTTGTCTTCACAAGCGAGCATCACGTCATCAGCATAAAGCAGCATCCATGGAACAGGCTGCTGAAGATCTCGCGTAATGGCATCCATGGCGAAAACAAAGAGGAGTGGAGAAAGCGCAGAGCCCTGGTGCACCCCAACAGAGATGGGAAACTCTATTGAGGTTCCAGCTGCAGCTTGCACTCTACTCTTTGGGCAAGAATAGAGCATCCGCACCCACTCTAAAAGTTCCTCAGGTACGTTGTGTTGTCGCAAGGCGTACCATATAAGCTCACGCGGTACGCGGTCGAAGGCCTTCTCCAAGTCGAGAAAGGCGATATGCACTGGCTTCTGTTTCTCGCGATGCTTCTCCACCAGGAGGCGGGGGCATGTATAGCATCAATGGTCCCACAACCAGATACAAAGCCGCACTGGTTGTCGGAGAGCTTGACGATTTCACGGATTCGTCTATCGAGGATTTGCTCGAAGATCTTCATGCTGTGCGAAAGCAATCGGACGGTAATTGAAGCAGTCCGCAGGACTGCCCTTCTTCTTCCAAATCGGAGTCGTCGTACCGTTGTGCCAACACTCCGGGACTTTCTTCTCCTTTACTACCTGGTTGAAAAACTCAGCCAACCACTCAGCAGGATACCAGATCTACGACTTCCAAACATCGACTGCCAGATCATCCGGCCCTGTCGCCTTACCGGGCTTCATCTTTATTAGAGCTGCTTCTGTTTCCTCCACGGTGGTCTTGTGAACGGGACCGTGAACAGAAGCCACAGAAGGGATGGCCGGGTGAGGAAATTCCATAGTGGAAATTTCCTCAAAGTAATCACGCCATAGCTTCAGCGCCTTTTTGCGGTTTGTCAGAAGATGGCCGCTCTCATCATTGATGCCAAAGAACTTTTCAATATCCTCGGTTTGGCGATGGCGGGTCTTAGCAAGTCGGTACAAATACCGCTCACCATCGCGCGACTTGAGCTTTCGGTAGACATCACCATAATGAGTGGCTTTCGCAACAGCCACGGTGTTCTTTGCAGCCTTCTTCGCCTTATGATAATCCTCCCAGTTGTCGGCTGTTCTGTCGCCGAGAAACACATGATACAACGACTTCTTCTCTCGAACCTTCGCTTTCACATCGTCCGTCCACAGCCATGTCTGCTTGTCGACTTTGCGTCGTCCAGGCTTCGTAGTGCCGAATTCCAATCTTGCAGCTTGGCGTATCGCGTCGGTTGCTCTCTTCCAAGTTTCATCAACAGTCGTGACTGTCGGCAACCGTACGCGAGAAATCATAGCTGCTTCCTTCTCTTTCATTCGCCACCACTTGATTCTAGCTGCGCCGCATCGCTCGACCTGCTTCAGACTCGGAGGAGCGATCTTTAGGGTGCAGATCAGCGGTCGATGCTGTGGGGCGACCCTCTCATACGGCACGACCTTCGCGCCTGTGACAAGACTCCGGTCACAATCCTTCACAAGCACAAAGTCTATCTGAGACTTTGAGCTTCCACTATAGTATGAGATGAGGTGGGAGTCGCGTTTTTGGAAGACGGTGTTCAGAATGGTGATGCTATGCGATTCCGCATACTCAAGTGTACGCTCACCGTCGGCGTTACCAGACCCGTATCCGAAACCACCATGACAGCTGTGCCCATCCTTCGCAGCACCTATGTGCCCATTAAGGTCACCAGCGACTATGATGTCATCTTTCGGCGGTACCTCCGGTGTCTTCTCATCAAGCAGGTTCCAAAACTCATCCTTGGCTTGATCGGAGCAGCCACTCTGCGGAGCATACGCAGAGAAGAAGTGATAGAGTCGCTCCTTAGCGGCGACAACGATCTTCATCAATCGGTCGTCAAAGCGCTCGACGCTTACAATCGAGTCACGAAATCGTTCGGAGACGATTATTCCGACACCACTGGTGGTCCTGGGACTTCCACATAGAACGGCATTGAAGCCACGTCCTATGTCCCTTGACTTGCGGCAGGCCCACCTCGTCTCCTGCACTGCACAGAAATCAACTCTCCTTCGCTCCAGTGCTTCAACCAACTCGCACGAGCGGCCCGTCAACGTACCCACATTCAGCGTTGCCACGCGGGTCTGCTTACGTTACAGGACTTGCGGACTAGCTCAGTTGCCCCCAATGCCGTCCTCGCATCAGGGACCCTCGCATACTTTCCACACTCGCTGGGCTCTGCGAGTGCGCGTCGGCTCCCGCGGACGCCGTAGCACTATCTCGAGAAACTTTAACTGTCATACGCCATGCGAAGTGACATGGGTCTAGGCCGGCCTGTCACAAGGGCCTGTCGCCTGCATTCGAATGTCCGTGACTAGCTTAGCTCTCAGAGCGAGCAGTTTCCAGTGGCACCACGTGGAGGAACGGACATCGCCACCATTCGAAAGATCAACCTACCTAGACGGAAAACACGAAGAATTCCCGAAGAAAAACTGAAGACTACAAAGAGCGATCGCTAGAATAGAAAAACTTCTCATGAGCATTTTACAGCATAAATTCATACGTGAAGTTTAGAAGGCTTATACAAAAGCTCTCAAAAGAACATGAGAAATAAGAAGAAATATTCTACCCAAGGATACTGCAGATTCCAGAGGTAAAATAAACCTGAGAAAGCAAATAAGGGTGCATTATGATTAGCTATGCAAGAGATTAGAACCATCAGAGCATGGGTAGCACAATACAGAAAATTCCAGCTTGGTGACGGATATAAGTTCCAAAGGATACCAGTGTTCTTACTTACGATGAGTCTAGCTGATAGGATTACTTCTCAAAACATGAAGATGGAAGCAAAGCAGAATTGGTTCAATTTCTCACGTTCTTTTCAGGAAACAGAAACTAAACAAACCTTTGCAATCAGGGGCCGGATTCATCAAAGTTACTGCAGTAACTTTGATGAATCCGGCCCCAGTAATGTTCACCGCGACTACATTCCGCAGCGAAAAAGCGTATAAAACCGTATCGTCGCTTTCAGTTTTTCACTGTTGTCCGAACCAACCCAGTTGAACGGTGTGCGGCTGTCATCTCCTGGTTTTAATTTAACAACAACCGAGCAAAAGCTTACGCGACAGCTAAATGGCTTTCCAGGAGTTATCAAGGAGGCCGATGACTTCTCCAACCCTTGGCAGCTTCGTACAAGTACCGAGGAGCTAAGACACTTTTTGGTACGAAAACAATATTGGTAAAAGGCTTGTATGGTAAGCTGGAACAGCAGAGGGAAACTTACGGAAGTACTATTCTCAATGCAGCTCTACTGTTTTGAGAATGACCCACAAAACTAAAGATGAAGGGGAATCCGAGGAATATTAGAAAGAAAGAAATGGGGAGAAAGTTTTGGAAGATGCATGCACGTTTACTCGAAAATTAGAAAAGAGGATACTTGAGCTTGAGTGTCAAGAAACCTCAATGCGAAATGAGTTGCGCTTATATCTAAATAGAAATAGTTCAATAAAACACGCTGTTTACAAGGGAAGGGTCTGAAGCGTATGTCTGAACGGGGGGAGCGAGTCATATAGGGAGAATCCTCATCCCTCAATTGGTTCCAAAATGTGTTTATTTTTTGCTAAGTAGCTAAACCAGGGAGTAGGGGTCATAAAGAGATACGGCGCAGCACGTGTTTGGAGATCTTGTACGCCCGCGATGCCTCTGCACCCAGTGGCTTGGAGCGCAGGTGTGTAAAGGGTTGATTCATGCGAGAGAGGTCAGGGCTCCTCTGCGTTGCTGCACTTTTGCATTTCAACTGATTGGTATAGATTTGGGGGGTTCTCGCGTCTGCACCATTTTCGTTTTCTGCGCATTTTTCCAGCGGTACGTTGTGGTATTCAACATGGTGATGTATAAATGTTCAGCACCAGTGATACACAGGTACAAAGTGCATGAAGCACCATTAAGCACCTTATGGGTGGCGTATAAAGGCCACAGGCTCCTCAAGGTCTGTTTCCATACATGGACCAAAGGCCTCGGGAAAAACCATCACGGATTTTCAAAGGAGACCACGGTGTGACATCGGAGGTGGTTCAAATGAGAAACAAGGTGTGCGGATCCCGCAAATTAAGCTAAACGGCATCGATACAATCTTTCCCTCATGTCTGCCTGTCACCTGGAAATCAGAGGTCTGCTGAAGATTTTCTAGAACCCAACACAAACAATGTCCGCCGACGGTCGAATGGTGATCCATCTGCTCACACTGAAGTGTGGCCCACCTTTAGACAAAGAATTTTCGAGGGAAGAAATCAAGCTGGCCGAGCGGATGGCCAGCATACTCAAGGACTTCGAAGCACGTCAACTTGAAGTTGACGAAGACGAACAGCTGGAAGTGGTGGAAGAAGAAGAGGAAGATTGAGATCCGCAAGATGAACTGATGAACGCGGAAAGGCAAGCTAGCAGTGGGCATATGATAACGTTTACGGGTGGAGCTTTTGTTTCGGAGGAAAGGGTACGCCTTCAATTGGATTTCGATTGCGTGCTCATAACCATGGAGGAAGACACCGCGATTCACTACAAATGCACTTTGTAGCTGTGTATCACTGATGCCGAACATTTATCACCATGTTGAATACCACAGCGAAACAGCTGGAACAATGCGCAGAAAACATCTGAAAATGGTATAGGCCTCAGAATCTCCCAAACCTCAACCAATCAGTTGAAATGCAAAAGTGCAACAACGCAGAGAAACCAAACCCCTGACCTCTCTCGCATGAGTCAACCCTCTAACCACCTGCGCTCCAGGCCACTGGGTGCAGTCGGGCGTACAAGATCTCCAAACACGTGCTGCGCCGTATCTCTTTATGACCCCTACTCCTCGGGTTTAGCGACTTAGCAAAAAATAAACACATTTTCAAACCAACTGAAGGGTGAGGATTCTCCCTAAATGACTCGCTCCCCCGTTCAGACATACGCTTCAGAGCCTTCCCTTGTTAGAGTTACACTAAGGCTCGATTGGATGTTTATTTGAGACCGAACTAAAAATTCATTCCTGCGTTCAGCAGAAAATCTTCCAAATTTGATGATGCATTCTGGGAACTTTTTGGGAGCTGGTACACAAGCAAATCTATAAATGAGAAATTCTCAATTTTACTGAACTGTTGCTCTAGAGACGTTGCAAGACACTCAAAATGTTCCCACGAGCTGGGAATCATACGAAAAAGCTGTAGAGCAGCTACATGCTCAATATAAAAACCCCAAACGAGGCACTCAGCTCAGCTCTCAGCTCAAATGCATGCAAACAGCGAAAGACCAACCAATACTCTTACGTAACAAGCTAAACGATGTCCAAGTAGCAATTCCCACTCTCATCGTCAGGCGGCAAGGTGAAGTCGACGATAGCATACATAAGATCAATCTCATCCTAGAAATGTTTTCTCCCAGTATTCAGAAAGAGGTAGCTCGCAAAGAGTTTGATTCTGGTAAAGAATGAACTATGGATGAGCTTTTGTCGTACCTGGAAGTCATCATAAAAAGACGTGAACATTTGGAAAGCCGCAGTGACATTCATACAGAAGGCTTATCACACGCAAACTAATTCGAACTCAATTATCAAATGTGTCGGTTGCCAACAGAATCGTAAGTTGCAGTTTTGTCGGCAGTGCCACACTACAGCAGAAAGTTGAGAAAATGAAAACTCAAAATATCTGCTGGAAATGTGTTGGCGGAAAAATCGAACCAATTCATGTATGAAGCTGCCATGTCATTAGTGCAACAGAATCCATCATCCATCTTTATGTCGAAGTCGAGATGTACGACAAGATGGGCTACGAGGTCAACAAGTGGAACGGACACTGCGCAGTAATACTAGTAGGCATTCTCCCTCACGCGAAAGCAAACTTCTGATCCGTTTTGAAAACAGAGACCATAGGCATTGGTCCCGAAACTCCTCAACTTGAAGTGAGAGTACTGTCCATCGACCGTTTTGGCGTTTTCTCGCGTGGTAGAAGGTCTCAAGTAAATATTTATAACAAGTGCTCCGTCACGCCTATCGGCGTGCCTCGCACTTGCGCGCTTCGCGCGATGTTGCAGTATCTCTAAGCTAAGGACAATGACATCAAGCTAGCTGGTCTACTTGTACAGCTTTTTCCCTACCTAGGAGTAGAAAAGGCTCTCAGTACGTGCAGTATATAGTATGATAGGGCGATCTATTGGTTCCACGCTACTGGTTCTCCTTAGTGAAACGTTCCCCCATTACTTTTACAGGTTCCCCTCACTGATCCCCCTTAGCTGACGACGTCTTCGGCACGTCTTCTGAATCCCCAGGCATATTGGACGATGCCTTCGGCACGTCCACCTGAATCCCCAAACACGTTGAGCGTCGTCTTTGAAACGTCATGCGACGTACTGCGTACGTCTTCTGAATCCCCTGGCACGAAGAAGACGCTCGGGTATTTTCTGCTTTTTTTGCTCCCCACAATTTGATCAGTATCAATTGACGGCGATCGAAGTTCTGAAAACGAACTTCGACCTCGCCAACACTCCCAAAAACTTCGCCCACTCTTCCCCTAGGGGGGGGGGTGGATTAATTAGCGTGCTGATCACGAATGTAACATCCTTCTTTGAAATTTCAGACGATTATGGTAGGGTACGGTAGGTAACGGTGACAAAGGCTGTCGATGTCATCATCACCGATTCTCCCCAGTGCTAAGGGGGCTATTTGGGGTGACACGACACGAATCCTGCAGCAATTTCTCGTATTACGCTGCAGCACGGTAGCTACTGATCAGGATTGCCATAGCATATTGGACGACAAACTCTTCGAGATAGAAACAGAATCCGTCGAAGACGCCAGGAGACGCGAGCCTAACATCAGAAACGATCAAAAACAAAAAAAAGACACTCACGCTCGAACTTCTAACCATTTCACTCGGACTTTTTCAACAGTTTGATTTCTTCGGAGCGATTTCGCTGATAAAATGACTCAGCCTCTGACTGAAACGAATCATCGAGCCGTTGTCTCACCCCCCCCCCCCTTCATCAGCGATATCACGATGCCTCCTTCCGCTGTTCACCGGATCGCAGCGTAATCAATGAGGCTAATCAAAAGCGAAACACCCAAAAAGCAAGTCAAACTCCTCGAAATAGAAAATGAATCCGTCGAAGACGTCAGAGAGCGCCACCGCGCTTTGATTAGGAGAAAATGAATCCGTCGGCAAAGTCAGAGAGCGCCACTGCGCTTCGATTAGGTCCCGCCTAGATTCAAAACACCCGCGTAATTTTAAATTCAAAACGTCAAGTCAATAATTCTTGAGAAAAAGCACTGAAGGAAGGTAGAGTGCAGTGTCTGCACCCTCCTGCTTAGAGATCGCTCACTCCAGAGGTAGAGTAGAGCTACGAAAAAAACTTCGCCCACACTTCGCCTAGGGGGGGGTGGTTAATTAGCGTGCTGATCACGAATCTAACATCCTTCTTTGAAATTTCAGCCGATTATGGTAGGGTACGGTAGGTAACGGTGACTAAGGCTGTCGATGTCATCGTCACCGATTTTCCCCTCACACTTCCCTCGCACTCCTCCAGATATCGCTGATGAAGGGGGGGGGGTGAGACAACGGCTCGATGAAGGAGGCATCTTGATATCTGCCGATATCAAGATGCCTCCTTCCGCTGTTCACCTGATCGCAGCGTAATCAGTGATGTCAATCAAAAGCGAAACACCCAAAAAGCAAGTCAAACTCCTCGAAATAGAAAACGAAATCGTCGAAGACGTCAGAAGACGCGAGCCGAACATCAGAAACGATCAAAAACAACAGAAGACACTCACGCTCGAACTTCTAACCATTTCACCCGGACTTTTTCAACAGTTTGATTTCTTCGGAGCGATTTTGCTGATAAAGTGACTCATCCTCTGACTGAAACGAATCACCGAGCCGTTGTCTCACCCCCCCCCCCTTCATCAGCGATATCACGATGCCTTCTTCCGTTGTTCACCGGATCGTAGCGTAATCAATGAGGCTAATCAAAAGCGAAACACCCAAAAAGCAAGTCAAACTCCTCGAAATAGAAAATGAATCCGTCGAAGACGTCAGAAGACGCGAGCCGAACATCAGAAACGATCAAAAACAACAGAAGATACTCACGCTCGAACTTCTAACCATTTCACCCGTACTTTTTCAACAGTTTGATTTCCTCGGAGCGATTTCGCTGATGAAATGACTCAGCCTCTGACCGAAACGAATCATCGAGCCGTTGTCTCACCCCACCCCCCTTCATCAGCGATATCACGATGCCTTCTTCCGTTGTTCACCGGATCGTAGCGTAATCAATGAGGCTAATCAAAAGCGAAACACCGAAAAAGCAAGTCAAACTCCTCGAAATAGAAAACGAAATCGTCGAAGACGTCAGAAGACGCGAGCCGAACATCAGAAACGATCAAAAACAACAGAAGACACTCACGCTCGAACTTCTAACTTCGAACTTCCATTTCACCCGGACTTTTTCAACAGTTTGATTTCTTCGGAGCGATTTTGCTGATAAAGTGACTCAGCCTCTGACTGAAACGAATCATCGAGCCGTTGTCTCACCCCCCCTCCCCCTTCATCAGCGATATCACGATGCCTTCTTCCGTTGTTCACCGGATCGTAGCGTAATCAATGAGGCTAATCAAAAGCGAAACACCCAAAAAGCAAGTCAAACTCCTCGAAATAAAAAATGAATCCGTCGAAGACGTCAGAACACGCAATCCAAACATCAGAAACGATCAAAAACAACAGAAGATACTCACGCTCGAACTTCTAACCATTTCACCTGGACTTTTTCAACAGTTTGATTTCTTCGGAGCGATTTCGCTGATAAAATGACTCAGCCTCTGACTGAAACGAATCATCAAGCCGTTGTCTCACCCCCCCCCCCCTTCATCAGCGATATCACGATGCCTTCTTCCGTTGTTCACCGGATCGTAGCGTAATCAATGAGGCTAATCAAAAGCGAAACACCGAAAAAGCAAGTCAAACTCCTCGAAATAGAAAATGAATCCGTCGAAGACGTCAGAGAGCGCCACCGCGCTTTGATTAGGAGAAAATGAATCCGTCGGCAAAGTCAGAGAGCGCCACTGCGCTTCGATTAGGTCCCGCCTAGATTCAAAACACCCGCGTAATTTTAAATTCAAAACGTCAAGTCAATAATTCTTGAGAAAAAGCACTGAAGGGAAGTAGAGTGCAGTGTCTGCACCCTCCTGCTTAGAGATCGCTCACTCCAGAGGTAGAGTAGAGCTACGAAAAAAACTTCGCCCACACTTCGCCTAGGGGGGGGGTGGTTAATTAGCGTGCTGATCACGAATCTAACATCCTTCTTTGAAATTTCAGCCGATTATGGTAGGGTACGGTAGGTAACGGTGACTAAGGCTGTCGATGTCATCGTCACCGATTTTCCCCTCACACTTCCCTCGCACTCCTCCAACACCGGATAGAGGCATATCGTTACTGGACCCCTCCTGGACAGACAGGACAAACACGTCGCCCTGGACTGACACGGCATCCCGTACAGACTGACAGAAGTTACACTCCCCTTAGCGGCTTATTATATAGAAGGAAGAAGGATGATGATGACCTCCACCACCTACACGCCTTAAATTCCACACCGCTTGAATGGCATCCACAAAAGATCGATAATATCGACCGATATCGATTGATCAACTTCAGATTCGTCTTCAGCGACCTCGATTACCCCCAAGGCTAAAGTTTCGGACCGCTTGGACGAAATACACGAAAAATCGATATTATCGATCGATATCGATTGATCAACTTCAGATTCGTGTTCAGCGACCTCGATTACCCCCAAGGCTAAAGTTTCGGACCGCTTGAACGAAATACACGAAAAATCGATATTATCGATCGATATCGATTGATCAACTTTAGATTCGTGTTCAGCGACCTCGATTACCCCCAAGGCAAAAGTTTCGGACCGCTTGAACGAAATACACGAAAAATCGATATTATCGATCGATATCGATTGATCAACTTCAGATTCGTGTTCAGCGACCTCGATTACCCCCAAGGCAAAAGTTTCGGACCGCTTGAACGAAATACACGAAAAATCGATATTATCGATCGATATCGATTGATCAACTTCAGATTCGTGTTCAGCGACCTCGATTACCCCCAAGGCTAAAGTTTCGGACCGCTTGGACGAAATACACGAAAAATCGATATTATCGATCGATATCGATTGATCAACTTCAGATTCGTGTTCAGCGACCTCGATTACCCCCAAGGCTAAAGTTTCGGACCGCTTTAACGAAATACACGAAAAATCGATATTATCGATCGATATCGATTGATCAACTTCAGATTCGTGTTCAGCGACCTCGATTACCCCCAAGGCTAAAGTTTCGGACCGCTTGGACGAAATACACGAAAAATCGATATTATCGATCGATATCGATTGATCAACTTCAGATTCGTGTTCAGCGACCTCGATTACCCCCAAGGCTAAAGTTTCGGACCGCTTGAACGAAATACACGAAAAATCGATATTATCGATCGATATCGATTGATCAACTTTAGATTCGTGTTCAGCGACCTCGATTACCCCCAAGGCAAAAGTTTCGGACCGCTTGAACGAAATACACGAAAAATCGATATTATCGATCGATATCGATTGATCAACTTCAGATTCGTGTTCAGCGACCTCGATTACCCCCAAGGCAAAAGTTTCGGACCGCTTGAACGAAATACACGAAAAATCGATATTATCGATCGATATCGATTGATCAACTTCAGATTCGTGTTCAGCGACCTCGATTACCCCCAAGGCTAAAGTTTCGGACCGCTTGGACGAAATACACGAAAAATCGATATTATCGATCGATATCGATTGATCAACTTCAGATTCGTGTTCAGCGACCTCGATTACCCCCAAGGCTAAAGTTTCGGACCGCTTTAACGAAATACACGAAAAATCGATATTATCGATCGATATCGATTGATCAACTTCAGATTCGTGTTCAGCGACCTCGATTACCCCCAAGGCTAAAGTTTCGGACCGCTTGGACGAAATACACGAAAAATCGATATTATCGATCGATATCGATTGATCAACTTCAGATTCGTGTTCAGCGACCTCGATTACCCCCAAGGCTAAAGTTTCGGACCGCTTGAACGAAATACACCCCCCCCCCCCCTACACCCCCCCTCTCTCTACTCCAACACCGCATCTCCAGGCACGTTTGGCAGCGTGTTCGGCACGTCTACTGACTCGCCAGGCACGTTGGGCAACGTGTTCGGCACGTCTACTGAGTCGCCAGGCACGTTGCACAACTGCAACCCCCCTCCTCCGACGATTCCCCCTTACAGGACTCCAGCACCGCATCTCCAGGCACGTTTGGCAGCGTGTTCGGCACGTCTACTGACTCGCCAGGCACGTTGGGCAACGTGTTCGGCACGTCTACTGAGTCGCCAGGCACGTTGCACAACTGCAACCCCCCTCCTCCGACGATTCCCCCTTACAGGACTCCAGCACCGCATCTCCAGGCACGTTTGGCAGCGTGTTCGGCACGTCTACTGACTCGCCAGGCACGTTGGGCAACGTGTTCGGCACGTCTACTGAGTCGCCAGGCACGTTGCACAACTGCAACCCCCCTCCTCCGACGATTCCCCCTTACAGGACTCCAGCACCGCATCTCCAGGCACGTTTGGCAGCGTGTTCGGCACGTCTACTGACTCGCCAGGCACGTTGGGCAACGTGTTCGGCACGTTTACTGAGTCGCCAGGCACGTTGCACAACTGCAACCCCCCTCCCCCCACGATTCCCCCTCACAGTTCAGCACCCAGATGGCCAGGCAGACCGTCACTGATCCCCCCTGGACAGACACTCCGCCCCGTACAGACGCTCTCCCCCGTACAGACGCTCTCCCCCGTACAGACGCTCTCCCCCGTACAGACGCTCCGCCCCGTACAGACGTTAGCGGCTTATTATATAGAAGGATAATAGAAGACGTTTTTCACGGTCTTCAACGCCAATCCCGAGCTCTTTCCTCAGGTAACAGTGGCGAAGGAGACTGTTCCCCAAGAGAGCGAAAATGCACCTCATCTACTACTTTACACAAAGAGTAACCGCAAATCGGTCACTCGACTCATGACTACCCCTCTACAACTTATCAAGGAACAAACCAAACGCATGGAAACGGACTTTGCTCTACTAGGCTGGGCTGCATTTGGTCAGTCATTCGTTGCTTCCTTTCTCGTAGAACGTCTACATTTGCAGTTGGTACCAGAGAAAGTCATTACAGTCTACATTTGCAGTTGGTACCAGAGAAAGTCATTACAGTAACGGCATTCGGTGGAAAAACAGAAAGGAAAAAGTAAAAGACGTGAGCGGGAAACTGTGTGCTTCAAATGGAAGTTGTATCCACGTTCGCCTTTTGACCATATCACTTCCAGTATCATCTTGGAAGCAGTCCCTGAAGAAGACAAAGACATAATACGACGCAACATTATCCCGAAAATGGCCATATTCTCGAAAGCCTAGAATTCTCATCAGAAATCCTGTTGGGAATCGACTACTTCCATATCGTTGTTAGTCTTAACGAGCCAGTACTAAGTTTTCCTTCAGGACTCTTAGCGACTATTCTGAGTTCTGGAGAATGTAAAGTAAAGGAATAGACGACACTGATTCTGCAGAAGAACATCAAACTATTGTGGACGATTTCCACTCCTGGAAAGGAGGAACGGCAAGATTTACGTTAAATTTACATGGAAAAAGAAGAAAACACAGTTGGCTAAAAACTACAACCTAGCGCTAAGCTGTCTTCACCAGCTCTTCAAAATGAGTCAGAAGAATCCTCAATGATGGAAGCAATACTGTTCCATTGTCATCGAACAACAACAGAAAGGATTCATTGGGGACGCACCGCTAGAATTATATCATGAAAATCCATGCTATTATATGTATACCTCATGAAGCTGTAATGAAGGGACGTAGCGAAGCTGCAAAGCTTCGCATAGCACTTGACGATTTCTCCAAAATGAAAGGAGAATTCAGCTTAAACGACGTCATGAATCAATGACCACTAATCCTACCAGATTTGTGTGGGATATTACTTCGATCACGAGTGGCATCAGACATCACGACTGCCGATGGGTGAAAGGTTTCCACATGACCCACCTCCAAGGAAGCGAACGTGATTCAATCAGATTTTTATCGGTAAAAACTTTGACCTATCGCCAGCATAAGAAACCGTACGTATCATGCGCTTCTGTAGGCTACCCTTTGGAATGAACGTATCACCATGTTCGTTGGGTATTTCAATTCAGTACGGAGAACTCGAACACCATCCCTTCACCGAGGATATATACGATCAGTTGAAGCGTAACCTCTACATTGACAACGTCTTCATGACAGATCTTTCAGTTGAATCTCGTTTGAGAAATATAAGGCATCTAAAAAGGTCTTTGGAGAAATATCTATGAATCTGCGTCAGTTCACGACAAATAAGGTCAACAACTATAACCCCTCAATCCTCCCAAACGATCTGTCTAAAGGAAAATAGTACGAATTCTTGGAGTGTCACGGGATCCCGTAAAGGACGCTATTTCTGTTCAACGTAAATTGAAGTACACTAATGAATCAGAAAAAAGAAAGAGAAAAAAAGAAACCAGCGGAGAGTAGAGCTACAATTGAGATGATCCACTTGGTGCAGCACACATAATGATGTGGCAAAATAACTGCACCAGTGCAGAGCGTTACGTAGCGACTATTCCTCGAGAAGTAAGCATCAGTGCAAGAAACGCTCGACCTTAGTTGCTCACTCTCGTAGATGCATCGGAAGGATTTTTCGCTGCCGTCGCCTACCTGCGCGCACTTGATGGCTTCATAGTACGGCGATGCACTTTGGTGATGGCGAGAAATCGCCTTGCACCGTTGAATGGTAGACATAAGCCCTTGTCAATTCTTCGGGTTGAACTGTTGGCAACTTTAATCGGTGTACCTTTAACAACTCTTTGTCTGAAAGAACTCTCATTAACAATCAGTATAGTTCGCCTTTACAGCGACTCACAAATAGCGCTCCATTTGGTTCAGTCACAATGAAAAAGCAGCATATTCGTTGAGAACAGGTTAAAGAAATTCGAGAAAAATTTGAAAGTGGGCAGAGAATGTAATCTGGTTTCAACTTCGCTATATACCCTCCGACATAAATCCCACAGATTGTGCAACAACAGGGTTAACAAAGAAGCCGCTGGAAAATTATATATGGTGAAGCGGTCCCTCTTTGAAACGAGACATAAGTAAATGACCAAGAATGAAAGAATTCCGGCTTCCAAAATGCACAATATAGCAAATACGTAATAATACATAACAACAAATAACAAATTGGGCCATTTTGTACTGACCTTAGCAGAAAAGCTATAAAGATTCAGTTGTACTGCAATACACGTTAGGAAACCCTTGCGATCTACGGTTTACGATTCACGACGGTTTTCTTGACATTACAATTTCGAAATTTTGAATTTCGTTTACGCACACCCCTGCTGACCGGTCACAGCAGAATTCTACCTGTTTCAGTAGAAGATGGACGTTCGCGCAATCAAATTAAGAACATTCGACCTTCACATGGATTGTATCTTATCGGCTAGCCGCCAGTAAACTGGGGAGGCTTCAATATCCTTGGCTCGAAAATTATAGCAGCGGACGGTTCCACCCAGTTTATTACACTTGTATTACACGCTCATAATTCACATAGCAAGAATTGTAAAACGTACAAAATGCAAAGACACTCGCAAAGGACATGATCACAGTAAAACCAGACATACAGTCGAAATGCTATACAGCTGTAGGAGATGGAATCACTTGTCTATTCACAACATCGAGGAGATCCAGCGATACAGATTCGTCGTCCGTGGCATTGGAATAAGACGTCCCAGCGCCGATCACATCCTAGAGATCCTGTTGGCTAGACGACCCTTGGGCCTGTCCCACGGTTGAGGAGTGGGTGATGCAGGTTTGCGCTGCCAGACGTCCTCTTCATCTTCCTCGACTTCCTCCGCAGTCGTTAATCGAGCGGATATATGACGCCGTTTTCTGAAAAGAGGTTCAGCGCTTTTATTCTATAAGGATCGTTTGTTTCGATGCATAGGATCAAAACCCACGAAGTAGTCTCATCTAGCTCATCAGAGGCCAGCGTTCCACCGCCTCCGCCGAACAGAAATGATCCTTTCTTAGCACCACGACCCTAGAAGTGGCGATACTACATGTTGTTGTAAAAGTTGTGACTAACGAGGTTTCCGCTGCAACCAGCATGAAACCTCACAAAATGAGCGAAAACTCGGTTCGAAGTTCAACCAGCACAGGACACCTTACTCACCTTCACAACCTTCGCCTGAGGAGCGCCTACATCAACGGTAGCAGACTTCTCGTTGTCCTCCACAGCGGCTGCAGGATCATCAAAGAATCTGCAACAGCAGTAATTCTGGTGCGCCTTTTGAAGTCGTATTTTGCGAAATAAAGGCAGTAGAAGAGCCATGGATTAGCAGGGATCGACTGGCATTTTGGGTCCGTGCGACACAACTCGGCAGCATGCGCGATACGAGGCAACTTGACTTGCTCCTTTCACAGACCAGCCCTAGTCGTCAATGGAGTAGCGAACTGCAACCGCGGCAGAGGTCCTATTTGGCCATGAGCTGCAGATGACAAGTTGAACCCACCGCATGGGTCCCACTCTTGACATCCAATGAACCCAGTCGATTACGGATCTTGTCCAGTGAGAGTCAACGAAGCGCCCACCAAGTTCTGGACAACCTGACCCCGTTAATGAAATCTCCACTTCATTAGTCGCACAAAGCTCACAACTTCCTAAATATCCAACCAAAGGTGTGAACGAAGCATCGCCCCTCTCCCTTCGCGATTCCTCGTTGTGCGGTAAACGCGCATCTTCGTGCCTTCGAAAGTTCCTAAAGAAGATCTCAGACGTAGCGTAGGTACCCCCACGACATCAGGGAATACGTGCCGTGGTCGGGGGTGGTAGACTGAGGTCCAGAATTAATTGTTAAAGGCCCACTATCCACTCCAGACACGTACTTCTATGCGATGGGTAATACCGGTAATACCAAAGGGTCGACGGAAATGTCATTAGATTTTGCTTTTCTACTTTGTGATCATCAGACCAAGTATAAGCGCCTAAAGGAATTTTAAATATCGATTCACATCCAAGAATCAATGAGAAACAGCATACACCCGAATTAGCCATCGGGTTTAAGCAAGCAGCAGAGCAATTGTGTGTGAATTATTAGCTGTGAATTAGCAGCAGAGTAACAGACCGGTCTTCTACACTTTTGATCGTCATGTAAGCGGAAGCACAGTCAGATGAGGCTCATGCCGTTGCTTCCAGCCTAGATCCTTGATTCAGGTTCACGACCAGGCCAACCAAGCCTGGTATCCCTCTGGGGTAGGCGAATTGGTACCAGGTGCTACAGCGATGCTTTCTTTCGATCAAAACTCTAATGCTAGGCTGGACTCGAACCTGATAGCTAGCTTTACTCGAAAAATATCCACCACTTTTCATTCCCCTGCAAATTCGCAACCTTCCGTTGACGCCGTCTTCAGAGTACCAACAGTCAGCCCTCAGAGAGCCACAACCCCTGACGAAAGTCCAAGCTACATTTCGGAATGACTCGTTCAGAAGCATAGAATACACCTCGGACCAAAGGTCGGCAACCTGCGAGTAATGGGTTCTCAGCAATTGCATGCCCTCTTTCCAACCGTTAACTAGCCGGCAATGAATCAATAGGCGAGCCATTAACTGTGGTGCAGAGAGATTACACCGGAACAAGGAAATTGTCTCATTCCTCGGAACGTGGACGGGGTTATCTAGCATTGCCACCTCCACATTCTATTTCCAATTTGGTCATTACTATTAGGTTGAGTTATAGGCAAGGAGCCACTTGAAATGTTGCTTTTGGCGGTTCATATCGATGTCCAGAACCACTGTATTGCGAGAGGTGGTGTCCCACATGGAGCCACGGCATGGAATAAAAGGAACTAGCCATAAGGCCTGTTATGGTTATCTCCAACTAGCAGACGAACGTGCTATTCGCGCGCTATCTTCTTTGAACCGAATAAATTTTAAATGTCCTATGGAGGAAGACGAGTAATTGGGAGCTTTTGTGGTTAGTCTCTGTGGTGGATCATTCTAGACTTGGGTCATCTACAAACGGCAGTCTATAGTTGGTAGGTTGAACCTTGAAGTTGTTAAATAAAACGTATCCAAAAATTTGCAGACGGCCCTCATCAGCTGGGTGGGACATATCAGAAGCAGCGGAGTGACCTTACATTTCAGCTCTATTATCGCTCTGGGCATAGGATAACAAGCTTTCGCTCCTGAATTCAACCCCTTTCGCGCTGGGGCAGATCAGACCTTGAATCCTTTCGAAGCCGAAAAAGTGGAACTGGGCTGAATGCACAACGGACTACTGAGTGGTTCAGGACGCCCGCTGCAAGCGACTACAGGGGCCTACGGATGCTCACCGCAAGTGATCCAGAGGCCTGTCTTAAAGCGCTTGCGCAATATGCCACATCAACAAAACGCGTGGCGCACCGAAGTGCGGTTGAATGACAGCGACTTCAGCTCTTATCAGACGTCGTTTGAGAAGGTACTGCCATGTCGAGAAAAAACGCTTCCAACAATGGTAGATCGCTCGAGCACTGATAAGCCTTTAGACTCCTCTACATCTTTGCTACAAATGATAAGGAGAGATTTTGGCTGATCTGGAGGTATAACTCGCCGTTATAATGGACGCACTATTATATTAGGTTGTTTCATATGAAATGGTCGATTTTGCTACCTCAAATTCTGATCGATTTTTCGTGGCTACGAATGTTTCCGTTTCAGGCTTTGTATACATACAGTTTTTGAAAGCGAAGAACCTCCGCCTTCATAGCATTTATAGGTTTGCGACGTAACCGACTCTCGCCGAGTTGTTGACTTTGTTTTTACAGTATATGGTACAGCGACAAACTGGTGCTCTACTTATGTGGATGTAGAAGTGGACCCAACGCAGCGGCCGCAGCTCGTAATATTAACGCTGCATTTGTGGAGCAGTTCGCTAAGGATCGCACAATTCGCCACTGGTTCGAAAGGTTTCGATCTGGAGATGAAATGAAAGATGCTGAAGATACCTGTGTGTGTTTGTCTTTCGTTAAGGCTGCGCAATCTCAGGAAGCCTTTTTGAACAGGAACGTGACATGCGATGAAAAATCCTTCACGACAATCGTCGTCGCCCTGCGCAATGGCTGGATAAGAATGGGAGTCGAAAAGAGATGCCGAAGCGAAGTCTCCATCCAAAGAAGACCACGGTGACCGTATGGTGGAGAATGGCTGGTATAGACCACCACAAGTTCTTGAAGACTGAAGAGGCTATCACAGAAAAAGTACTGTGCCGAAACTGAAGCGATGCACCAGAAGTCGGTTGAAAAGCAGCTCACTTCGGTCAATCAAAGAGCCTAATTCTACTGCATGGCAAAGCGCCCGCACGTTTCAAAAATTGTTGTCCAGAAAGTGGATGAACTGGAATAAGAGATTCCGCCACATCCAGCATATTCGTCAGATCTGTCCCCTGCGTACTATTTGGGTGCGTCCGCATACAACTTTTGTTCGCTGATATTGCTTGCTGTTCATTGTTCTTCTGGGGTGTCGCTTTCAGTGCATGTAATTCATGATCATCTCTTGTTGCCATGGATGGATCATGTTGGTGGGCTTCTTCATTACTACCTTCTCTTCATGCATTTATTTGCGCATTATACATTTTATTTGGCGACACGGCATCAAACCGCCTCAAAGCTGCAGCCTGGTCCACCTCCTTTAACACCTTAATTGTTGTGCGGATATCGTATGCAGAAAAGAACTATGGCTCGAATGAAAGCTACATCGAGACGTGAATAGACTTCAGGTCTGCTATTTTCATTTCAGAAATCCCCTTCAGCAAGCACCACCTTCTTTTCGGAAAAATATGAAGAAAACTTCAGGTGTTAAGACAAGTGGTGGTGCAGTCGTTATTTATGGGGGGGGGGGGGTGGGAAACCAAACGGTATTTTGCCCCACCACATCCTACCCTAAATATGGCAGAGAGTCCAACGATTGATTAACACATGATGTGGAGGCGCTCAGACAATTTCAGATGTTTTGAAGATAGAAGTGGGAAGAAAATCCTCTTGTTGTGCTTCGTCCCCAAACCGGGGATTGCACCGAAGTGTTCGCCGCCCTTCGTTTTACTCCATCTTTATGGCCATTTCTCGGGCACAATTCAGCAGCGGCCGAATCCATCAACGACTTACAGCAATTTAACGGAAAAAATACTACCAAAATCCCTGATAGCGCGGCTTATCAAGCGATATGGTGAAACATTGAAACATTCCACTATATCGATTGTTGACAAGCGGCGCTGTGGGAGCTTCATCAATGTTACAGCGGTAACATTAACAGCGCATTCATAATGCAACGATGTTATAGAGCTACCGAGCTTCGTACGTCGTATCTTTTGCAGGGAATTCCATAGACATTTCACCATAACGATTGCTGTTAAGTCGCCTTATCTGCGTTTCCAGCTGTAATTTCTCTGTTAAACTGCTGTAAGCCGTTGATGAATCCGGCCCCTGGTCGGCATGTGCTCCATTGAACCCACCTCGTATCATGCTCATAGTCCCACTCGAGCTCGTTGCCTTTGTCGTCGAAGACATTTAACCCGGGACGCACTTTCTGCTCAGTTGACCACGAGTACGTGAAGCCTGGAGCAAACGGCGATACACTATTGCAGCATCAGCAATACAGCAGCGGCTCCTGGTGCGCGGCAATTACTGGATGCCGCCGCCCTAATCAGTTCATTTAATTACCCTGCTCATCCGTCTCCTTTTTGCGTTTTCGACTGCCGTCGTCTTCGTTGGACACGGCAGCCACCTTTCTCGCTTCCTGCAAAGGTTGCCGTTCAGTGGGAATGGTCTTAGGAAGATCACAGGCTTGAATCTCACAGCGATCTCGGTGTTCTTCGCAAACCTGGCGATCATGAACCGTCGCTCGGGGACGTGCGCCGTGACCACTCGCCATCTGCCTGCAAGTAATCGTCTGAAACAACTTCTCCGAAGGAGGGTGACCAGCAGCAGTGATAGTGTCTCACATAGAGCAGGAGTCTCGTTCCCAGAGCAACCACTCACTCCCTTCACTGAAGGTCAAATTGGGGAAGAAAGACCAGTTCGGAAAGTTCTGCACTGGATGCCTTTTTGCGGATGAGCCTGATTGCAATGGGCAAACAACTCATCCCTGCGACGTCATTTCGATCCGAAAAGGGCGCTTTACCATGCAATATTTCCCTGAGTTCGCTCGAGCGAACCTTCGGCTTCACATGATTTTACGCCTTTAACTAAGAGTGGGGCCACCACTGATTAACCGTGTGCTAAAGAAATTCTGGCCCACATTTGGCTTAAAATTGAAAAGCTTACACGAATTCACTTCAAAGTGAGCGCGACGAAACCAGCACTAGATGCACGGGAGATGATACGTACCTCCGACCTCCCGCCCATCAGTTACTAGACGATAAATTTCTGCCATTTTTGGACCACCCAGTGGTTAGGAGCAGAAAGGAACTCATCCCTGTGCTCCTCGGTGGATGCCTTACAAGGTCATTTAGGTCCTGATAAAAATCATTGATCTAGCTTCATACACCTCCCTTGTAAAACGCATGGCTCACTCCAGAATGGTTATGCGAATCGCTGCTGAACAGAACTATTTCAATGTCATTGCTAGTCGAGGACCACAATGTCTGTCGATCCTCTCGAACTGCAGGTACCATGTCCTTGCGCTCAACATGGCCCTCGCGCTTTTCGACCGCATTGGCTCTCAATGCATCAAAAGTATGTTAAAATAAGATAAAACAGCGCAAGCCACTGCAAATTCCAGTTGGATAATATCTGCATGTTCCTCACTACGTTGCATCTGGAGTTTTCACTCTTCTTCAGATCACTCTCATACTCTCCAAAAGCGGCCAAACTTTGAATAGAAAAAGGGAGAAGCAGCTCTTACCATGTGGGATGTCGATCGCGTCCACATCCACTTCCACCACATCTTGTCGTATTCGCTTCGGCTTGTCTCCTAAATCGGAGCACTGCACTGATTGTTGATCACATATTCAGGATACTGACGGACAACGTCCACACGTAAGCCTCCTGCGCTCCGGCAGAGGACCTCCATCAATAATCAGCACCGCAACGGCGTGCTTCAAAATGCATTTCTCCATGTATTTCCATGAAGTTTCAGAGTTCCCCACCCAAATGCTTTGGCATAGTACAAGTCAGTTAAACGTTCGCCTATTGTGCGCTAGCGGCAGCTAGTAAACGCCAGGATATTTGTATATGCAAAAAGGTTTATACAGCCCGCCTGGCCCACGCAAATCAGCTCCAGCCGAACACACACAGACACACGCAGTGTGATGGAATAGCTAACACACCCGGCGCAAAACCACACAGCTATCTAAGAGGCAAGCTCCAGTCCGTCGCCTAATTAAAAGGTCAAACCACTGCGCGTTATGTCCACGACTCTCTCCTGTCAGAAAGTGAAATGCATTAATGCAGAGGTAGGATGATAGACAAAGATCTTGTAGATGCCACAAATTCTCAGAAACTATGAACTCTGCCGTAATGAGCTTCAAATGAGTATGGGAGGGAGTAGGCGCCCTATGTTTTCTCTGGTTGACTTGTTACCTATCATTAGATTGTCTACCCCCCTCTTAGTTGAGCACTAGGTCCGCGCATCGTTCCTATGATGGAAAGCGATTTTGTTCTTCACACTGTCAGAAAATGGTGCGCGGAGCGCAGTTCGAAAGGGTGCCGGGAGTCGCATGCACCCGATACCATCACACTGTTCTTGGTCCCGATCTGCCGCCCAGGCCAAACAAGCAAGCCTTCCATGCCTCCGGGGTCGGTGAAATGGTACCAAACTTGTCCGGGAATGACAAACATCTGGCTTGTCTGTCGCTTGGACTCTGCAAGCCAAATACGCATTCGAATCTGTTCCATGACATAACGTAGAAGAGAATGCGTGCCGCGTCCCAATGGAGTTAAGTATAACGTCGTCCTTTACCTTTTTATCCGTACTGTCAAGGAAACCTTTTGCAAACGTCACTTGGAGTGGACCATCTACCCATCAAATGTTGACGGGCCAATTCTGCAGCGTTCCTCGAACGCTCAAGACGGATGGTACTGCGAGAAGCATTGCGCAGTGTCTTTTCCCGTCCTCCTCCCTCTTCTAGACGGTTTCTTCAGTGTGACTACATACACAGATCAGCTACTCTTGCAATGCCTTTTGCAACCGAGGAGGGGACCAAGTGTGGTACTTCTTTTTCAGCAAAGCAAATTGCGATTTACGTAGCCACTAGTACGATTAAGCACAAAGAGGGGGGACTACATTAACTTTGATAAATGTGAAATATAGAACACAAGAGAATTTATATGTTCAAAAAAGTAAAGAAAGATGTAGAGATTATCCACTCTACTTTTACTTAATAATCAAGATAAAGTTATATAATAAAGATGGTTCGCTTGTCCGCTATCTTCAGATGAACCTTTGTGTTCTCCTTCCGCGGCTTTTTAGCGAGGAAGAGGAGCGCGTTTTAAGATAACTTTAAAAACTGTCTACATAATAAGGTACTTATTGAGTTTGAAAGTAGAAGGAAGATCAGACGAACAAAGATGCGAAATATCGGAGAGAAAGCCTATGAAATTAATTAAATACAATATGAGGTGTCCCACATAGTAAAGGCACCACGTTGGTCGCAACAGTCAATTATTTGGAAAAAAAACAGTAACGCACGCAATATTTCAAACCTAAGTTTGAAATATTGCGTGCGTTACTGGTGCTATTCGTTTGTTCTTCGTTTTAAGATCCGCGTGGGAACGGTCATTCGCTCAGGCCTTGTGAGCGAATGCTTCGCTCCCTCTTCACGCCACCTTCACCTTCATCAGTGAGAGACTTGGTTCCGTTCAAAACGATTGGCCAGATAGCTCCTCCTTAGGAGGAGTGTTTTCATCTAACCGGTTCCCCCTCGCAGGTGTTCCGGATTCAACGGAATCCATTCATTTTCCTTTTGATACTTATGCATTTCTTCTTAAAACTTTTCCAATATTTACAATGCCAACAGCTCTATTCGGTCACGAGAACATCACATTCTCCTGAACCGCGAAAACTCATCTTACAAGGAAAGTGCCTATCCGGTAGGTGTAAGCGGCAGATATGATGCGTATGGGCAGAACAGTCACTCTCTCAGAAGCTGCGAAGTCCAAGTATCTCAACCTGAGTACAGACAGAGAAGAGGTAAGGGGTAAAAGATAAAGGGCGACGTCAATGAAACCCTTTTAGGATACGCCACGCGCTCTACTTCTACAGAATGTCGTGAAAGCAATCTAAGTGCGTTCTTCGCCCACACAATGACTTGAGATGGCTAGCCAATGGACGAGTGTCAAGGTTTTATCACTCCCAGCCGAGTTTGGTACCAATTTGCCGACGCCGGATGGATGACAGGCTTGGTTAGCCTAGGCGGGGAAATCCAATCCAGGAACCTGTAAATATGTGTACTTCCTCCGGCTGCTTCACCACGTGCCTAGAGAAGCTCTTTAAGACCTTTTCTGTAAAAGAGATGAGCTAGTGCCGGAAAACCTGCACCAATAGCGCGGAGTCGCTGAATATGGATGGAGAGATTGTTCTCGTCGGTACACAGCGCGTCGAAAAGTCAGACTAGTAAGTACAGCGTGCGTAAAAAGTATTGACGCACTAAACGTAAACGTTATAAATAACAACACATCATAAAATTTAACGGGTTAATATACAAAATGTCAACAAGATCTAGCGAACAGGATACCATCACTTGTATTTTATATGGGCTTCTTTGCTGCGAATGCAGGGGCGAGGACGACGAGGAAAGGCGTCAACGTTGCGCCGCAAGTAGTCCACGTCGATCTCGTTCTATGCTTTGACCTTCAGTGACTTGATACTTTTGTCCATTCAACTTGTAGAAGTGTTACATACTCTTCAAGGACCTCCAGTGTTGCAGTGAGAAGTGCTAATTCTGGCGGAAGGCTCGCTGCAAGGGAGGCGCATCCGGCCAGTGTCATGGTTTGTGCATTCATCACAAGCGTCTCTCGTTTTCGTGGATACAGGAGTGAAGATAAATCAGTGGAACCATCTGTATTGATGTCCTAAAGAAGCACATAGTTCCTTGGCTCAAATCCCATCTCCAGAGTAAGCCGTATGTCTTCCAGCAGGATTAGACTCCTGCGCAGAGTCGAGGATTGTTCAGGACTGGTGCCGC
The DNA here is from genome assembly GCA_947396885.1 of Heligmosomoides polygyrus polygyrus. NCBI lineage: Eukaryota > Metazoa > Nematoda > Chromadorea > Rhabditida > Heligmosomidae > Heligmosomoides > Heligmosomoides polygyrus. The sequence goes on along the minus strand of OX377204.1, from coordinate 69,099,827 downwards.
GCCAACTTCCTCTGGATAGACCGGATTTGAATCCGCTGAATTACCTGAATAACGAGGCCTGTTCTACTTCCCACAAAACTGTGAAGTCAGAGAAGAATGATCTGGTCCAAGCATGGAACGAAATCGACGTGAACTACTTGCGGCGCATCGTCGATGCCTTTCCTCTGCGTCTTCGCCGCTGCATTCGCAGTAAAGAAGCCCATGTAAAATACTAGTGATGGTATCCTGTTCGCTAGATCATTGTTGACATTTTGTATATAAACTTGTTAAATTTTATAATATATTGTTATTTCTAACGTTTACGTTTAGTGCGACAATACTTTTCACGCACCCTGAACTGTGGGACACTCGTGAGCCAAGTGTTGAGATCTTGTGGGCTGCGCTTAAACCTTGTTGCTGGTCACTTTGTTAGTAATTTCAGTCACAGTATTCACTCGTCCGTTTCAAATGCACTTCGACTAATTGTCTGGACGTTATGGAGGGGGAGGACTGGCCCATAGCTCTAGACTTCCACCAAATTGTATCATTGCATCTCATCGATTCCAGTCATAAGCAGGTTGAGGGATAAGTGACATGTAAATGAGTTGTGTGTCTCCTGCATTATTGCTGTCTACGCCGTCGTTCTCTACATTCATTGAAATGAACGTCCGAGATACTAGCAGAACGACACCTCGGTAATGTGAGACTACCAAACTCAATTCCTTGCCCGTCCAGGCTAAGGTTCCTCATGAACTAAGTTTACTTTAGCCCTATCATACGCCCCATCCTTTTCTAGACGTGTCACAGCAGCAGAGGGAGTCGCATGCACTTCGAATCGGCAAGGCAGTGATCCTGCTCAGAACATCCAAGCCCTCCAAGCTCTCCTAGAAGGGGTACCATGCTAGTTTTGGAAGGATAACATCAACATCACCGCTGAATTGGCCAAATCCGAATTTGAAATGCGCCGACGGTACTCGAAAAGTAGAATTTGTGGCGCATTCCGAGCAGGGACTGGCTAAAGGTGGCGTTTCTTGTTTTATGCAACTGTAGGAGGAACTGTAAGTGGGTCCCTCGATTCGAGTTATGGCAGACTTTTTGTACATAACACACCTTCCCTGTGTTGATGCCAACCACGTGTGCTTAACCTTTGCATATTTGCAGTAAAAGCAAACCTGTTCTCTAGAGAGAACCTCTAGGACCAGGTAAGACTGTATTTCGGTTGAGAAGTTGGAAACCAACTGAAGGGGTTCGCTCATCATACCAGCCTCAACCCCGTTCTATCCGATTCTGTTTCCAAACACACAGGTTTCGAGGCTAGAGCTGTTTGCATGAAACCACTAACAAACAAACAAATGCGTATACCATCGCCGTGCTGCGAAGACCCACATCGGGCCATCCGCAGGAGAACATCTCAAGTGGCATCTCCGGCGGCGCGACGACGTTGCGTGCCTACGCGCCGGCCGGCGACCCCGGAAGACGACGACTCTTTGTATCGGTTTCAGTGCGTGTTTGTTCAACTGCACGATACAATGCCCGGTGAAAGGTGAGAGGTGCCGGTCGGCAATCTCTCTAGAACCGTCCTCACACGCACTCTCCGCACCCCTCCATCATCACTCGAACACAAACACAGCCGACATGCACACACACACAGACCGGCGACGACAGCAGCGAGCTGGCGCCTTTGTGCGTGAACATCGCCGGGCGACCGTGTGGACGACGTGCATCTGCAGCGGTCGGCTTTCGGGCTCATTGCACCGAGCCGTTGCACAAACACCGCCCCAATCAGAGCTCGAGCCAACTCGTCCGCTGACAGCGGTGGGAACCGGTTCTGCGAATCAGCCACCTGGATGAGGAAAGTCCAGAGGTACTGCAGCCGCTACGCCTCCAGCCACTTTACAACAGTAAAGACGATGGGAAGGAGAAAAAGGATAAAGGACATCTAGGTTGGGATGCGCCAAGCACTCTATTTCCACGTGATAGCGTAGAGGAGATTGCAATGCGCATTCTGCGATCACAACTACACGCAGAGGCCAGCCGATGGATAGGACAGTGTTAAATGCTTTTGGTATCTTACTCCACTCTAGTTACTCAACGCTTGAGCTATATCAAAGCTCTATGGCTTGATTTCGCGCCATATATGTGTCGCAATGATCAGATCATTGGTAGTATAAATGCCACCTACTCGAAACTCTGTAGCCGTTGAATGAAGCTGTTGCGCTCCTCTTAGCTAAGCTCATTTTAAGCTACAATGTAGGTTGCCTGAGAAGATCTATAAAGCTTTGCAAGAAGGGCATCGTGGTGAACCTAAGAAAAGCATAGCCACGATATTTCCGATTAAGAAAGAACTCTCGACTTTTTCGCGTCTTCGCCGATCGTCGTCTAATAAATAAGGTCCTACTATCGCAAAATTTTTGAAAGCGTCCCAGACAACGACTAAAATGGATAGATTAAGAAGCGACGAGGAAATAGGATTCGGTCTTTTCTTCGCACGGGACCTTAGACGAAGACCAAACAGAAATCACCCCTTTTGTGCTCGACAGTAAGGGAGGAGAGGAGTCATCTATGACCACATTATGAATAACTCACCTAATATTTCAAAATCACGTTACTAATCCTAGCAGCAGTTTTTCTCAAACTTCGGTAATTAAACCAATTAGATTAATCCAATCTTTGACGAAGAAACGTTTTTCCTGGTCGAGAAGTAATGTGGTGACATTTTCGCGTTTTTAGGTCCGCCTCACAGTATTATCTCCAGTTCAAACTTTATGCGTACTTTTAGTAAATGGCGGTTACACTACCAAGAAGGTAAACGACTCTCATGGGAAGTGCAAGTAGCGTTTCTCTTCAAAAAGCCTACAGAGTAGGTTGGAGGGTAAAGGTAGGAGTTTTATGAGCATTAGAACAGTTATTTTTGGGACGCCTTATATACGTTGGAACAGTTTTCTATGCAGATGGATAAAGGCTCTCTAGCCATGCACTGCCCCATCCGCACGTTTTTGGGTTTTGGAACCCTCTATTAATCAGTATCGACAACACGCAAAAATACTCAACACCGTCAGCTGGGTTATGTGGCTCAGAAAGCGGAGAAGTTTTACAGCCAACCCCAAGAGGCGGATATATTGGTAGTGGCTGATATAGGGCCTAACTCTTCTTCGCATGTTCTTCTGCTGTTCTCCAAATCCCACGAATAACAGTTCAGGCTTCATTACGTGCGCGGCCATCCGGCCATTAGGAGCAGACCATGCTTTTTGCTCCGATTTGAGCGAGGCCGCATAGAATTGTAATTAGCCAGCTCAGAATAGCTCAGTAAAAGGCCTTCACAGTCATAACAGCCGTCGTTTTCCTATCCGATAATCTAAGAATTACCGGTTAATTTTGAGGATGAAGAAAAACTGACGTCCTGAGGACTACGGTGGGTTTATAACCCTCCTCTCCTCTATCGGTGTAATTACCACGTGAGGACCTTCCCTTTTTTGAGCAGTGGCTACGCGATAGTGCATTACTGAACCACGAAGGCATCCAAAAAACCGAGTTACGGATGGATACAACCCACAGTCTCCGCCACCGGTCATGGCGCCACCTGTAGAAGGATTAGAAATGCTCTGAAGCTCAGCATCGATAAAGAGATGGGTCTGTAAAGAATCGTGGGTGGCACACTCTATGAGACACATAACTGTCCTGCTAGTTCGCGCATTTGGAGGAGACCCACCTTGTCGCGTGGACTCCGAATCGAGTTTTTTAAGTCTGATACCGCCCAAACTAAGCAGCCATTCCATCCTTCCGGGATCTCCGAATAGGTACCACAACTATCAGGAAAAGATTAAACACTGAACTGTCCACCGATTGGCAGCAGCAAATCAATGTTTAAGCCAAATACGCATTCAGTTTAACTCCAGAACATTCGTAGACATAAAGTGCTTGACGTATCTCACAAAGGGATTGGTTCATGCATTCCTTTATCACTATTATATCTGTAATGACAGTAACCTTAGCTCTATGAATCGAATCCTGACCCTGAAGGCCTCGATAATTTCAATTTGCATACAACTCCGTTCGACAGTCTTTTTTCCTTCCGAGTGTGGCATCGCGTGACTACTCCAGACCCAACGAGCTTGTAATACCATTGAGCGTCTACTCGAAGCAGTTTTCTTGTCCAAAAATGCCGGCAGTGATCTCAAAGAAATGCAATGTAAAGTTGACAGATAAAAGAATGGAAGTCGGCATTATTCAACCCCGTTCGAAGTGTACCGCGCGTTCTACTTCTAATGTATAACGTGAGGGCAGATTTAATGTCCGAGTTAGTATGAAACTCGGCCCAATTGCCCTTGTTGAAGTATCGGTTTAGTGAAGCTGCTCACCAGGTTTTTTGTACAGCACTGCTCGGCTCATGGTTCGGCGTTTCGCCTTCTTCGGGACCTTTGTACAGGAGCACCACGGACTCATCAGGAAGACAGGTTAAAAGCCTAGGCAGCAAGTTGATAGATGTGTCAGCGGTTTGCCTCTCCTGGACAGATCTTATACCAATTCACCGATATGAAGTGATGGAAGGACTGGTTGGCCTGAGAGAGGCCCGACCATGAACATCAATTCCAGACGCATGCGACAGCTCGCGTCTGATCCGACTTAGCTGGCACGTGCCCTAAGGTTTCGCGATATATTACTTGACCTGAGGCTCAAGATGTGGCTCGAATTCGTACCACTGACCGCCTCTATGTATACTAATGGACCTTCACACCGCTATTGTATGCTTTCTCACAATCTCAAATTGTAAGCAAGATGATGACATTTTGCACTACGCTTCTCATAAAAACAAAGATCAACGTTGATCACCACCACAAATGCTTTGATACAGAAAGTACGAGGGCTAGTGTAGATGTATGAGCTTGTCGCAGTTTGGGGCTCCTTCTTTAGCAGTTCAGACGCTAAGCCGCAAAATTTTCATTTCCCAGTCAAGTAGATTTTGTCTAGGAAACACATATTTGTAACGAATAGGTTCATCTGTAGCAGAACTCTAAAGTTGCCTACGCAGTTATTAAAGCCGCGTTGCTGAAAAGAGCGTTTTCGAACGCCTTCTAGGCGACATACCCGCAATCACAAAAACCGAAACCCTCAATCCATCTTATGCGAATCCAAACCGGTAGCCGTCGAAGACCAGCACTCTGTCTCTTCCTCTCATTCAATCCCAACGATTCGATGACATGTAGTGCTCGGTAGGCAGACAATACCGCCTCGGCAAATGAATAGAGTACGACTTAGAAGGTCAAACAATGCCACCCTCATAACAATGGTGTCCAGCCAGTCAGTATGCGTAGAGGCGACGAACAACATAATGACCCCGCACCCGCTCCCTCTTCTCCTCGCTCTTAAGGCCGAAGCGACATACGGCGAGACACAGACGGATGTAGAGCGGTCGCCAAGTGAGGTGAGAGCTACCACCGGTGGCTGGCAGAGGTCGAGCGGAAGACAATTCGCCAGCTACGCGCCGCGGCCAGGAAATGGATTATTAACTGGACACCATGGGTCCTGCTGTTCCCTGAACTGCAGTCGGTCAACTCAGAGCCCTCGCCATTCGCAGCCCGCGCAAGAGGATGGCTCCCTTCGTGAGGCAGATGGTTTACGTAAGCCTAACACAAACAAGCGCCCAGCATATCGCGTGCGTGTCCGTAATCTCTGCACGGCCAGTCCGCCTGCCGCAGGCCGGCCATTCGAATCCGAACAGTTCTTCGGCGAGTTTGTGTTCTGAGCTTCTGAACTCTGCAACAACTTCGGAGCGGTGCGGTCGGACGGCTGGACTGCCTAGATTCCCAGCGGCATTCACACCCCGCGACAGACAGCATTAGCGCGATTGGCCCAATTCTCATAAGCCGGAAAACCTTCACCTCTGCCACATCAGCCGCTGCCCGCCGCGTTCTGCCAGCCCCGTTGAAACAAAATGAGAAATTGTTATTGGAAAATCGAACACTCCGCTCTCGCAAGGGCTCACCCAAGTAGCGAGTCTCTTTTAGGGTCACCTACGTCACGACAATCTCCAAGCGGACAGATTTGAGGTACACCATTGCCGCCACTCATAGAAGAAAGCGTGATTGAGAAGGGTAGCCGGAGCTTGTTCGAAAACGCCTACCTACACCCTTTAGTGAAGAGGCAGAAAGAAATACGTTCAAAGGACTGAGAGGTTCAAGTACTGTAGAAGGCATAGAGAACCTAAGCAAATATTGATACCCATCTACTAACGTAGTATTTCATCCTTAAAAGGTCGTTAAGTGTTACTTGGGTGGAGTAGGAGCATCCGGAGTAGGACAAAGCTATGCACCTCCTCCTATAATTGATCCGTATTATAACATGTCAGGTAGCGGTCAGCACGCGGTATGCGGCTTTATATTTATTTATTCACTACATGGATAACCATGCAAAAGAAAAACAAGGCAGAACTAAACATAAGTTCAGGTAATTGTAAACAGGAAAAAAACAGGCAACAAGAATCAACATAGTGCAGTTGAACACTACTAAGCTGCATTCTGAAGATATCGGTGAAGAAGTTTTTTATACTTCCTTAAGGAATTTGGTATAATGTGTTTTTTAGATGACCTCAGAAATTCAGAGCCAGCACGGCAAGTGAAAAATTGAGACCTTATACTGCTTTTACTGGGAACTGGAAACTGGATCTTCCACCGAGCACCCCTTGTGTTCGATGAAGAAAAGGTATAGAACTCCTGAAGGGAAATACGAGTAAGACCGTTTATCATCTTATATATCGCAATCATATCTTCTGCTCCACTCCTCTGATAGATTCCGGTTAAAACTTGTCAGGCAACGATCAGATGTATTCGAATACGCCTTGCCCGCCCGGACGCCTTTACAACTGCGGTGATTTTTTCATTTATTTGTTTTTTATTTATTTTTTATTTTTATTGTACTATTTCGCCCTCTGGAAATCGCTTCACGAGTCCCAAGGCAATTTGTTGCAATTTTTAGTTCTGCGTCCCCATCTTCGACTAGGATAGATTCAGCCATTCTTTCATCGGATCGTAAGACGTGGAGGAGGTAGTATTAAAATCGCGAATCTAGTCCCGTTAAGGGAGTGTAGCACTCAAGGTGGCGCCACCAAGCATGAGGCTGACACTGTTAGACGCCATTGTGGGCGTTTCTCCTTCCTAAATACACCGTTTTCTTCATTTGAGAAGAATTGCAAAAGCACACTGGTTCGCCAAGCTACAGTGCTTTCAAAAAACTCCTGCACATCCATATGAGCCCGTCCATACAAATAGCTTCTTTCCTCAGTAGATGTTATTGATTGTTTTCTTTTGCTGCTCTTGTTATTGTTATGTCACACGAATACAATCGTGCAATAAACAGAAATAAAAAACTAAACTCTAGGGAGCATGGCAGCGAACGGTGCCTACAAATGCCTGCCGGAGGTCAGTCGCTGGACAGCTGATTAGCCCGCTCTTTCCAAATGAACCTTACAGTCCAAAGGTCTGATACTGATGCAGTGCGCTTTGCAGCATAACAACCTCCATGTTGAGTGTGAAGTATGTACTCCTCCTCGACAACATCAGATTGCGTGGTGCATCCAAATAGATCTGATTAACGCTGACCGCTACCCTTTAAACAACGGTGTAGTCAGAATGGTCAGGAAGTGCATAGGGGACCATTGAACTTCAATGCAAAGAAAATCGAGGTGAGGAACAGGATCCTGTTTGCTTGAAAATTTTTCGATTTAGCGGTATCCTTGCTGCGGATTACGAGCTGTAAAGGGCAGATCGGACAACGAACCACGTCTCTCCAAGATCTGCACTTCATGGTAACTTTCTCTCTAATTTCGAACTAAAAGAAGTGGCGGTAAGGGTCTCCCCACAGAAACTGGCGCAAGAGAGAGCAGCGTCGCGTACACAATATTGGATAGAGGAGACGACGAAGACCACATTTGTTAGCCAACTCAAGAGGAAAACGTCTGCTTGAACACAGATTGATTATATATGTACACCGTTTTCACCTCAAACTGCTAGTTTTGCTTTAAATTGTAGACTTTTAAAGCCTAAACGGTATTTACACCATACAATAAGCAACACGCCGTAGAGTACTGGTGCACGACGCAATGCATCCATGTGACACAAAGGCAAAGTCCTTGCTTCTCACAAGGAAAGGTTCCTAACTCATGGTGAGCTTTTGCGATGCTCTTTTGATAGGATCTAGAGCCGTGTGAGCGGAGTTCAGAATTACAGTCAGTATTTGCTGAACGCTTTTTTAAAGACCTGAAAAGGAAGTCTGAAAGCGTACGCGCAACTATCATCAACCTCTACGACACCCCACGAGGTGTGCCTCGGTGCCGCACTCGGTAGGAGAGCCGACTCGTAGGAGCACACTGGCGGGTTTTCATATGTACTAGTTTTTGAACTATTCATATCTGCACCATGCACTACTTCTCTTAAAATAAAAGTTTTCTATATTATTAAATTAAAAGTCTTATATTTCTCTTCCAGTTGACAGCTATGGTTCAAAATTATGAAACAAGTGAAACACAAGCGCGTGTCACACCAGCAGCATCTGACAAAAGCAAGTGAGGAACAATCTTCTCCCCGGCAAGGAATGACCTCTTCTTCTTTGTTGAACGCCTAATCTGTGGGTGAGGAGGAGGGTCGTGGGTGAACATCAACGTAACCAGCTGCCACCCACGCGTATGACAGACACGTTCGAAACACCGGAGCGCAGAACTGTCGGTAGCTCTGTCTTACAATCTGCAATGAAAAGAAAAGTCATGGGTGGTACCCTTTTTGTATAATATTTTCCCCCAGTTGACTACTTTAATATAATTTATATATTTCATATATTATACTATATATAATATATAAAAATAGGTAACTTGTTATTTTATTCAGTCACCCACTTTGAACAAAAGCGTATTTGTGTGCAATTACGGTATCATTGGTAATACGGTATGATATGGTGGTGGTACAAATATGAATAGTTGAAAAACTAGCACGTAGAAGACGCAAATAGACAGCATTGGTTTGTTATAAGCATTGATGGTCTAAAGCTGACTCCTGCGATCATGAGAAAGCGTAATAGAAACAAACTAATACGTGCAAAAATGCTGGCAGCACTCGGACTCGCACTGGAAAATCCGCCGGTGTGCTCTTATGAGGCAGCGCTCCTAGAGACTGCGTCACCGAGGCACACCTCGTGTGGTGTCGTAGAGGTTGATGAGTGTTGCGCACATGCCTTCAACCTCTTTTTCAGGTCTTTGAAAAAGCGTTCAGCAAAAATTGACTGCGGTTCTGGACTCCGCTCACAGGGCCCTAGATCCTGTCAAAATGGCATCGCAAAAGCTCACGATGAGTTGGGAACCTTTCCTTGTCAGTACTCTAAAACCAAAGCAACTGTTTTAGCCAAAAAGATAAGATAAGATAAGAAGCTTTCTTCCTTTCATAAAGGTAGCCTTTTCCTCCTTAATTTTCCTTCAAGGACAAGAAGATGATGAGATCAAAAATCGAATTATTAAGAAAAGCATTTTTTTAAACATTAATCTGACTTTAACTTGTCGATTGTTGTTCAAATTTTAACCACATTACGGATGTCGGACTATGCTGTCCGACGCTTCTTTGTTGCACCAAACAACTTCAGGAGGTGTTAGATGGAATCGTAACAAATTTTCTAGAGCAACTGCCTCGCTTTCCATCACTACAGATTGAGCAACCAATAGGTGATGTGCTTTATTGCTTTGGTTTTATTCATAAAGATGTCTACCAGTAACAGATCCGCGTGCGACGGGCGGAAGAAAAGCGCACTGCAGCAAAGGGATTAAAAATTGCAATTTTTAAATCATCTCAAGACATTGTGATGATTTATGAATGATCTGTTAAGTTTCATAGCCTAGGGAGGTAGGAGAGGGACACATGGTGTGCATCGTCAGAGAATAATTTGGAGGAATTTCTTCCCTCACCTGAGACTTGGAGAGGGATGAAAAGAATTCCAGATTCAGGAGTGACATCATAGCTTTAGGGCACGGAATATTTTCAAATGGGGTACCCTGGATCCCCCGTTACCCAGTCCCTTTCTTCTCGCAGAAGACTTTTTCGGAGGGACAGGACGAGTTAATAGCCTTTTGTGGTCGGAGAAATGCGCTTTAGGACACGAAACCCACTACCAAATGTTCATCGATTCTCTCCATCGACAGGCCGCCACCGCCACCAGCGCAGCCGACACTTATTTGGAGGCGCCCTTCACATTCAAGTCAGCGGTCAAGAGCACTTATCCTTCCCTTAATAATCAGCCAGCACCTGGACCACCCTGCTCGCCATCTCGGCGACAGACGATTCTCCCGAGTTTTTCCTCCAAGTTCGTGTAAACAGAACAACGTCAGCCGGCCGGCTGGCCGGCCGCCAGCGACTCACCCACGTCAGCGACCAGCGCCACGTCGTCTCCTTTTTCGCGCTTAATCTGGCCCTCTTCCTCCTCGCCGTCCGAATCCGTCAGCTCGCCGTCCTCCGCCGCCCTGGTGGCACGAAACCGCCGCAGCGGCTTTGTCATTCCAATCATCATCTGAAATTCGCCACAAGACATTCGCAGACTTGAACTAATCACAACACCTAATTAATCCAATGCAGCACTAACCAGAACATTTTCCCTACGAACAGCAAAGCTTCCGGCCTCAGCTAGTTACACATATACATATTCACAAGTCATTTAGTCTATAATTCACCACTGCTCCTTCCAATACGAAACTATGAACTTTCTACACGGTAGGATATGCACAATCTGAGCCAGCCTTATACGCACACCTCAAGAAAACCTAACGAACAAGCGTTTAGAAAATAGCGGTAATAAAGGTCATTCTTTCGCCAAAACTAATCCTAAATTCAGATCATGTTTTGCTACTATGGCAACTACTTTTTCTGCTTTTAGTCGAAAGGGAGCTTTTAAGAACAAAACTCCGACCTTAATTGGGATTCGGATCAAAAACCACTGCGGACTCAGGTATCGGTTGCACCACCAAGACCCGTTAATTGCAAAATTTTTGACTCCACTGGCTAGCAACCACTATTTTTATTAGGTTGGAAAAAAAGTCTTTTCATTTTATTCAAAGATTTATTACTTCACAACTACAAAGTCAAATCAATTGAGATAAACTCTATTTTGTTCCGCTACACTTCTCCAAAGACTGGGTAATTTTCCAGTTCCTCTCGCTTAAAAGACCGCAGTTCTGGAGTCGAACCATTGCTGAATCCAATTTTTGAGGTCTTCATCTGCTTCAAAATATTTCTTTCCAATTTCTTGCTTGAGAGCACGGAAGAAATGGTAGTGGGTAGGGGCGAGGTCAGGGCTATACGGTGGATGTGGCATTACCTCCCAGCCTAGCTCCCTTATTATTTCTCTTGTGAGTCTTGCAACATGTAGTTTTGCATCGTCATGCAGGATCATCACCTTCGACTTCTCCAGCCTGTTTTCTTAGAGAGTTGCGACGACTTTGTGGAGTTGGCCGCAGTACGTGACAGCAGTAAGTGTCTCTCCACTTCTGAGAGTTTGCCGATAAATCACTTCTCTGATATCCCACCAAACACTCAAGAGAATCTTCCTTTCGTGAACATTGGGCTTGAGATCAGACTTAGGGCTCTCTCCCTTTTGTACCCATTGCCTTTTCGTCGAAGTTGGCACACAGAACCCAGGACTCTTCGCTTGTCACAATCCGCGGAAGAAACGATTTTCTTCCTTATCTGGACAGAACAGAAGCAGCGATGGAGAGCCGTCGACCTTTCTGAGTGTCTGACAGGGCATGTGGAATCCAAGCTCCAAATTTCCATGAAAGCCAAGATTCTTCAGATGGATTCCTACTATCCTATGAGACATTTCGAGCTTCTCTGCCAGCTGACGTGTCGTCTGCCTACTATCGGTACGAAGAAGATGGAGTAGTTCTGTGTCGTCCAATTCAGTTGGCGTTCCTGACCATGCTTTGCCCTCAGTGAATAATCTCCCTTTAAAGACTTTCCGAACCACCCGTAACAGGCGCGATGAGTAGCAGATCCCATGCCATATATATGGTTAATTTGGTCTGCTGCCTGAAGTGCTGTGGATTCTTTAATGAATTCATGAAGAATCATCATCATCATTTTCATTAGCGTCTGTCCCGCTTGGTGGCGGGGTCCGCTCTTCTGGTGTGGTGACGCCAATTCTCCCGATCAAATGCTTGATCAGGGTGCACACCAGCCATCTCTAAATCCAATCTAAATCTAAATATCTAGCCAACGTTGCTTCGGGCGTCCTCTGGGCCGCTTTCCAGGGACCACAAGATTCAGGCCAATCTTACACACGGTGTCGTCGTTAGCGCGAAGGGCGTGGCCGTACCATCGAAGACGAGCTTCGCGCAGCTTCTCGGATATCGGGGCGACACCGAACCTCTGTCGTATGGTGTCGTTACGAACGCGGTCCAAACGCGTAACTCCAGCCGTCCACCGTAGCATCTTCGTCTCCATTACACTGAGGCGGCTTTCAACTTCCTTCGTCACGGGCCAGCACTCAGCACCGTACGTCGCTACTGGGCGGACTACTGTTCTATAAACCTTCGATTTGAGGTGCTCAGGTATTGTCCTGTCGCAAAGCACCCCAGTCAGCGAGCGCCATTTGGACCAGGCTGCACTCACACGCGCATTCACCTCCATCTTTAAGCTGCCATCGGACGTGACTGTTGACCCAAGATACTTGAAAGATGTCACTCGTGAGAGCTCAGTACCATCGATCTTAATAGATCCGTGCTCATTCACATCCGTCGTCAAGTATTCCGTCTTTTTGACGTTTAGCTTGAGACCGAACAATGCCAAACGATCGCACCACGCCTGTGCCTGTCGCTCGAGTTCGGTTTTGTTTTCACATGCAAGCATGACGTCGTCAGCATACAGCAGCGTCCAAGGTGCCGCCATTTGGAGATCTCGTGAGATTGCATCCATCACGACCACGAAGAGCAGTGGGGATAGCGCAGATCCCTGATGCACCCCTACAGAGATGGGAAACTCCATCGAGGTGCCCGCTGGCGCTCGCACTCGACTCCTTGGGCAAGAGTATAAAATGCGCACCCACTCAATAAGCTCTTCAGGGATACCATGTTGTCGTAACGCGTACCATATAACATCTCGCGGAACGCGGTCGAAGGCCTTCTCCAAGTCCAGGAAGGCAAAATGCACCGGTTTCTGTTTCTCGCGGTGCTTCTCTAGCAGAAGACGAACGGCGTGAATGGCATCAACGGTGCCACAGCCAGATACGAAACCACACTGATTCGTGGAAAGCTGTACGACATCCCGGATACGTCCGTCGACAATTCGCTCAAAGATTTTCATGGTGTGCGAAAGAAGACGAATTGGACGGTAACTGGCGCAGTCTGCAGGACTGCCCTTCTTCTTCCAAATCGGGATGGTCGTGCTTTGCTGCCAACCCTCAGGCACTTTCTTCTCAGCAACAACCTGATTGAAAAACGCAGTCAGCCAGTCAGCAGGGCACCAGCCCTTCGACTTCCACAGGTCAGCTGGCAGGTCATCGGGACCAGTGGCTTTGCCTGACTTCATCTTCCTCAGGGCTGCGTCAGTTTCGCTCACTGTGATCTTCTGAACGGGACCGTATACAGGTGATGCAAAAGGAACAGCAGGATGTTCAAATTCTACATTCGAGATTTCCTCGAAGTAGTCGTGCCATCGCTTAACAGCCCTCTTACGATCCATCAGAAGATGACCGCTCTCGTCGTTAATGCCAAAGAACTTCTCAATGTCTTCTGCTTGGCGACAGCGAGCTTTGGCGAGTCGGTAAATATAACGCTCACCATCGCGCGTTTCCAATTTTTTGCTGACACCAGCGTAGTATGCGGCTTTAGCAGCGGCCTCTGCCTTCTTTGCCGCTTTCTTTGCTTCTCGATAGTTCCGCCAATTATGGACTGTTTTATCACCGATAAACACGTGATAGAGCCGTTTCTTTTCTCGGACTTTCTCTCTGAGTTCACAACAAATGAACATTACTGAATAGGCTTATGGAACGAATATTCCAATTATTGTCCAAAGATGGTCATATGAGCGAGGATTGCGTGGATATGTTGTCCGATGAAGAGTATTCACAACAAGAAAACAATAACAAGATCAGTTGAGCACTATCCATCAATTCCATCGATTTTCCCCTGGAGTTAACCGTTCAAGATAGTAATCGCGAGTGTATGTTGGCCAGAGCATTCACTTCATAACACGTAAACTTTCTCGGCTATGAACTAGTGGGGCGAAGCCCCAGCCAGTAGCCGATGTTGCGGGCTGTCCGCCAGTGCAGAACGACCTCAACGTCAGCTTGCTGGTTGTAAATGGACAAATTACAGGTTTAACTCTTGTAAAATCGACTTGCTTCGCTAGCAAGAAGTGCAATTTAATACCTTTATCAGCGGTTGAACTGGTTCTCGCTACAAAATTATTTAAGGCGACTGTATAGGATAATCTTAAAAAGGTGGGGTAAAATGCATCGCACCTAAAAGGAGTGAGTCGCTTGCATTTACACCAGATGACCACTTGCAGGATCAACGCTCACGCAGCTTTCTAGTGCCAACGCGGGTTGCCAGCGAGCTATTCAGCATAGAAACAGGGACGCCATTGCCACTTCGCGGTATGACACCATCGAAGGAGTGAGCATACGGCCCTCGGCTCCAGGGGAAAACAAGAAAGGATTCTACTGTATGGCGCACCTGTGCAATGCGTAGAACTCTTCACCGCCAGGCTTGTGGCTATGCCCACGCCACTTAACTATTCCATAGTTTCTGACCAATCCAGCTGCTTGTCGAAGCTTTGCTACCGGCAAATAGGCACTGGACAGGAGAAGGCTCGACACTCCCTCCTCGCTTCCCCCATGGCATGGCACAGTGCAAAATCCCACCCCAATCACCTCCACGACATCACCCATAATAAGTTACGGAGAAGCAATGGACGAACTAGGGCACAGTGAACAACGATTCCTAGTCTCAGCCTTTCCATAAGCACTACACCACGACTTTCGTCGGTCCCTATACGTTCTTTGAGAAGTGGAACGACTGGGAAACAGCGAATTTCCTGAACACCTTGAGCTTTCCCGTCTGGAAGGAGGGATAAGATGCCGATCTCATATATGCACTGGCTTACAACTACTCCAGCGCTCGTACGAATCTAACTCGACTCAGATACGGTCATACGCAAACCTGATCTATGGCTTAGATAAGCCAAGAACAATCAAGGCGATGACAATTCGGTGAGGCTTTATATGAAGGGCGCCTACTTTATACTATTTCAAGGCACATCTAACTCGCACCTCAAACAGTATAGCGTAGAATAGATTACTGAAGAATTTCGGGCGACACCAGCTCCTTAGCCTCAAACCACGCTGGCGCTTGCACTGTAAACACCCGAAAACTTAATGAGGAGTTGGAGATGGAAAGGATATGGAGACGAGAAAATGGGCGTTCTAAATCCAGTGATCGACTGAAGAGAACAACAGACGGTTCTGTTCTTCTAATCCTGCTCTGCTATAGCTATGCCCAGCTGGGCATTCAATACAAAGATCTGCAAAGATCATCTAAGAAGGGTAGCTCTCATGACATGAATACAGAAACGTGAAGCGTGTCATTTCTATACGCGACATTGGTTGAATTCTATCCGCTTTAATGTTCGTTTTCTGCCTTTTTCTGGAATTCTCTCGAATCAATCCTGTACTTAAATAGGAAATACTTAATCCACACTCGCTATGCATCATGTTGAGGCGCAGGGAGTGGAAGAAGAAACCGGAGGTGGTGAAAAAAGTTGAAGATCGCAGAGGCATTGCTCAACGATAAGTGTCTACGTCGGACTCACAATTTACGCATAAAATCAGATTGCTGGCGTAATTCGTTAGGACAGAAACAACCTACTCTCCCTTCTGATCTTCACAGGAAGTGGCAGTTTCGAATTTCTGAGAGGACCTGCTCTGATCGCGACGTTAATTCCACTCTTTTTCATTATTTGAGCAAGCCCTCCAGAAGCTTTTCGACACTAGAAGGACTATCCTCCCAGGCTGCCAGAAAATGGAAATTCCATTGATTAGAAAGGAAAAAGTCGGCGATTTCTCTTCCAAACGAATAGCCTTCCATTAATTGCCGTGGAAAACGCCGCAACGACACTCTTCATCATTACGACATTAATACTAGGCAGCTTCCGTTTAATAACAAATGGATGCAGCGGGCAGCCCTGTTGAGCTCGACTATGGTGGCCTTTAATCAGTTTTCAGAGGCTTCACGGACCTGGCCGGGAATATGCTAGGAGTGGAGTGCTGCTGTTTTTTTTTTGAACACTGCAAACACGGTAAGTCTGATGTAGAGACTTGTTGTTCAGAAGTAATTCTTGACTGAAACAGCTTCGCCCTTTATCATCCCGCATTTCCCTTCACCATTTTCTTCAACTACTGCATTTTCTTTTGACACTTATCAAGTAATCGAGATGGAAGCATTCCCTATCCCAAGAGAGCTTTGTATTCATGAGAAGTGTCGGAGCCAGGCCAAAAACCACCACAAGCACACTGAAGGAGATGAAATTTCACCACTGGCGCACACATAAGTGCATCGCAAAGCATTCGGGCCGAACAAGAACCAGATTCTGTAATTGTAAAGCAAATGTTATCAACATCGTTCGCCCACTCTGCTAGAACCAACGAGGGCTCCTGGTTCAACTTTTAGTCATTTTGGACATGGCTCCACTGATGGGTGACTTGCCCCGGATAAGAAGGCTGTAGATTCAAGTCTTCGAAAAGTACACGCTGCAGGCGACAACAATAAGGGAAGACGCCACTGTTCAGTAATAGGTGATAGTAATAGGATAAGAGACGATGACGTTAACTCGTGTGGAAGACGCCACGAGCCGTGTTACTCCGAGCATCATCCTCTCGAATCCTGTCGCGCGAGACTTGACGCTAAGGTGTTCGTTCGGCTTGCAAAGCTTCTGGAGCTAGCGCAGGAACGATGTGGAGTCCGTTTGCAGTGCGCTACGCCTACAACTTACTCACGACACTGTGGAGACTACTGGCACTTTTCAGATGCATAGCGGTTGCAAATATGAAAATCGCAGCCCATCTTCAGGATGAATTTCACGGACTAGAAGGGAAGGCTACCCTGAATGGATGTGCTTCAGAATGAAGGTAGACCACTGTGCGCAGTCCACGTCAAAAACTGACGCTTTTCCATGAATCAGATCCAGCCAAGCTTTCAGCTTCTTCTTCGGATGCCTGTTCCAATGACCTACTGGAGAAACGCTTACAACAACCTCCACTTTGAAACGTCCGCTAATCTTCGCATACCTGCTCCAGAAGAAGAAAGGACGATGGCTCGAAGGGTATGCAGCTTCGTGTCTGGCAAACAGCCAAGGATCCCACCTTAGTTTGCAATGAACATTTTGATGATGTATATTCAGAAACTCGATATTCTACTCGTTCATGGTATTTCTCGGCGCGCGGAGCGCAGTGGACGGAGGCACCGACTGTTGCGTGTACCCTCCTATTCCATGTCCCTGGTTCGGATTTCCCGCCCAGCCGACCAAGTCATCCATCCCTCAGGAATCGGTGAATTGGTATTTGGGAAGGACAAAATACTGATCAGTCCATCGGCTAGCCACCGCAATCCATTATATAGCCAAATACGCATTCAAATCCCCTCCGCGACATCCTTTAGAAGAAGAATCCCGAAAAGCCTTGAGTTACGCCGTCATTTATCCTTTATCCTTTATGGCACTTCTAGAAGGACAGCGAAGAGAACGCCTAGATCATGAGAAGTTTAATTCGCCAACGTTGAAGCTTCTTATAGGAAATTTCAAAAAAAGTTGTTTTGGGAGCTAATTTTTATTTTTTCAAAATATCGCCGATACCCACGACTTTTGCATAAAAACGTCCTTTACAGCAATGATTCCTTCAACTGCTAACAACCTCCTACGATGTGCACTTGGGGATGCATTGATTCGTGGCAGCGCTAATTTTTTGCGTCCAATTTACGCTGCTGCTGAGGCTGACGCCGAGACTGCAGCCGCTTCTGCCCTCTCGCGCTCCAAATTACACCTAACTCTATTTATTCGCCCCTAAAAACCTTACTGAAATACGAACACACAGACCGAGCCGCGCCGGTTATTGGCTGTCACTCGAACACAGCACAGACGACGGCGTATCCACAGCCAGTGCATCACGGCACAGCACAACTGTGTTTATCGGGCGAACTTCCCCGTTGTGCATGTCCTTGAAAGGGCATGAACACACTCGACGACGAGGTTCAACCGGCGAAACGACTCCGATTTACTACCTCCACGCTCGAAAAATCCGCACAGATAGTACGCTCGCCTTGGGATTTTGATTCGAGCGCTACCACAACCGAAAGGGCCGACTCTGCACTCACCCGAACGCAATCCGCTCGGCTCGCGAAGCTCACCAGACACGACGACTTGTCCACCACCTCGACACGACACGGATGGTACTCGGCGAAGATCCTGAACAACAATTCATAGGAATTGCTTCGGCAGGAACATCAGAGGAGAGACGAATAAGCGTCAGCCATCACCCAACAGGAACATACTAAGAACAGGGAACGCATTCAACAACGCGTTGGTAAGCGGCCAAAAAGGTATAAACTTACCCAGAATATGGCATTCACTATATATCTATTTTGCCCAGCCAATTATGGGGAAACTGCTGAGTAGCGAAGGAACTGGGTATATTCGCTTACCCAAGAGAATCTCGCGTTTTACTGTTAAAATAAAAAATGTGCTCGAGTGAAATCATCTGTTTCCACGAAACATTCGTCACTTCGTCGGCGCTCTTCTTTGTTCTCCTAAGTGGACGGCAAAGGCGATTGAAACGTCACAATACACTCGGGAGTTTTAATTAATAAGTGCACACACCTAACGGTGTGCCGTAGCAATTTCCCACTTCAAGGACCAATATTGCACAAATAGGGTTTTGATGAAATCTATGCTTGGTCTTCTCCTCAGTCTTAAGAGAAGTTTAATGTTGAGGTTACCCTTCTGCCAAAGGGTGATTTGAATCCATATTTGGCCTATACGATGACTTGCGGGCCTTTGAGCGTGCCACAAATCACCCACCTGTTGTCAGGATGTCATTGACAGTGACTAAAATGCTGACTAAAAACCTAAAAAGACCATGTGGCGATAAAGAGGAGAGCGTAATGAAAAAAAAGAGAAGTCTCCAAAATCTTTTGCATTCAAATGTGCCATATTCACAAACATTGAAACCTAAAAATAGAGGAAGTAGTCTTGTTGTGTTTTAGAACTTATGTTTGAGAGGTTGCGAAAGATTTGACCGACAGTGTTGAACAGAATGGAGCCCGTCCTGCTCCAAGACAGCGCTCGGGCTCATTCCTCGAAAGTCATCCGGTAAAAATTAACGCAGTTCGGCATCGAGGTTCTCCGCACCATTCCTATTCTCCAGACCTTTCCTCAGCTGACTATCACTTTTTCGAGCTCTCGATGCAAGCATGTGTCAGCAGCAGTTTAGAATTTGGACCACTTTGAAGTCGAAGTTCTTCGATTCTTGTGATTCTATTATTTCCTTGTGGATGGATATACGCCTTACATGACCGTTGGGAAAGCTGTGTGAGACCGAGCGACTTTTATTTTGATGAAAATGTTGAGTGCGAACCGAGTTATGACAATTTGAACTACGACGCCCGTTTCGGCAATTACTTTTCTAACAACCTAATATGAAGTGAGGAAAATCCTTCCTAAATTCTTCTATTGCATTTTGAAGAGAAACCCATGTTTTGAACCCCAGTACATATATGAAAATGTGTACAATATTTTGAAAGCACATAAAATTCTTATCCCGTTGCAAATTACGGGGGAATTCTGAGGCTTATCGTTTAGGTGCACAAGAGGAAAACAACCTGCGGTATGCTACATTTCTCTACTGATTCCACCAAACTGCTGTGTTTACTTTCCCGGAAGTGTCATGCTATTTATGCAGATTTTAGGTCGTTGCGTGGGCGCGTGTAGCGCAGTCGGAGGAGGCGCGACTGTCGCGTGCACCCGATACCAGGTTCCTGGTTCGGATTTCCCGCCCAGGTCAACCAAGCCTTCCATCCCTCCGGGGCCGGTAAATTGGTACCAGACTTGTCTGGTAGGGATAGAGCGCTGACTTGTTCATCGGCTGGCCACCGCAAGTCATTGTATGGCCAAATACGCATTCATGAAGCCTCCACGACATCCCGTAGAAGTAGAATGCGCTGGCGCATCCCAGAAGGGATTGAGTAACGCCGTCCTTTATCCTTTATTAGGTCGTTGCGTATGAAATCGACTGCAAACTTTGATAGATCATAACTTTGCTGGGAAGCAATTTTATTAATCGAAATAGGCACCATTGTAACTAATACACTTTCCCAACGCGACAATAACTCAGACATTCCATCTTTGTAAAAATCAGAACTACAAGAATCAATAAAACATAAGAAATCATTTTCGATATCTTGGTTGCTGAATTTTTTATCCTTCACTAGATGATCTAAATGCTTGAAAAATGATGATCGGTAGGGAACAGATCTGGGGAATATGCTGCATGTGACAAAGTTTCGTAGCCCAATTCATGGAATTCACACTTTCTGGAGAACAACTTTTGAAGCGTACGGACACGCGTTGTCATGCAGTAGGATTGGGCTTCTACGATTGACTAAAGCCGGGTGCTTTTCAACCGACTTCTGGTGCATCACTTTCAATTCCTGCACAGTACTTCGCTATGATAGTCTCTCCAGTCTTCAAGAACTTGTGATGGACTATACCAGCCGCTGTTCACCTTACGGTCACCATGGTCTTCTTTGGATGGATTGGTTTCGGCATCTCCTTGGGATTCGCACTCTTATCCAGCCATTGTGCAGAGTGACGACGATATCATAAAGGATCCTTTGTCGCATGCCACGACCCTCTCCAGAAAAGGCTATCTCAGATTGCGCAGCCTTAACGAAACATAGTGTCGTGGGCTTCAGCATCTTCCCGGCGGTCAGTTCGTGCGGGATCCATTTATCCAATCTCTTTACTTTTCCGGTTGCATTTAAGTCTGTTAGTGCTGCCGTCAACGCCGAATGCTGTGCTGGCTCTCTCACAGTTTGACGCGGAACCGCATCCACCATGGCTTTGAGTTGGTCGTCGTTAAGGAGTGATAGCGGCTTACCTCGGTCTTCGTCTTCGAGGCTTTCATCTCCAGATCGAAGCCTTTTGAAGCAGTGGCGAATTGTGCGCTCCTTAGCGACATCCTCCCCAAATGTAGCGTTGATGTTACGAGCTGCGACCGTGACGCTGTGTCCACATCCCTTTCGTATCCCATAAGTAATATAAAATAGAGCACCCGAATATCACGTTGATTCTTACCGTAGAAACGACGTCAAAAGCTCAGCAAGAAGCAATTATGTTATAAAAGCCATAAATGGTAAGAAAGCGGAGGTTCTTCGCATTAAAAAACTGTACACAATGCCTAAAGTAGGAACATTAGGATAAAGGATAAAGGACGGCGTTACTCAATCCCTTCTGGGATGCGCCAGCGCATTCTACTTCTACGGGATGTCGTGGAGGCGACATGAATGCGTATTTGGCCATACAATGACTTGCGGTGGCCAGCCGATGAACAAGTCAGCGCTTCATCCTTCCCAGACACGTCTGGTACCAATTCACCGACCCCGGAGGGATGGAAGGCTTGGTTGGCCTGGGCGGGAAATACGAACCAGGAACCTGGTATCGGGTACACGCGGCAGTCGCGCCTCCCCCGACTGCGCTCCACGCGCCCTAGGAACAGTAACAGTAAGGAAAGTAGGAACATTAGCATCGAAAAATCAACCAGAAATCGAGGTAGCAAATCGGCCATTTCATATGCAAGGACCTAGTATTTTTTAAAGCAGGCACAATGCGTGGCTTTATTGCTCCCTTATCTTGCACAAACGTTTCAATTGATTTAAAACTAACTACAGGACCACGTCATCAAAATTACGGCTCCTGATATGATATGATAAGCCTTTCAGATCGACGCCCACGTCATTTTCTACCGACAGGAATCTCGCACTTGAAACGCTTTCAAACACATGTGTGAGCCCATGATTGTATCACACTACGCCTACGTATCGAAGCAATCACGGGACCGAAGACACAGCCGATGCAGGTGATGCCGATAACTGACCGGTCATTGTGGAATGCACGATCTCCTACTATCGAAAGTATTTGGGGATTACATCAGCCACTTCCCATGATCAACTTGCAATCGACCGAAAAGGCCAAATACGCATTCAAAACCCTCCGGATATCCTTTGCCTTCAATCAGAATGCGTGTAGAATCTCAAAAGAGGGCCCATTGAGACCGAAATTTATTCTTGGCCTGTCTAAATTTTAGATTCACCTCGCGGAGCAATAGTTCTGTAGTAACCCAGGATTTTTCGAGCAGTCCTAGGTCATCGACATTGTTGCGGATGAGGCAAAACTAAACACGAAAGCGCGAACATTATTCTGTTGCAGAACAACATGTATATGACATTTACGATGTCAGTTAAAGTACAATAATTCCAATTTCCTGACGGAGTGTATGGGAGGATGCACCACTGCATAAGTAGTACTAGAGAGAACGCCTAACCGTTTCCCTATTCTTGACTGGTTCAACGTACAACGTCGAGTAGGCTGCTACTGTATTTCTCGCCACTGTTTTGCTGGTACTTTTGTGTGCTTCGCTGAAGACAGCGCTAGCCCCATTATACCTTTTTCGACCAGAATGGATCCTTCCTTTCTTGTGGTACCATGTGTTTCCCAATTTAAATACCTTAACCCCGCGCAAATCACGGCATGATAGTGCTGTCGGAGGAGGCACGGTTGCATGCACCCGATTCTAGGTTCTCGCTTCGGGCTTCCCGCTCAGACCAACCAACCCTTCCACGCTCCGGGGTAGGTGAATCGCCACCTGACATGTCTAAGAAAGATACAATACTGCTCTCATTATCGGCTGGCCATAGCACGCCATTTTGTAGGCCCAATCAAAATGCCTCTACGACATACCGTAGAAGTATAATAGAATGTGTGGAGCATCCCCAAATGGATTGATTAACGCCAGATTTACATTTCTCGCGTTGCCAGCAACCAGTGTCGC
Source organism: Heligmosomoides polygyrus polygyrus (assembly GCA_947396885.1). Classification (NCBI taxonomy): domain Eukaryota; kingdom Metazoa; phylum Nematoda; class Chromadorea; order Rhabditida; family Heligmosomidae; genus Heligmosomoides; species Heligmosomoides polygyrus. The sequence continues at coordinate 69,076,730 of OX377204.1, read as the reverse complement.
CTCACTTTTTCGTTCCCCGGTTTCTTTCCGTCGTTCTTCGTTCATTCGTGAATTTCTACAAAAAGAGGAACGAAAAATTGAGATGACATTAAAGGGTTTCTGGCAGCAGAACATGTTATTGCTGACTGCAAAGTGCCATGCTTTACAATTTTTATCGTTTAATGCGAGGCAGAAAAGTTAGATAGATTGACTATTGTAGAGTATTGTGATTCGATCTGAGCAAGATTTTTCCTCATTGATCCTGCATTTTTTGGATTTTTTCGATGCCCAACAGCTTTAGTTTTCCAAAGGATAATGATCGCTTTCGTTTCTCTGCCATCTTAGCTTCTACGAATTATCGAAAAGGCATCACATTCAAACCACCGATTCCCTTAGCCCCCATCTAAATCGCCTTTGCAGGAATTTCGTTTGTTCTTGTGCGGCTGGCTGAAGCTTATGCGAGTCTTCGGGGCCGGAGCTGATGAAATATTGAAAGGACTTCTCCACGGCGAAGCGAGACATGTCGTCGGTCCCTTTCACGAACACCACACGGACATTGTGACTCTCTTTGGTGACTCTCAGCTCGTGGTAGAGGCAATCGATGTCGTCCTGCGACAGCTGAAATCAACCGTTCGTTCATTCGCTCGCGAAATTTCCTCAAGCACACACTTCAGCACACCCACACCACATGCACGAGTAGCTCTCGCCGGCTAATCAACTTCCTTCGGCGTACATGCGGAAGGACGGTGCCGACCGCTGGTCCTTGCCTTCCACACTCTGACACTGGGCAGAGGCCGCTCACGCTAAGAATTTTCGTAGACAAGGCTCCAGCGCTTCTCGGAGCTTGTGGCGTTCTAGATGAGAGGGCTTCGTCGACGGTGTGGTCCCTATTAGGGCACCCGTAGCAGCGCAATTTCACGACATTAACCCGCAGCCACGGCAGATCAATGCATCACCGCACACGCACATACGCACACACACCCATACTCCCTCATTATCTTTGGAGATCTCCTTCTCACCAACTAGAGCCAGCCCGCCGGCCAGCTCTTGGCACCTTCCTTCCACCCCATCGCGTTACCCATCTCCGCCAGAAATAGTTCCTTCGAAAGCAAAGGAGAAAGGCGTCGACTAGCGCAGTTTTCAAAAAGCTCCTTCATTCTCAGCCATTCCAGAAGCAGCTAGCTGCGCCCTAAGTTTCCAACGGAGCCCAACTGGAACACCTGACGGACGTGAATTTTTGCAAATGCGGCGTGGGGCGAGCGAAGCGGACATGTAAAACCGATGTGCGAGAGGACCTGTAGCAATTAGCCGACCCAGCGATGCGAATAGCACTCCACTAATGGAGATTGATTCCCTTTTCAAAACGCCATCGAATTATTGCCATGACATCCGCACACAACCACACACAGAGACAGACGCAGCAATCAACACAACGCCGTCACGACGATTTGCAGGAACACCTCCCACAGAACACCGAGCTACTGTGACGACAAGGTGTCGGACTAAATAGGCCACTCTTTGGAAGAAAGGAATTTTGATTTCCCGAAGGGAATTTTACCGGATCCAATCAATATCTATTGAAAACCTGATACGAGAAGAGTAGACGTGACCAGCAGGGCTCAGAGTACCTACATACTATTGAATATAGCCGTTGGTTGCTACGAGATATCATGACGTTCAGGCGTTGAACGTTGAGTGACTATTTGAAGTAGCTAAGAGCACGAGTATGGCGGCTTGATTGGGATGTTCCTAATGTACGGTACGACTAATGAGGAATAATGGACAATTCCACCTCCAGGAAGCCACAGTTAAGATCAGCTGAAACTGTTTTCCACCTGACGCATATTTCTGCTGCTTTCGAAGACCCTCGTTTTCGTCCGCTTTCAGCAAATATACAACTCCGACTTTCGATCGATCTTAGCACTGTTAGGGCGATTTGTTGAGGTTGTTCTAGAACAGCCGACGAAGCATCCTAGGCGACCGTTATTTGGCTGACGACACTACCCGTTATTGACAGCCGTTTTCAAAGGATCTGTTGTCCAACATTCTCCTTTGATGACGCCAAAACGTATGACGAATAAATGTAGAGCACACTACTCTTCGAACCAATATCTATGAAATAATTCCAATGTAGGACTGCTATGAACACAGCTACCCTGGGAGTTCGAAATGAACTGTGGTTTCTTCCTCATTCCGCCTTCAGTGATGGCATACCATTCATTGGAGGCACCAAAAGCAGTCGTCGTAAATCGGGCTCTACCAGTAGTCACTCAACGCATAAGTCTGGAACATCTTATCACTACGTGCACCGTCGTCGGTGTGTAGCCCAAGCTCAACACGATAACCAGCATATTTGCGCTGATTCCGATAGCAGCCTTTTAGGAAGGTCATGAATAAGAATTACACGTCTTTCTTCTCCCCGCTCAGTCTCAGGCCGTTTTACTGATATACTGGTAAAACGTAACGGAAATGAAGGACAGAGCTCTTTCCCTATACGTGGGCTGCCCAGGCGGGAAGCAACTTGTTACGAAAACTGAACGGTGAATGGTCGCTTATGAGTGACGTCCTCTGTTCACTACGAACCCCGTTCCCGTCACTTGGATCCGAGGCCTGTAATGTGCTATGCCTTTTGCCAAAACAACTAAAGTGTCGGGCTTAGACATGAACATAGCAATCACATCTTGCTCTCCAGAGCAATTTCCATACGGCAGTGGTAACGACAGTCACAACCACCTTTTAGCCCCAGCAACCTTCGAAAAATTAGTGTCTCCTTCTATTGGGTGGTAGGACATTCACATGATCGCGACATTCCGCTTTCTGGCTCACTGGATCATTAGACTGAATGTGCTCCACACGGGTGATCATGTTTAAAGCTCATTTTCTCTGCTTTCTGTCGGAATTAGACAGACTTCCGATGTCATACCCTAACGTCGTGCACACCGCTCCATCCAGTTAAGCGAAAGTTAGGTGAGTTTGACTGATTAAGCAGTGTTTCGCAAGCCTTTGATGAGATCCAGGAAACGCTCAAGGAATGACTACGACCACAGATAAGGTCTTGCTTGTCTTATCTGTATTGTCTTAGTCATCTTTTTTTCGTTCCGTCTTAATACTGAGAACAATCAATCGAGGGTTCCCTACGGTGCTTACTAGTTAGACATCGACGTCAGTGCCGTTCCAACTCATACCCTGCTCTGTCATATGCGGCCCTGTAAGGGGAAGATGCCGTACCACGAATTGGTGGAGCAACACGCACCATGAGCGACCGAGTCTTTCATACCTCTCAACATAAGGAATCAATCTCATCAAGTTTCAGTCACGTCTACAGTGTAAATGAACTGGTACTATGTGGGCGAGACTGACAAGGGAGGCCCATGAACTCCCCCCAAAGATTCTCAACGTGACCTATGTGGTCTTCTAGAGCATCGGACGAGGATCACAGAACTGTGCTTCGTTTTTGCTACGGGCCACTGGGTCCGAAAGTGGCAAAAAATGGTCCCGCTTCAGGGCGGGCTGATAAGCCAAAACTGACACCTGGAATGGCCCTGTCGTGCACTGAACTCAACTTAGAAAAGGTTTGGAACTCAAATTAAAGTTTGATTATAGTAATTTCCTACGTTTCCTAGGCGAAGCTGTAGTGTACCTTCAAGTGATTCATTCGTCGCCGCCTGCAGCAGTAGACTGGATGGCCAGGTGGGTAGCGAGGCGGACTTGCGGGAGGGGCTCAAGGGTTCGATTCCGGGGGTGGGTTTCTGCGGCCCTAGGTGGACTGTTAGCGTTTTTGCAAATGAAGATTACATTTTGGCTCCGGTAGGGTACCTTCTCTGCGTCCTAACCCCGCTTTCAACCTGTTGTCAGATGTGGAAGAAGCTGGTTTTGTTGCGTGGAGCAATATCTCGCATCCACTAAACCATGCTTGTCTCGCCTAGGAAGGTTCCGTTAGATGCTATCTTCCCATATGACCTCTTTGGTATGTTCTCAATTACTTTTGGAAGTGTTTCTCACTGTCACCTCATTCGTGAGCACGATCGACAAGCATTGATTTGACCCATCATCAAGACAAGCTCATTGCTCTTCCCCTCTTGGATTTCCTTATAGACTGTTTTTTGCTCTTCTCGCAACTTTCACTATTTCAGCTAACTGTTCCTAACTAAGTACTGCATATTTTATCCAACTCGTGTGAATGGTCATCTTGCTGTTTGTTTCTTCCTCACCATTCTCTTACGCACTTACGGGAGACGGGTCGGGGCATTGCAGGTAGGAGCACTTGCACTTACTTCCTCTACTCTAGAGTTCGAGAAAAATGTTGCCCAAAATTCATCTTTAGGGTTATTTGGGATGCAAATCACCAACTTGGCAACCATTTTCGGTGAAACGATGGATTACAGAAGGTTACGATGGGAATGTGCAAGTAAAGGGGTGTACGCAGAATAATCGGCACTGTTGCCTTTCGCAACTCCAGAGGTCGAGGGGAGCTCGAAAGAAAATTTTCGGTAAAACATCGCTCAGGGGTTACTTGCGGTGCTGATCACTGATATGACAACTATTTTTACAATGTCGATCGATTACGGTTGGTTACGGTAGATATGGGTTAAAGCTGTGCACGCAAGTGGGACTGCTTTCTCCTCCTATGCTGTCAGACTTATTTTCCAACCTTCGACTTCAACTTTGATGAAAAGTAGTACAAGCAAAGTGATAATTTAGAAAAAGAGTGACAGATTCGTGGTCAGCAGCTTAAATAATTCCCCACAGGGCGGCCATTCCAGGTGTCACTTATGCCTTATCAACCCGCTCTGAAGAGATACTGTTTTTGCCATTTCCGGACCACCCAATGGCCAGTAGCAAAAACGAAGCACAGTTCTGTGATCGTCGTCCGATGCCCTACAAGACCGTAGAGGTCTCGTTGAGAACCTTTGGGGGAAGTTCATGTGAGAGAAAAACCACTACCTTTGCCAGAATGGAAGCAAACAAAACTAACACGCGCACAGGTTGGTTTACGCAAATCATTGGGTAGGCCAGAAGAGCATTCAAAACGACTGTTTGTAATGTAGCAGTAGAATAAGTGGCCATCCCGAATGGGCACATTTAGCCGACTAATTTCTACTCGAAACGGCAATCCCTATCCGTCCGTTGGAAGCCGCATCCGCCACCACCCGCCATATGGTCAGTAATCGGCAACGCGCTAAGAGCATTCGGCAGTACATACATATATATTTTTCACAGAGAGTTCATTCTTCGTTTTTCTTCGATGAGGGAAAACTTTTTGGGGGAAAAATTTTGTCTCCGTGGGGAAGAACATGAAATTCTGACCATCTGGCCTGTATTCTACCAAATTTGTCTTGTTTCTTTTCCTTCTGCAAATTCTTTAGGCTCCCGTTTCGCTTGGGAAAAGCCGAAAAAGCTTTTGCAAACGAATTTTGGAATACTTGCTTCAAAGAGGGTACGAATTCATACTGCAGCGCAAAAACATCGCTGCCATTCGAGCTAGATGAGCATCAAGTGCTTCAACAAATTTCACGCAATGACCTCTAGAGCATAGTCCTAATAGGGGTGTGGTAATAACCATACGTGGTAACACTAGCAGAAGCAGCAGAGAGTTCTCGGAGTTCTCGATCACCAAAACCGTATGCACGTCTACGCAAGGAAGAGCACATTATCTTGAGAAATCCATCAATTAGAAATCTCTTCTCCTCGAAAATCTAGAGCACGTCTATGTCAGATGACATCTCTGGTGCTTACAGCTGCTGAAGGTTGTGAACGGCAATTTGGAGAAGGTCATCCTAGACATCGCGATAAACCTGACTTAGATAGTAATTTAATTTTCCGCTAAAATGAAGACGAATCGAGCATCTTAATTGGAGATCTTGAGCAAGCCTGGAAGCGCAGAATTAATTGGCCGGCAAAACGCATTAATTTGCGAGAAAGGGAAACAGTCATCTTGAAGTCTCTCAGATTACCTTGTGAGCTTTTTAAAATCCGAAATTGTAGGAAATGCTTTGGCCGCGGCAGTATTTATTTATGTATACGTGGAAATTCACGCAACAAAAAACAACGCAACACGAAGAAACTAATCAGAACACTGAGAACATCAAGGACAGAACCAGTGCTAGCATAAAGTTAGTGAAACAATGTGATCAAAGAAAACAAAGTTCTAGGGAACTTCTTGCAGATACCTGTCAACAACCGTTTCATATCGCCTCTAGGAGTTTGGAAGCACAAATTTCCTTGTTAATTCAGAAATTCAGCGCGTGGTCTGTTAGTGAAGAAAGTAGATCTGATATTACTATTAGCTCTAGGAATTTGGATTTTCCATCGGCCACTTCTGGTGTTGGAATGAGATATTGAATAGAAATCATCTACAGAAAGACCAACAGTAGCATTTATCATCCTATAAATTGTGACTAGGTCATATTTTTTTACTGCGACAGGCGAGAGAGCGTAAATTAAAGAGTTTATTCCTTTCAGATGCCTAAGGGATAGGGCGCGTAGAGCGCAGTCGGAGGATGCGCCGGCTATTGCGTACACCCGATACCAGGTTGCTGGTTCGGATTTCCCGCCGAGGCCAACCAAGCCTTCCATCCCTCCGGGGTCGGTGAATTGGTACCAGACGTGTCTGGGAAGGATAAAGCGCTGACTTCTCAATTGGCTGGCTACCGCAAGTCATTGTATGGTCAAGTACGCGTTCAACTCGCCTCCACCACATCCCGTAGAATTAGAATGCGTGGCGCATCCCAAAGGGATTGAATAACGCCGTCCTTTACCCTTTATCCTTTATTATCCTAAGGAATACTGTTGTAGCCATACATCTACTCTAATCCAGAGCTTTCCTGTAAGACTATTTTGTACCGCTTCCAAACTGGCGATTTCTCGCATGGTACTAGGAATAACGCGGAAGCACCATACTTTAACATAGCCCTCATATAGGTCTTGTATGCGAGTAATATATGTACTTCTGAGTTCGTTCTTAGAGATTTAAATACATTATGCCCAACTCTTTCAGCCCTCTTTGCCGTATATTCGCAATGCTCTCTGAAGGAAAGCCTATTGTCTAAAATGAAACCTAAGCCACGCAATGAAACTGTGCTATTGAGTTCTACTCCACCAAAACTTTAAGTATTTCTGTTGGATTGCTGTCCCAGATGAAGAACATTGGTATTTTTCCCTTGATAACGGAAGGTCCCACATTGTTGACAAATCCGCAACTGCGTTAATTGTAGATTGGAAAGCAACGTGATCGTACTCCTCAACAATGTTTCTGTATATTTTTATGTCATCAGCAAACATTTTGCAAGTGATACCGTATTCGTCAGTCAGAGAGGGAATTTCGGGAATGTAGGTAATAAAAAGGACTGGTGAGAGTACACCTCCTCGAGGGACTCCACTAGTAACTGGGAGGGATTCGGAAAGCGAATCATTGACCTTAAGCTAAAAAGATCTTCCAGTTATAAAGTTTGTTATCCAATTACTTATCCTTGGATGAACACCGATTTTCGTCAGTTGGAATATGTACAATGGTGATTCGAAAAGAATTTCAAATTACAAGCACTGGTCCTACCAACGATTTGGGCTGTACAAATATTAGCCTACGTGAAAGGCTATGCAAATATGTAGCAGTAGGGAGAATCATGAACGGTTGTATATTTAAACCGAAATCTCCATAGCGACCTTCACGCCAGGAAAGGAGATCCCAGGAATAGCATGCTGAGTGCTGCAGGAGTACTAGTGTTTACAAAACTCAAAATCTATTAAAAGTTCACACAAACTCTTTGGAAAGCCTACAACAACCTTCCGACTGGTTAATACGGTTTCAGTAAACTACTAAGCTACCGTAAATGCTCTTATTAATTCTAAAGGGCATATATGGTTCAGTCCGCAGTTGCACCAGGAGCATTATAGGTCGGATCTTGGATCAAGTTATTAGACCTTTATATTGGCCACAAGTATTGGTCTGCGGCGTAGTCGAACAAAGGAGAGACAAGAGTTCGTAGTGAATCGGCTGAAAGCTTAATTTTCGCCATGAGCACCCGAGCCTTCCAGAGTCCTTCAGGATGGCGGTGAACTATTCTTGGAAAGAGAAAACACTGACATCTTCATCGACCACCCAAGCCTCTGAATAGGGCATGAAGGCAGTCCAAGAGCCCTCCGAAGAGCAGCATTCGTAGAGACTCATAAAGCGATTCATTAGCGCCCAACTCCGTCCACTACCGTCCACCCTTCATCCTGTCTAACCATAAGTGATAGTCCATTTCGTCAGCCTCTCAGGCACCAGAGAAAACACGGTGCACAATCAGTCTTCACATGAAGATATGTAGTTCGATTCTCATGAAATTCCTAGCTAAACCCGAAGTCGTGGGCGTGTGGAGTCGCCGAATTTCGCAAATCTATGAGTAACCACAGGTTTGTGAGCAGGGCAATAGGAACGCTAACCTTGAAAAATCCAAAACAGGTACCTCCACTCATTAGTAACGAGGCCGAAAGTAGAGGTTGCGAAACTGGGCCGAAATTGCTGCCGCTGACAGTTCGCAGGAAAATGGACAGGTGAGAAAGGTGGTCAACATCCTGCTCTGTTCCATAGCAACTCGGAGTTCAAACGCAAATGCTAGTCTTCTAACCCGAGCCTTCTATTCCTCTGGGAAAATAAAATGATTGGCACTGACTTTTTTCTTCTCAGACGATAAACTGGTAGGATGCAGTGCAAGTCAGAAACTTCCACTGATTTTTCCTAGTTTCTAAAACTAAAGCTCTCTGCAACCAAGAAAAACCATGAATTGAAATGGACCGTGAAATCTACCTCGAGTAGCAAAAGGTTACTGCAACGAGGACTTTATTCTATCGCTGCCAACTTCTGCTGTCATACAACGTATTGGTGAACCCTTCGAATTGCTACGATAAGTGCTTAAAATACATTGACACTTTAATGTTTCGCTGAGATCTTTTACCAGAACCCATTCAACATGGGCGAAACACGTCATGGGCTCTGAGAAGATCAAAGTGACGACATTTATGTCGACCCTCAAGAAATTCGTCCACCTAAGAAGGATGTGAATGCAATGCATAGTTTTATAAAAAATTCGATACTAGGAGAGTATCTATGCGGCTTCGCTCTTGAGCAGGTCCTCTATGGCGACAAAGGTGCTTCGAATGTTCGGCACTTTCGGATCACGTATACTTCTTGCTCACACAGAACTTTTGCCCCTGCGAAGTAAAACGAATGGAACCCATCGTTGGTTATTCGTATGAGGAAGCGACCCGGATTGTACGTTCACGTCGTGGAGATCGTTTGGATGCTCATTTAGCCTGTGTCCGGCAATGGTCCGAGATGGAGACATTCCATTGTTCCCAGGTAACAAAACACCGATCAAAGGCAGACTTGACACATTAATGTATTCCCTTCCCCATAAAAGACTGGGCAAAGGCGGATGTGCCGGCTGTCGCATGCACCGATAATAGGTTCTCGGATCTTCCAACCAAGCCTTCCATCCCACCACGGCCGGTGAATTGGTACCAGATTATGTTGTTATGTTTTGTTGCGGTCAAAACTCTTGCGCAAGGCGGGACTACAACTCGCATCTTCTGCTTTCCGGGCAGCGATGTTCGCCTTACACCACCGGCGCTGTTTGACCACACGTAACGTCCGCGATATACTCGAGGTCTGTCAGCACCCACCCGTGATACGGGACGGGCCGGCCGTTGATATCAGCATGGAACCGGTTAAGCTGAAGACCTAACTAGTAACAATGTTTTAACATTGGTACCAGATTGGTCTGTGAAGGATGAAGCACCGACTCATTCATCGACTAGCCACCGCAATTCATTGAATAGGCTGAATACGCATTCAAATCGCCTCCATGACGTCCCGTTGAGGTGGAATGCGTGGGGCATCCCAAAAGGGATTGAGTAACTGCTCCTTTATTCTTTAAAAAGACTGCTTCCAGTACAGACCACGAATAGGAAGGCGCGTTGGGAGCGAGCGCGAGTCGAACTTAAAATCAATGGACGTTGGGTGCGAGATTGACGTCTCCTCCCGACTGCGCCGCATGCTCCCAGCTTTAGCACGGCATTGTTTCGAGCCACGTCCCAGGTGTCGAGCGAGTGAAAAGGTGAACGAAACCGGTGGACTACGACAGCTCAGGAAACAGCTTGAACTAATGCTCTTTCTGATTGACTTCCAGGAGGACGGCGATTGGTTGCCACATCGCTGCCCCGCTCGTGGTTCGATGGCCGTCCATGTCTCTACTTCCTGTCATTCTCGGCAGTGGACACAGCTGCCTGCACCGCTGCTCGCTAACAGCGAAAATTCCACGGACCAAACCGAGACCAACACTCAGTCTGCTGCGGTCGCCGGGACTGTTTAGACCCACGGCGCATAAACACAGGCCTGGAACAATTCCCACGCGCCGCGTTTAATTCACAATCGCTCGTCCAGAACACTGCACTATTTCAGTCGAGCAGCATTCGCTAGTAGAGTCAGTCAGTCATACGGCGGCGGCCAGAGGAACACAATGAGCCGTGTCCGCAAGCGAACAGCATTCATTCGGCCGTCGAGCACTCGATTTTTTCCTGAATCTAACTACCCACCAGCGGCCGATAACGGGCCACCATTGCCAGACAAGGTGGTGGTGGTGGTACCAGTTGCGCCTCTTGTATGACTCATACTCTGCAGTATTCTCCGTCACACGGCTTTGTCTAGGCAAATAAAACCAGCACTATTCGTGCATCCACACGCCTCGTTCACGCTCGCACATAAAATCTCCTCGTATCGGGAACACAGCTCGCTCGACTCCTAGGTACAGACAGCAGTGGTGCGTTCGAAGAAAAACTATTCATGTGTAAAAACCAAACCAACTAAACCACTAAGAAGGGATAAGATCCACCCTTTAGTCGTCGGGCGGCGGCGCGCAACTGTATGCAAATCGCTTTTTGGAAGAAGGATGAAGATCGACGTTATGCAACCACCACGTACCCTACTTCTACAGGATATCAAGGAGGGAATTTGAATACGTATTTGGTATGCGCAGTCGGAGGAGGTGCCGACTATCGCGTGTACCCAATACCGTTACCTGGTTCGGATTTCCCGCCCCCAAACCAACCAAGCCTTCAATCCCTCCTGTGAATTGGTACCAGACTTGTCTGGGAAGGGTAAAGCGCTGAATTGTTCATCGGCTGGTCACCGCAAGTCATTGTATGGCCAAACCAGCATTCAAATCGCCTCCACGCGACTTCCCGTAAAAGTAAAATGCCTGGCGCACCCTAAAATAAATTGAGCAACTCGGTCCGTTATCTTTTATCCTTTATTTGGTTTAAGGAATGAATTGCGGTGGGCAGAGGATGGATAAATCAGAACTTTATCCATCGCAGAGAAGTCTGGCACCAACTCATCGACGCGCGGAGGGAAGAGAGGATTTCTGTGCCCGCCTGGAACCTGAACCAAGAACATCGGTGAGGAGTGCGTGTGACAGCCGGCACCTCCTCCAGCTGCGCTACTATGAGGCCAGCAAATTGAAAACGTTCCCTAAAGTACAAAAAATACCAAATATTGACTGCCTTATTAACATTAATATTGATATTAGTATTAATAACCTATATTAAACGATGCTGATTCGCCGATCGATCTCGTTGAATTTCTTAAAGATTGTCGAACGTTTTCCATCGATATAGGTCGGTCTAGTCTGCTGCTGAGAAAATGCACTACGCGCTGGAGAGAGTACAGCGTCTGCTACTTCAGCGCTGGCATACGGATAGAAACGCACGAGTGCAGTAACTGACCTCCAATTGAAGGATCTCCTCTATTAAAGGCATTTGGGTATAGACTTAGATAGATGGCTTAGATAAGCTGATGGCATAGATAAGCTGTTTAGAAGTAGAATCGTATACCCAAGAAACTTTATGCATACAAATTGCATTGCACATACAGCTTCTTCCTAGACTCCTGATTGAGCACACCTTTGCCGAGTGTATAAAATAAAGATGTAAATAAATATTAGTCGCTCTATCTGGTGGTGCTCCGAATACTCACAAAGGGGAGTAATGGTGGCTGCTGTCCCTGAAACCCATCGAAATCGATACGCTCAATCGCAATCCAAATTCGGGGCGGGCTCTTCGCGGTTTTCAGTAGATCTAAGGGACGACGACCTTAAATATGCTGAAGAGGCACTAATAGGCCACTCCGATGGCATACGACGAAATGTTGGGTCTTGCTGTAACTAGAAAAATACCTATTGATGCGCTCACCAGCCGGCAATCCAGCAAGACCGATGAGATGATTGAATTCAGCCAGCTTAATGCCGCTCTTGATTGGGAATTTCAGGGGCTCGACCATCCTAGAAAGAAACGCCTTTTGCCCCAATTTAATTCAGTGATGAACTGGTGACCACCAGACCCAGTCCTGCTTCCCAAACTGCTTCGTAGCAAGGATTTATTTCGATAGGAGCGTTTGAACATGCTACCTGGAATAAACGCTTTCATGGAGCGTGTGAGCAAGCACGACCCGGCACAAATTTTCCACTTGATTCCCAGCAAAAAAAAAGACTAAATGGATAAAGTTTACCCGTGAAAGTCAGCTAGTTTACTCAAATTTTCAATGGTAGGTTGATAAGTGGCGTGGGTTTCAGTCCACTGCACTGATAAAGGCAGGAATTCCTGTCTACTTTGTTCAGCTCACAACCGTATACGAGGGCTGGCCCTCCTGCGGACTGCCTACCTCACAAAAAGTTTGGGAATTCAAACAGTCCCCCCTCGCTCAACTGTACCTCGGTTAGCTTAATTTTCTGAATTCTTCCGAATTCTACTCCTGTGGAATATCGTGTGAAGTTCACTTTGCGTATTTGGGCGAGTTGTAGTGACCAAACCAATTCCCAGAGAAGCTTGGAACCAATTCACCGACCTCGGACGGATGAAAAGCTAGGTTCCTCTGTGTGGAATCCCAAACATGAACCAGTCTTACGATTAGGTGCCGCGTCGACGTCGGCTTCGACAGCACTAGCCATGCTAAGTTCTTATCTTCACCTTATCATCCTCAATGCTGGATTTGAGGTGAAGGTGCGCCAAATAAAACCCAATCTCGAAAATTCATACGGTGTTGAAGCTCCATCTTCAAGATATTAGGATAAGGATAAAAGTATAAAGGACGGCGTTACTCAATCCCTTCTGGGATGCGCCGGCGCATTCCACTTCTACAGGATGTCGTGGAGGCGACATGAATGCGTATTTGGCCATACAGTACAGTCATACAGACATACAGCCACTACACACTTGCGGTGACCAACCGATGAACAAGTCAGCGCTTTATCAATCCCAAACAAGTCTGGTATCAATTCACCGACCCCGGAGGGATGGAAGGCTTGGTTGGCCTGGGCGGGAAAGCCGAACCAGGAACCTGGTATCGGGTGCACGCGGCAGTCGTGCCTCCTCCGACTGCGCTACACGCGCCCATCCGCGATATTAAAAAGCTCTGGAAATTAAACGGCACCGTTGTGATGCAAACAAAGAAGCTACTTTCGAAAGAAATTCAAAAACATTTCGTGAATTGTAATGAAAACCGGTGACGGCAATAAAACGGTTACTTGACGATCTTATTCGGCAACCATCCGTATAGTTAGTCAGTCAGTCATCTGTAAATATGGTGTCAGGTTTTTTTTTCTATTTTTTAGAATAGTGTTCTGCAAAATGATATGGTGTTTGGGTGGGTAGCAATACATATGTTCGCGACTTTTCCGAAGCCCTGAAGAAGGCGAAGGTGCAGGAACGTAAGTCGAATCAGAAACACCTAACAATCTAGCCTACAGCTTAAAGTAGCCAAAACGTCCGCCGTCCTTCCACTTAAGTCGCCATAAAAGGCTCTGCAACAGCAGTGAAAGTGCTGCTGCGAATCTGTGCCTGTCAGCCTTCTCAGGGATTCACATCTGAGACTGTAGACAATCAAATCGTGTCAGAAAAGAAACAGACAACAGCTAGTGCTCGCAGCATATGGGCAGGCAAAGGCAAGAGTACCCGTCCAGAGTCTCCTGAAAGGTTCCAGAGTGTCCTGAAAGGTGAAGTGGTCCCATAGGACCATCCCAAAGCATACCTTGCAGGTTCCTCCAAAAGGGTTTCCGCTACTCCTCAAGGATGTTTAACGTAGACTTCAAAGCGATCCAGCCTACACATTATAAGTTTTAGATAATGGCAGAAGGTTTGTTGCATTTGTAAACTCAGCTCACACACATGAAACGGAGGAAAAGGACACAGAACAAAGCAGAGACAGGTTAGCATCCTCGTACTCCTCGCACACACACACACTATCTGTTAAGATTCACTTCTCGCTCACGGCTGCTACAGTAGAACTCACCTGAGCAACTGCAGGCCGGGTGATGCCGAAGAGCTTTTCAGAGGATCGTACGCTGGCGGCATTCGACGGCTGCTGTAATGGCCGAGATAATTCATCAAAGACCTACGCAACTTTAGTGTGACCCTCAATTTAACAAGGTTTTTTATTCAGTAGTAGAAACTTCAAAGGCGCAATCTGGGCAGAACAAATAGGTAAGGAATAAGTAACCTACCAGGAGAATCCTGAAAACCCATAAAAAAGTGGTTGGGAAGAAAAAGGAGCACTGGCAGCAGATAAGTCATGCTCAAGAGAGCAACACAAGCAAAAGATATCGCAGCTCAGCAGCAACAGCGTCGGTGTATGCGAGACCGCTCGCACACCTGAAACTTTGCTCACCTGCCTGACATAGAGGTTGAGACGAAAGGTTCAGGCGGCGAGTCGCGGAGCTCATTTTGGGAGTAGGATCGATGGCACGGGCAAACCAGAAGGAAAACGACACATCCCTGGCAAATCGATGCGAACGTCGAGAAGGCAAATTACAGACAGCCCTGCTCTCATCTATGCCCCACGAGGAGCAGCAGCCCATTTGAAAGTCGACGGGAGCATAGCGGCATCGGCGCCGCACCGCACACATGGCAACATCTGGGCGAAGGCCGGTCGCACGAGCGGACCACGTCCCGGCGCTGAGCGATCTGCGACGGGTGTCCGACAGACTCAGCAAGCGACGGATTTCCTGCGGAAGCCGCCCGTTCAGGGTGTCCCACCACGGGCAGTAGAGGATGCAAGCGGGGAATAGAGAGCCAGAGGAGGCCACAGGCCTTGCTGGTGGTGGAGGATCGGAATGAGGACGATGCCCGAACGAGGCGAGGCGGTGGCGGGAGGCGAATATGGAGGAGGGTTGAGAGCCGGCGGCTGCACAGACAAGGCAGCGCCGCTCTGGGCGGGGTCCTGCGCGACCGGAGGCGGCCGCGCCGGCCCGCCCCCATACATGACCGCTTCGCTCTGCCAACGGAATCGATCGCCGCTGCCTTCTTCTCCACGGACGAGCGTCCGCGAGCTGCACAGCAACAGCCCCGGTCGCTGCAGCTCATCTGCCCGGCTTCTGCCACGCTCCGAGCACAAGCCGAGCAGCTACGACCGTCCCCCGTCGCCGTGTCGGGCGATAAGTGGCGTTCGACTGTCACGAAGCAAATGGCCGACTGCCGGGCGAGGTTAGGCCATGCGGATGCAGAATGCGGCGACAGCCCTCGCCTCGAAGTACCGACTCGTTTTCATTCGGGTAACTGAACACAACTAGTCTTTGTCCCTTGAGCCTTTTTTTAACAATCAGATGTTCAGCGGCCTAGAAGCCACCGAACCCTGGAAGTAGAACCCCTAGCTGCGACGGTTCTGCTCTTTCTCTGTAGACTTTCTCACCCTGATTACAATGGAGGAACTGCCTTTGAATGCCTATAGGATAGGATAGTGCAGGCTCTTCAAAACGAATAATATGAATACTATCCGTTTTGGGGAGCCTGCACTATCTTATAGCCATGGGAGGTGTAGCGCAATCGGATTAGCTGCCGGCTGTCGCGAGCACCCGATACCAGGATCGTGGCTCGGGTTCCCCGCCCAGGCCAACCAAGCCCTTCATCTCCCCGGGGGGTTGGTGAATTGGTACAGGACTTATCTAGGAATGATAGAGCGCTGACTTGCTCATCGGCTGGCCACCTCAAGTCATTGTATGGCCTAATACGCATTCAAATCACCTCCACTACATAGGGATTGAGTGACGCTGACCTCTTTCCTTATCCTTATACAACCCACATCCCATTCCTGCGACTGCCACTTCTTTATGCCTAATCTGACAGCCGGTATGTCTAGTGGCCGGGCATCGCTACAGATGAATTGATTCCTCGTCATCAATTTTCAATTCTAATGGTTAAACCGATTTCGATACCGGTTTATCGACGTCGGTGACACGCCTTCTGAAACTCGATGCACATGGCACGACGTTAGTACGATGTCTATGACTTTTTCTGAATCCTGACACACTTGAGACATTTACATATTGCACGTCTTCTGAATTCCTACGCACGTGGCACGACGTCAATGTGACACGTCTTCAGAATTTGGATGCTCACCGCACGGTGTCTATTACGCAGCAGGATTGGGACGCTCATTGCATGATCCCCATGCATACCCCTTCAAAAGTGTTCAAAAATACAGTGAACGGTTGGAAATTCTAGCAGTTGCCGTGGTTAAACTCAAAAACACAACTGACTGGCGTACGACGTAGAATTACACGCTGTAGTATCCTTCGGTCCCCTACTCACTACGTGACCCGCAGATTAACCGCTTTATATACCAGGACTCACTCCTTTAGTCCTTATTCTTTAACACATAGTTGACCTAATAAAGAGTAGAGTTCTTTTCTTAAGAAGACACTGTTACATTTCCTTTTCTTCCTAGCGATTTCTCAACCTATAAGTATAGCCCTATTCCAAGTCAAAGTAACAGCAGTTCCTTCTTGCACAGAAGGATGTGAAAACCACTTGGACTGATTTCATTTCAATTGTTTAAAGCGATAATACCTGCTTATTGTGAAGGATAAAAGCGACTACGGATTTCATGAATAGTTCTACTCGACAGTTTGGCCCTAGTGCGGCGGAAAAAGGCCAAGCAGCTTCAGCGACATGATCATCTGCACTCCTTGAATTCTGACGACAAACGCCTCCTAGGGAAACGTAGGACTCAATAAAGGATAAAAAGGAAGGTCAGCTCTGGCAAATCCTTATTCGGGAATCCCAAGGCACATACATCGGTGGGATATCGTGGAGGCAGTTTGGATGCGAATTTATTATTTGTTTCATCTATACAAATGTTAGCGGTGACCAGATGAACACGAACCAGAACCCTCGATTCGGAGTGCGTGTCACAGTCGGCTTCTTCTCTAGTTGTAAGTGCACCACCTCGCTCCAATGGCTCAGTACTTCCCAAACGCACGCGTGGGCAAAAGGCTTAAGGGAGCCCGCTTGTGCAGTCTACGGGCCAAAGTTGCCGCTCATTTTATCGACGCGAAGCAAATGGATCCATAAATCAATATCGATCAATAATCAGAAATGTTTGACATTTAGCTATTCATGATAAGCAAGACCCGCATAATCGCAACGTTGGGTGAGTTTCACAGCAAATAAGAGAGATCGACAAAACTACCTCTACCCATCTATTGAGATCGATTTCTGGGGCTAAGCTTCAGCCGCTAGCTAATCCGACTGTTTGCTGGTTTTGTATCCTTTACTACTAAAAATAATATATACATATATGCCATTTTCATGTCGAATTGGAGACTCTTCTAAACTAGCTTGAAGAAGTTTGCAATCAAAGCGAACTCTCCAAATCGAAATGACCTTCGGGAACGTTAAATTACAGGCTCAATAAGGTGGTTAGAATAACTTTTTGTTCAAGGAAAATTTGGCATAATTGGTTTTGAAACTGATTAGTTTACCTGCCCAGAATAAGTACAATAATTTTATAAACATTTTATAAACATTTCATTTGTAAGGAAAAATAATTAACCAATAAAAGATTGTCTTAAAAGCAAAGCAACGAAGCAAGCATATAGAGCATTAAAAGAGCAGATCGCGCCGTGCCTCCATTTTATTTGATTGATAGTGTGAATGCCATTTACATGAACCATCAAAGTGAGGCAATGTGTGTTCTTTCAGTTATCCTTGTTGTATCTTTATCTGGCGTTAAAATTCATGTAGGCAGAAACTCTGCTTCCAATCTAGCAAAAATCGCGACGTCTCGAACGAAGGCATGGCGCAATCTTTTTGGCAAAGAAAAATAGTCGCCTTCCTTCTCTTTATAAAAAGCTTTAAGTCATTGATTTGCCTTAAAAAATAAAAGGTTTACAACATTTCAAACAATGTGTTCACTTATTAGGTAGGTGAATTAAAACCTCAAAGAAAGTTTCTAAAATTTTCCTTAAAAACAAAATTCCTCTAACCCTTTTGGAGTCTCTAGTTTAACCCATTTCAATTTAGAAGTGTTCGCTTTGATTTCAAAAGCCTTAGGCCAGCTAAGAAGTGTCCAGATTGCTCTGAAAAGTGTCCTATTTGAAAATTATGTATTATGTAAAAGAGCTGTGTCTATATGTGTGTGTTGCGTACTACTACTGTAAGCCTTTCAAACGTGTCGAAGTCTGTCGAGAAGATTCTTGTGTGCAAAATTTGGGACGTTGCACTTTCACGTCTACAGAGGGTTCCGGTTACAAATCTGACATCTGTTTTTGAAATTTGGCCCGACTACCGCACGTATGGTGACAATGGAGATTTTGACGTAGGGAGGGAAGAGGGAGTGGGGGGGGGGCTTGTTTAGGGTGTCAATCACAAACATGACATCCATTCTCAATACTTCCGCCAGTTATGTTCGGTCACAGTGAATTGTGGACTACATACGTCAGGGTCACAAAATTTTCCTAGATTTCGTCCACAGCAATCAGTTCTAAAAAGATAACGATTTGAGGTAGCAATCACACTATTGATAGGAAGGTATCGTGGATGTTCTGTCCGGTCAAAACAGCGCTGGTGGTGTAAGTCGAGCATCGCTGCCGGAAAGCAGAAGGTGCGGGTTCGAGTCCCCCCTGGCGCAAGAATTTTGATCGCAACTAAACATCCTCCTAACAGCTTCTATTTCTATAACAGCCGCTTTAGTTTTAAGCAAAAATGAAAACTATTGATATTATTATTATTTTCTGGAATACCTGTCCGTTGTGCACAATTTCCATCTCCAATTACAAGGTTATAAAACAAATCTCACTAGGTAAAGGAATAAGCACCACCGATGTAGCTTCTTCGGCAAAGCCCATAACTACCGTCAGTCATCGAACTATCAAAAAAGGCTCTTTCACATCATACCCAAAATACGCACTTCCTTCGGCAGAGCCATCCTGATCTGACGTACCGTAACACTGAAAACACAGCTTACAGTCGTAATCAGCACTCCAAATAACACACCACGCTAACACTGCACGAAATCGCAGATCCCGACTCTTCCATCCTCACCCACTCCATCTACCGTGGCCTGGTTGGTAGAAATTCTTAAAACAGGCGGCAAATTAGTAATCATCACCGTGGCCGGGAAATAACCCTTCTAGCCAAGGTTGGGTGGTTGGGTTATGGGCCAAGTCGTCGAAAATTAGGTGGGCCGGCCACTAATGCGTTTCGCAGACACCCGCTGGACGAGATCCGTGACGGACTGGACTCCGCGAAATGTCAAGAGGCCACCAATACGTCGTCGGACTTTTTGGTGAAGGCCCTAACTAACGATACGACGCTCGTTATGTCACCTGAGCGAGGACGATCCATCGGGGCACTTTGACCCCGGAAGGGACGAATGGAGACGTTGCTTGCTCTCTCGGGAAGAGAAGTAATACAGGTTGCACAAGCAGTCGAAATCAATAAGTACGACTCACACATCCATGCATTTCAGCTCCAACAGTTGAGCAAAACTGAACCATAAGTAAATGCAGACCCATTGGCAACGAGCAGCCAGTAGTGAATCCGGCCCTTATTTATTTTTATATATTTAGTTAAGGCGCAGACAAGAGTCTAGCATCGTCACAACACAATCCTACCATATACGATACCGGCGTCGGTTGTGGGGCTCCTCCCGCACCCGACTCTGGTCGGGCGGACCACGCAAGGCTAGCAGGCTTCGCCGGCGTCGGGTATGGTGAGCCATGTGGGGTCAGAAACCCATCCCCACGTCGAGCCCGCTAGGGTCACCACAACCCAGTGTCGGTTGTGGGTTGCGCCCGCATCCGACTCTGGTCGGGCGGACCACGCAAGGCTAGCCGGCTTCGCTGGCGTCGGGTATAGTGAGTCACGTGGGGCCAGAAACCCATCCCCACGTCGAGCCCGCTAGGGTCACCACAACCCAGTGTCGGTTGTGAGTTGCGCCCGCACCCGAGTCTGGTCGGGCGGGCCACTTTACCGGCCGATAACGATGATAGGTACCGTCAAATCCCCTGATGAGATTCATCGGCATCAGGTCTGGCGGTGCTTTTCACCGTTACGGACGGTAAACGGTTGATGAATCTGGCCCTGGAGTCATTGATAGTGGATTAGTAGTAAAAGTATGGCGGTAAACATAGAGGTAATCTGAATGCAAGAAACACCATCTAAGGGCCGAAATAGCAAATAAGCGCAGCTGTGTAGAAAAGTGCAGCCGGTTTTCATTCTGCACAGTGAAAAAGGATTCAATATTTGGAGTAGTAGCTTCCCAGGTAGTAGAGTAATGGTAAAAGTATGGCGGCAAACATGGAGGTAAATTAGAAGCAAAAAACGACATATGTGAGGCAAAATAGCAAAAAGGTGCAGAAGGAAACAACCGGTTGTCACACTGCACAGTCGCAAACGATTTCACTTCTGCAGTGGTAGCCTCCCCGGTAGTGGGGTAGTGGTAAAAGTATGACGGTAAAAATAGTGGAGAGTGTACCCCAAACTTGGGTGATTAAACCGGCGAGGCTAGCAGTATACGAAGTACGGGTGGCTAACATCGGACAAAAAACCCTTCCTCTTTTATGTAGAGGAGGATAAACGATATAACGCTGAATCGTGAACGAGACATCAACAGTATTAAAAACCTCGTTATAAAACCTAACAAAGATTAAGAGACTTGACTCGTTACAGACGACCTACAAGCTTTCGCAGAGAACCTTGCCAGATCTTCATACTTCCCAAGTAGCAAGTTTAAGTTCAAAATCCTGTAGGGTAGGAAGTCACACCTTATCCGCGATTTCGCAACCGAGAGCCGGAGTTTTAGCTTTCCTCTTATGGATCTTGTCAGTACCCCGTCGAAGAAATCAGATGATCGATAGACAGTTTATTAGCTAGGATTCTGTGCAAGATGTGAAATCCGAAGCTTCCTTCTACTCTGGCGTAGGAAGGGACGGATTAGTGCTCTTTGAGGCCCCGTGATATTGCACTATAATCCATCGAAAAACCTCATCATGAGCGTCCTTGTGAAACTGTTTTTGGCCTTTCCAAAAGTCGATATCTCTCCTCTAAGGCGGATTAGACACCTTACGCCGGCTAACCGCTGAACTACATATAAAAGGATCACTTGCCGCTAAAGTTGACGCTGCACCAACGAGTGGCTTTGATGTTTTCAGTGGTTCAAGTCGCCACTTTGCGAGAAAAAAAACCGTATCGCTGTGCCTGTAACCCTTCCAAAGTGCTGGAATCGAATGATCCGAAAGACTATATGTGAGCGTAGAATGTTTACGCTCTGCTTTTCGTGGAAACATCAAAAGCTGTTTCTGATGCAGTCAAAAGGAGCGATATCGACCTTTTCGAAAGCACAGCGCAAAGCGGCTTCACAGCTTATTAGCGCTTCTTGATGAGCTGCAATCGATAAGACACGGATCGCAAACGCTTTAGCCTTCTGAACTCTCCTCATTAAAGAACGAAGGAAAGCAGCGGATCTTATCTCCGCAAGACAGGGGAGTATGGTTAAAACCGTAGGCCCCTGTTGCAGAAAAGAAATGTATATGCTATTAATAACCAGTAAATCGCAAAAATCGCAATGGTGAGATGACGATGACACGCCTTACACCTCTCCTCAACACCTTAATTCAAACTCCTCTAGTACGAAGGTTGACCACTGGAGAGTACAGATTCCAAGAATGAAACGCGACTTCGATTTTTCCAGGCTCTGAAGAAGTTCGAAAAGTTGATCGACTAAATCTGCCTAATGAAATAATGTCAACTATCCTGCTAGCGCGGTAAAGCTCTAACATTAAAAACAACATCAAAGGTGTGAAGATCCGTGAAGAATCAAACATCGACTGTTTCATAGCCATTACCTCTCCTTCCTAAAGCCGTCCTTAGGCCCAAAAAGGTCTTCTACATTATAATCACTGGTTCAATTGCGAACAGCGACCGACACAAGGTTTTTCGAATGCACCTTAAACATCAGCCGCGTGGCGTGAAGTTACAAATGCATGCTGTGGGCTGCTTTTAAACGCTTGTTCCCGCTTTTAGCCTGGACTTCGGTAATATAGTTTAGATTTTTTGCATTTAGTTGATTAATAGTTGCAGTAAAAGAAGGAAAATAGGAGACGGAGGTCGACGTTAGTCAATCCCTTTCCTGGATGCGCCACGCATTCCACTTCCAAAGGATGCGCTAGTTGCACTAACTAAACCGCTATTTCTAATGGAGGCGTCAGAATGCGCCAAATAGCAACGAAAGGTTTCGCAAATACACTGCAAATCTGGCCGCCTTTAAAATCAGCAAACTGACGTTTTGTTTGATGCCGTGATTTTCTTTCTTATTGGAAATTAAGAGACCTTTTTTAAATTCCAACGCTTCAAAGCTCGATTCTTGCGCTGAAATAAAAAATTGGATAACTAGCTTTGCCAAGCAAACAACTTGCCCTTAGTTGGCACTGGTCGGCACAACGAAAGGTGTGATGCCTATCTTGTCCCTCAAGGAAAGAATGTCTGCACTACTCCGGCACGCGACAGGGACCAATGGAGTCGTTGTCCTCGCCCGCTCGAGCAACGGGACGACGGAGAATAGGCTGTACAGGTCCACTGGCCTGGTCCATTGGGAACATGAACTATGCTATTCAAATGCTGCAGACCACAGCGATAAAAACTTGACAAAAGATAAAACGTGAACTTGGCAAATGTGATATGTGCTGGTAAAAAAAGAAGTTTCCTCACATTGAAGTGGCACTGGCAAAAACAAATTCAAAAATTGCTTACAGAAATTGTTGTATTGCAGTACTGGGGCTTTGAAATTTTATTTCACTACGCGTCATCTTATAACGTTTAGTTTGCATATTGTTATAACAACGGCTTTGGATTTCTGAGAAAGCGAGAAATTTAATCAAGTGCAGAAAAGGAAGAAACAGGCAGAACGTCATTCAATTTTTCAAGAGTTCTAATAGCCCTACTGTGCACAATTCAGAATCCATTCGCAGTGATATTCCTCTGCTAAGATGCGTCAAACGTAGTAGAGCTCTCCGCTGTTAAAATGTTGGAGTAATGTCATTTGAATTTCGACGCGGAAAACGGCAACAACTTTCTTCTTCCTAATCCAACAGTGCGGCTTACCACAAGTATTGTTAGCGACGAAGTGCAGTGACAAAAGACGGCGTGAATCAATCCCTGTTTGGCCAGAGATGGAAGAGGAAGTAGAATGCGTAACGCATTCTACCTCTACGGGAGATACTGTAGATGCGATTTGAATGAGTACTTAATCTCCACAATGAGTCAGCTGATAAACAAATCAGCCAGACGATAAAAACCAGACTCACCTGCGGTCGATTAACCAACCACAGAGGTATGGAGAGCTTGGTTGGGCTGAGCTAGACCCGAGCCGGGAACCTCCATTCGGAGGGCACGCGACAGCCGATCCCATCGACTGTGCTGCCATGCATCCTTTTTATAATTAGGTTAAAATAAAAGGACAAAGCACGGCGTTAATCAATACCTTTGAAATGCGTCACGCATTCTACTCCTGCGGGATGTCATGGAAGCGACTTGATTTCGTATTTGGCCCACATAGTGACTTGCAGTCGCCAGCCGATGCACAAACCAGTGCTTTATCCTTCCCAGACAAGTCTGTGAACCAAATCACCGAGCCCGTAGGGATGAAAGAATTGGTTGGCCTGGACAGGAAATCTCAACCAGGAGCCTGAAATCGGGTGCACGCGACAGCCAGTACCTCTAAAGACGGCGCTGCCACACGTTTCCGTTAATGATATTCGCTTTTAGTGGACGAATAGCGAAGCACAATAGCATCAGGAATAAAGTTTCGGTCCCGACAACAAGATTCGTGAGGATACACGGAATGGTCGATTTGCGTGGCTAGGTCCGTGAATTTTTTTCAATCCACAGACTAAGACCTCCAACTGCTCTGCTACTTCTCCGAATTGATGGTGGAAAATTATTAGGTGGAGGGGGGGGGGAGGCCAAAAGTAATGAGACAAATTGAAAAAAATCTTGATTTCTTTATAACTCAATTACAAATCAACGATGCTGAGGAATGTGTATGCCATTAAGGTCAATGACTTGCTGCCATCGCTCAGCCAACTTCCTGATCCCATCCTTCTAGAACTGCTTGGGCCTGGTGCTGATCCACTGCTCGTTATGGTTGTCTAGGACTGCTTGGGTTCTTGTGTCCCTTTGACCAGGAGGTCCCGTAGGCCCAGGAAGTGGTGGTAGTCGCATTGAGAGATTTCCGGCGAATACGGTGGGTGAAGCATGTGAACGTAGCCCAGCTGGGCAAGCTTATCCGTGGTCACTTGTTCCCGATGGGGTGCGGCGTTGTCGAAGAGGAGGACCTTCTTGAAGCGCTGAGACTGAATAAGTGCGAGTCGCCGGTCCATATCTTTAATTTCGTTAACCATGGCCTTGGAGTCCATCGTCGTGCTTTGGTAAACGGCTTCCAGTATACCGGTCCATGGGCGCAGACCCAAAAGCTCTGAAGGTGCTTCTCCCCGTGAACATTTCGCAGAACGTAGGTCGGTAACGGGTCAACAAGACCCGTTACCGACCTACGTTCTGCGAAATGTTCCAGACTGGCTGCTTGACAGTGTTAAGGTAGAAGACGTGCTTCTCATCCTGTGTTAAAATTTAGTCCAGGGCGCTCGGGGTTGGGAATCGGGAGAGATTTGCGCGACACAGGTCGACTCGTCAGACTGGGGTTTCGGCATGAGACAGACTGTGGCTTTGGCATGCTTCTGGAAAGGGCGGAACTGGTAACTTCTCAGGTGGCCTTGATTAGGTAGCATACAAACATATGCGATAAACACGAAACCAGACTGCAGTCACGAGATATATGGACACGGCATGGAGTGTCATTACCTTTGCCCTCCCCCCTAATATATACCAAAAGCAAAATGTGTTGCCGTCTGGTACGAATCTTTTCTTTGGTGGTAGAGGAAATGCAACAGCTTGATGACTTCTACTTCTCAAGTCTCTAGAGGACTGCATCTTTTCCAACAGCGGTTTTCTAGTGAGAGGTGCAAGAGACCGATGGATCATCGTACACGAAGGGGGTTTCATTTTCCTAAAGCTCGCGAAATTTCGGAACAAAGACTACTGACGCACATCAATTAGAGCACATCAATCTTGATTGCTCAAAGTGCGCATCAGTCCAGTACTGGGAATTCATCAGGCAGCGGTGCTTCGTAATAGGTCTAAAAGAGGTTATTGCTGACGTGAAACTAACGATAAGCAAAACCTTAATTCCTCGACACACCGACGAGAAATCGCAGGGAAAAATAATTGCAGATGCCGTTGTGTTCCGAGCTTTACAGCTTAAACTGAAAGGAAACCCGTTTTAACCAACAACAACAAAAGGAAGAAACGGCTTTCTTCAAGCAACAACTTCGGCCGAACCTGAGGGCCTCCTATAGAAGTGTTAGCAGCTTGCCTTAAAGTTGCATAGAAACAGAAGAAGTGCTCTAGTAAACAGGGATAGAAAAGCGCTCTATCCTTCCCAGACAATTCTGGTACCAATTCACCGACCCCGGGGATGGAACGCTTGGTTGGCCTGGGCAGAAAATTCGAATCAGCAACCTGGTATCGGGTGCACGCGGCAGCCGGCACCTCCTCCGACTGCGCTGCACGCGCCCTGTTCAAGGCGATTCCACTTGTTACCTTCCTGATAAACAACTAAAATGGTCTTGAACAAGGCTAATCAAGGATGATGCTGTCGGTAGGACGCTACGAGTTTGTGCACACCGCGAATAGATTTTCGATTCAGAAGGTTCCAAGCCAGCAAAGTTTTCTATCAGCAGGTAAATGTATTGGTTAATCCTCTTCATTAACTATAATAACTTAACTTATTAAGTCTAATACCATAGTTTTGTTATGCTGAAATGTTGGTTATTGTAATCAAAACATTAAGGGCCTCTGTGCGCCCGGAGTTGCTGATGTATCGTCATGTCAAATGGCTGAAGACCGACTCTTTGTGCTGTATGGATCTCCTATCACAAGCCAAGAACAGCACCATACCTCGCCATCACCTATGCCGCCAAATGAATGAATGAGTGAATGAATGAAATGCCAACTGTCTTGATTAGACGGGATCAGACTTGACATCGAATAATTGAAGAAATGACCTATTTTTGTGAACTCGCCTCCGCAAGCTTTTTTGCGTAGACCGAATTCAAATTGTCCATGTTGCGCAGAAGTGGAGTCTCAAAAAGAATTGACCGACACCGCTGTCGCACATAGGCCCATTTCGAACGAGATCGATCTTTGACACAAACAAACAACTGAATGCAAGCTGAATGCAAATCTGGTCCAACGAAAGCCGCCAGCTAGAGTAATGCAGGTCCGTAAGGTTTCGCTGTCTTAATTAATCTTTGATTTGAACAGCAACAGGGTCAGGTCAAGCAAGTCATCCATCTCCCGAAATTAGTCGAGTGATACCAGTTCTGAGGGGGAAAAATAAGCGTTAACCTGTCAGTTTACCAAAGCAAGTCGTGACATCGCCCAGCTACAAGGGAGAACACATGGCTCATCTTAAGGTTAATTGATTGGCATCAATATATCAGATTCTCTCATTTTCCATGAAAACTTTATAGTCATCTCAACTTCGACTAACGTTGAACTACATGTAGTGATGCTCTCGAAAAATTTTCGAATATTCGAGTGGTTTCAAATGCTCATAAATTTCGAATATTATATTCGATTATATAGTTATTTCCGATTATATTCGAAATTTGCAGTTTCTTGAACATTCGAATTCGAAAACATTCCAAAATTACGATTTTTCAAATTTTCAAAGTCGATTTAAAATTATTCGCGTATCTATTCGAATAAGTGAGTGATTCGAGCACCTTGAACACTAGCAGGTTGTTGAACAGTGGTAGCAGTTGCCTTAAAGGTGTTGAGTCAAAATCGTTAACAGCACCTTCTAGATGATTTATCGACTTAAGCGCCGCTTTCAGAGCCTGGAGGAGACAAAGAGGATCTCAGAAGTTACTTGTCCACTTTCACGAACCGGTTATACGACTGCGCTCAACTACTGGCTTGATCCGCGAGCTCGTCAGTCGGAGGTTCGTAAGAGGTGAATTGAAGGCGAGAATCTCATTCACCCAATCTCCCTCTGGTGAATGGTGAATATTTCCGCCATTTCACGAGTCCACACAAGGTTTTGAAGCCCTCACGTGGAGAAAACACCAGGTAACTCTTTCAGGTGTGTGTATGAACTGCGAAAATGAGTACCACTACGAGAGTCTCCACCTTTCGCATAGTAAAAAAGTATGTTCCATTTTTGCAGTCGTTGAACCCAGGGAGCTAGGGACCTTCAAAGTTTACCATGGGACCACGTTTACACTTGCTAAACTACCGTAATCGGCCAACATTTCAAAAAAAAATGAATATCGTATTCGTGACCAGCGCCCCAGATAACCGCCTAGGCAAAATTTGAGTGAAATTTTTTCTACCATTTCTCGAACTCGACCAAGGAGGAAGGAGTCGTGAAAGTGCAATAGTGCCGCTTCAGATTTACCCATGACAATCGCGCACTCAAGGGAGCGTACACTCATGTCACGGCGAATCATCGTGATGAACGTTTTAAAAGATATCTCTGCACCTCATCTTCAACGAAAATTTTTTCGTATATTGAACAATTTTTAAATGGTCGGCTCACCAGACGTGTTTCAAGACCAACTTGCCGCCGTCTACTGATACAAGATTCATTCCCCATGTAACCGTGAGTCCTATCAAAAATCAGCAGAAAATGCAAAGTGTCACACATAGACATGGCAGCTAATGAAAATCTCTTACTGAACACGTGCTTGGCAGCCTATCGTGGAATATGTATACGCATAGGAAAAGTTGGGATGGATACCAAACAAGGAATGAAACCTCCAAAATGGAGAAGTCCCACAAACCGCTGGAATCGATCACCTGACCCTGCACCTATGAACCACCGCCACTCCCCACTGAGCCACCGAGCTGCTTGCACCGGTATCTTTACCACCTCCATTATCTCCACGTAGGGCGCGCACAATCGTGTTAGGTGTGCTGACAGTGCAACTCATTACTGGACATTCAAGGGACCCTAACTCCTTGGCCTACTATATCAAGGGTGGAGATTCTCGTGGTGGTTTTCATTTTCGCGATTCAGGCATACGCCTGAGACACTTCCCTGGTTAGTTTTTTTTTAATTTTTGTGTCATGGAGCTTTATGGACTTCTCGAAAATGAGAAGTCGGAATTAAATCAAAATTGACTGCTACGTCACGAACCAATCGTCTTAAAAATCGGAAGAATACGACATGGGTCAAAACGAATTGGAGATAATGAGCCGCAAAAAACAGCCTTGATCAGCGTTGACTGTGAAAAGCCAAAGCCTAATTGGTGTCCTTTAATTGGGCTTAAGCTTTGAGATAACAGAAAGTTTCCTGCAGAGACGTCTCCTTGCATGGAAAAAGAAAATAGTTCACTTAGTCTGAATTCTATGGTCTGGATCCTCGACAAATGGGTGTGCCACAGGCGAACACTGCATGCTCTTTTGTTGGAATAGGAACGAACCATTTTTCGAAACAGTAGCTGTTTATTATAAAGATCGCATTACGAATAACAGCAGAAAATGGTTTGCGAAGCATTCGTGGATGGAATAGTTTTTCAATCACCGCGAAGTTTCTAGCTAATACTATAATGATCGCTTTTGGTATTTGAAAGATCATTTTCTGGTATAATTCACAGTGGAATCTGCTATTCAATGGGGACAAAACGTTGATGCGAATCTGTAAAGAAAGCACAAAAATCTGCTGAAAACGTAACCTGCCATGATAAATAAAAATCTACCACCCTTCTAAGCGGGAACTGCAAATGACACATAGTTAAATGCATCCTCACAAAAACTCTAACATTTGGAATTGAAAGCTGTTGTCGATTTTTTGTGATGTCCATACATGTGTTGTTTTGTCGCATCTCTGGTATTGCTTTTAAAGAGCTCTCACCGTGCAAGAGAGTGGCGCAAAAACACCGACAGTTCATGGGGTCAAGCTGTCCAATTGTTCAAAACTTTAGGATCGCTACTAGTAGCGATACTCCAGGTGTAGCAGTTTCTACCTTAACTGAAATGACTGGCAATGAGCGAAGTTATGATCGTTTGAACTTATATGTGAAAAACGGCGAGAATCTCGCCTACATCCTAATACATTCCGAAATTGCTGCGACTTAAGATCGCATCTATCTTCTATCTTCTACCATTATATAATTGAGTTAGCTCCCCGCCCTGTAGTTGACGAGGCGTACCTCACTCAGGTTAGAAACCTGGCTGAGATACGCCTGACAAAACCACGAGCATTCTCATGGTACCCCTTTCGACGCCCCAGCGTACCTCGCGCGGGCAAGGTTTGCCGTTCAACATGGGATGTTTTTGCAGCAGAGGACGCGTAACCTCCTCCTGCTTGACGCAACAGCGTCTGCGCGCGTTTCTGAGCGCCTGCATCAAGAAGACAGGTCACCTTCGTTGCACAACAACCGTCTGGAGTGAGAAGAGGAGACATTCAGAATTGAAAATGAGATGCTGCTGCAGCAGAGGAAGCGCAGCCATCTCCTGCTTGACACAACGGCGACTGCGCGCGTTTCTGAGCGCTTGCATCAAGAAGACAGGTCCCTTTCGTTGCACAACAACCGCCTGGAGTCAGAAGAAGCGAAAAGAAAGGAAAGCAGAGGTCACATCGTCGTCGTAGGACGACCGGCCGCATTCAGAACTCAGCATTATCCCATGTTGAACGGAAAACTTTACTGTTGCAGCAGAGGAAGCACAACCTCCTCCTGCTTGACGCAGCGACATCTGCACGCGCTTCTGAGCGTCTGCATCCAGAACACGGGTCCCCTTCGTCGCATAACAAGCATCTGGGGTCAAAAGAGGTGACACCGTCGTCCTAGACGAGCGGCCGCATCCAGAATTCAACATGGGATGCTCCTGCAGCCGAGGAAGCGCAGCCATCTCCTGCTTGACACAACGGCGACTGCGCGCGTTTCTGAGCATCTGGATCCAGAATACGGGTCCCATACGTCGCGCAACAATCGTAAAGAGTGAGAAGCGGTTCACTGACTTTGTGTGACGAGTGGCCGTATTCAGAATTCAGCATTATCCCACGTTCAACGGAAAATGTTACCCGCGCGAGACACGCCTCTGCGTACCTCGCGCGGGCAACGTTTGCCGTTCAACGTGGGATGTTGCTGCAGCAGAGGAAGCGCAGCCCTCTCCTGCTTGACTCGCGGCAACTGCGTGAGTTTCTGAGCATCCTGATTACGAATTCGTGTCACCGACGTCTGCCATGAGCATAGGAGAACCACTAAGGGGTGATGGAGAAGGGAAGTAAGGGGCCTCTAGGGTGGACCAGGTGGGCGTCCAGGAAGGAAAGGAACAACCTGAAGGAGGGACCAGGACATGGAAGTCAGCAGGAAGAGACCAGTAGGGGGTCAATAGTGAAAATAAGGAAGTGGGCCAGGGGTTGGGACCAGGAAGGTGGGGGGGGGGGGGGGGAGACCAGTAAAGGCGGACCAGCAATTAGATCTAGCAAGAAGAAACGAGTGAGGGGGAGCTGGCGCCCGGATTCGGATGACGTGTCAACAGTGGAGGGACCGAAGTACTGTGCAGCACAAACCAATGATGTTACTGGACGGTCTGGAGAAAATGTCTATGATGAAAGGTACCGAACTGCTTGATGGCTTGATGCCGATAAATTAAGGAGCAGGTCCTAGATTTTAGCGAATTTAAGTTTGACAAAAACTAGTTTCTTTAGGTCAGTGATGCTGCAAAGTCGCGCGAAGCGCGCAAGTGCGAGACACGCCGTTAGGCGTGTCGGAGCACTTGTAGGCTATAAACGAATCACTTCTCAAATGCCCTTGCCTTTTCCAGGATATAAGGAAGACGATTACGGTGAAACTACAGTGTGGTTAAAAATCTTGACATCTCCGCTTGAGATCAACTGCTATTACCTCCTGTCACTCACCGTTTTTCACTTTTATCCATTGATTTAAAAGGGCAGATCATACTACTACTTCATCAACATGTCTGCCAAGCTAATGCGCTTCTTCATAGGCGATCGAGCTGTGCTTCAGCGGTTCTGAATCAGCACTGATTCTTAGCCGACAGGTTTTTTCACCCGAATCACCGCTGTTATTCTTCGGTTATGGGACTGAAATGCGCAATTCTTCCGTACATTTCCTTCATTTGCATGCGCTGCATTTTTTCACCACTTTATAGGCGTTTTTCTTCTCTGGAATAGAATGATATAGGATAGAGCAGAACGGATGTGATTCTGACGTGGAGTACACGGAGAATTAGACATGAACGTAACCTGGATCTACAACAAGAATTATGCTCTGTCGATTGCTGGAGCAAGGCCTTCGACATAGGCATTCAAACTGCCACGAAGGCACTCCAAAGAGGATGAATGAAGTTATCATTAGATCTACTTATGTCCGATTCATCCACATCCTAGCATTTGCATACCTCATAACAGAGTGCAACTTACAGCAGAAGTAGAAACTCTGATGCAGTATGTCAGAACTGGCAAACAGCTAGGACATCTCGACATACATGCTGAACGAACGGGAAATAGAGCTTCACTGTCTCCTGGACGCGTGAGAAGGTGTCAGTGCACTTTCTTCCTAACCTACATGATGAAAGATCCAGCAGTAGGTTCAACCTCGCCTGGCACATTGGGACTCGTTTCACACCCAGACAACCAGGCTTTCCTTATGACAGATTGGGACAAGACCTGTCCAGGAAGGATCACCGTCGTCTCCACTTTCATAAGTTTGTCCTGCTAGGTGGTAGTCTTCCTCCTTCAGCGGTGTCTGGCCACCGAAAGTCACAACGCAGCATCCCGTGATGAACAATGCGTTTGATTAATGAATAGCTCTACCCGTTCACCCTATACACAAAGTAGGAACAGCCTACCCCGATGCACATATATCCATACTTCCTAAGCACCTTACGCAAGGAATCATGCGAGAGCTTCAAGCGTTGCGAAGACTCCGAGCTGCATCGGGAAAACACTCGCCGTCACCTGTTTTGTGCATCCTTACTGTTGCTGCTGCAGTAAACAGGAAACCCGACAAATTCAGCCATCGATCGAGATCGGCAGCGATTAAAAAATCCGATAACACCAACTCTCGTCAGGCATTCCAGTTTCAGTAGTAGTCCGCAGCCCGTAACGATGCCTCGCACGCAGCGTCCGCGGATGGGGACGGAACGAGAAGGAATCCACGCACTCACTCGGCATGGAGTGCGCGGCGCCGCGTCTGTCTCTTCGACTGCTCGCCGCACAGCGGCTATTATCGAATCAGCGATGTTTAGTAGTAAAAAGTGACCTTGCTGCGTTTTTAGGCGACACTCAACGCGAAACCGTCAAGTCTCAGATACGATCTCACGATTCAGTGCCAATATGCCGCATGGACTTGCGTCATTTCAGGCGACGAAGATGAAGACGCAAAACGCCTCCACGTCTTCACGAATGAAGAACGGAACCCCGGCAAAAAGCGCAAAAAAAACGAAGCGGCCATAAAATGCAGGAATGACTGGACGAATGTCCTTTCTAATCGGGCTTCTGGCGATAATACTGGTTGCCAAACTGTCAGAAAGTAAGAAAGCGATATGGAGAAAAGTTCACTACTATCCACAGCGGTCCCACGCGGACTAATCTGCTCACAATCAGCATTTTCATTATGGGATGAAGAAAGGTAGATCTAACCATGTTGTATGTTGCGGTTACAAGGTCGCAAGTGAGATCTGATTTCCTCACCTACAGACACCTCAGGGAGCTAAATCTTTTGATCCGTGATAAAGTGATAGCGAAAATTTTCTTGATACGATTGCCTCCCACCTCAAACAGTTCCTTGTTGGCAACGAACTCATTTAGCCTACTCCGTTCTCATTTGATTGTTATAGTATCTAGTAAACGGTTTCGTTTGCTTATATCCAACTATGTGGGCACATTACTGTTTCGATTTACACCACGAAATGAATAAATAGTAATAGCCGCACATCAAACACCTTCCAGACATGATGAACTGATTTCGAGGCATGATTCTGCACTGATGAAAGTTTAAAAATTTGAAAATAAAAGAAAAACACAGGGATACCTGGAAATGTTTGGTCAAATTCTGCCACCTTAGGATGCAGGATACAGGGCAGCGTTACTCAATCACTTTTGGAATGTGCCAGGCATTCCACTTCGACGGGATGTCGTAGAGGCATTTGAATGTGTGCTGACCATAAGTGACTTGCAGTGGGCAGCCGATGAACACGTCATCGCTTTATCCTCCCCAGACAAGCCTGTTATCAACTCACCGACCCGGAAGGATGGAAGGCTTGGTTGGACTGGGCGGAAATTCCGAACCAAAAACCTAGTATCGGATGCACGCGACAGCCGGCACCTCTTCCGACTGCGTAACAAGCGCCCGCGCACCTGCTACGTTATTGAACGAAAGGTACCACAACAGAATTCAGCAGGATTTAGTGAGCGCACACGAGGTTTGACAGATGTTTATATGAAAAACCTAGTGGGTAGCTACCAAAACAAGGCTACGGTATCTTCGATGCCAACCACGATCACAAGTATCCTCGTTTGATAGTCTCTACCAGCTATGTGGAGCTGTGGGTCCGTCCATGCAGAAGGAAGAGGCCTATACGGAACAAGAGGAAAAGGATCAATGCTTCCACTTGACACTCTGTTCCCCAAAAAACATCGTATCCAGATGGACAATGTCATCTTCATAGAAGTGAGAGTGAATTTAGCGGCACTTTCGCTTTTCCAGACGCTCCTCGTCGTTCTCGCGTAGTGATCGGAAACTCCCTTTATAAAAGTTGCTCGCTCCTTTAAGGTCCGAAATAAAGGCAATGCGCTTTGTCCAAAGTGCCTAGAAGCTCATAATACTCGCAACTGAAGCAGAATAAGGGTCATGCGAGCGTCTGCTTCGTGAAGTCCCGCTTACGATTTTGGAATGAACTGTTCTATTTAGTGAAGAGGTATCCGGTAAGTAGTTTCCCATCGAGGTTCAACTACTGGTCATAGTTTGCAATACTATAGCTCATCCATCATGCCATCAGATCTCGGAAGAAAAGCATCCGGAAAATCAAGTTCGTCATCAATGTGACCATTTGCCGAAACTTCGGACAGGGTTCCTTTCAAAGGATCCAAATCTTCGGATATGACAGCACATCCAGGCCAGGAAACTTGACGGAAGTAAAACCTCCTTCGAAGAGCGACCATACCCTGTATAGCACGTGGCGATTGAGCATTCTTCCACTTGAGCGATACGAACTCATTTCAAGCCTAAGAAGCAGACCAAGGCGACGTTGGTCCAGGTCGGTCGCATATTGACATTCCATGTCCGACTCTCGATGAACCTTGGCATCCTTGACGTTACAATAGACGAGTAGTTTCTTCAGCGTAGCCAAGATTGGTAAAAGTCCTTATTGCGGCATACGTTTCAGCGCTGTCGCCCTCTTCGGAGCCTGGAACAGTCGACGTCATTTGGGTAACTACCCTCCCAAATGCCATTTCATTCTGCAGGAACCCATCCAAAAGCCTAAAACATGTTTTCGACTTCATATGGCATCGTTTTCGCAGTCTCTTAGCCTTTTGGATGGGTTACTGCAGAATGAAATGACATTTGGGAGGGTAATTTCCCAAATGAGTTCGACTTTTCCAGGCTCTGAAGAAGCCAACAACGTCGAAACGTAAGCCACAATAAGGACTTGTACCAATCTTGGCTACGCTGCAGAATCTACTCGTCTATTGCAAGGTCGCATATTGAACTATTAAGTACTTTACATAATAGGATTATTGGCAAGCCAATAATAGTAAGGGACCCGTTTAGCTACCAGATGAAGCGTTGACTGTCGCGTGTACTCCGAATCGCTTCGAGGTTCTGGATCCCCCAAGTCAACCAAACGCTGCATCCATTTGGGCTCCACTAATTCAAATCAGGTTTGTGTGGGAAATATAGAACACCGCGTTAGGTCGAATACGCCCTCAAACTGCCCTACACGAAATCCCCATAGAAGTAGATGCCGAAGCGCATCCAAGAAGAATTAACTAATGCCCACATCTACCCCTTTATTGTCAATATAAATGGTGGGACGACAAGAAGTAGCATCGACCAGCTCTCTGACTATCTGTAAATATTCCCTTCCTTCTCTCGCGCCTTTAGGTTCAAGGTTCAAAATAGGAACTTCTGCGCTCCACAACATTTTGAAGAGAAGGACGTTCCATTCCCTAGCAGCGATTCACTGAAGTCATCGGAATGAAAAGAACGGTGCAAAACTCCACCGAAATTATGAACGGAAGGCAGTGGATGAGTGCACTCAAGAAATGTCCTCAGGAGACTAGTGCACACAAACAATGACTGCAGGATTGACGAAGCACAAAGCTAAAGAGAAGCCGCGCCTGTTGGATCCGCTGTGGTAAATGGAAGCGTTGAAGTATTCCTTGGACGCGCGGTGGCACAGGCGTAGAAGGCGCAGCTGTCGCATGTACCCTGAATCGAGCTTCTGGTTTGAGTTTACTGCACAGGCCAATGTAGGTTCCCCATCGGATCTCCATCCCTAAGGAGTCGGTCGGTAAACAGAACTCAGACTTATGTGAGAAGGATAAAATACCTATCTCGTTCACTGGTTCAACGGCATCAAAATCGGTAGTTTACTGATGACGGTCATTTCCAGAAGATCTAGGAAACCGATGTTTCACTTCTGACCGACCCGCTCACTATGCGCGAAGTCCAAGACTACTCTTACGCTAATATTTCAATGGATGATGCATTGGCCGTTGATTTCCAGGATCGGCACGACCATGCGGCTTGTAACAGGTTGCGACGTCCTGCGGAAGTTGCAGCCTCCACCGCCAGTCGTTCATGGGTGCATATCGCAGGTTTCAAGTGTAAATGAAAGAACGCAAAGCAAGTTCCCATGTATGTCGGAACAGAAATGTTGAAGCTGGAGCTGCCAAAAGTGGCAGCTCCAGCTGTTGGGACTCCAGGAAGATTTTGCGGAATTTATTGCAGAGCTTCCTGAAGGAACCAGTACCCTATTAGACTTTCAGAAGCATTTACAAATAGGAATGTGATATTTTGACATTTTCAGGATGCGTTTACAGGGTGCGCCAAAATTACGGCGACAAGGTATTCAAATCGAGTAAAGCGAAAATGCAGCACTTTCGAGAAACCAACGATGCAATAATGTTTATTAGTCTGTTGTAAACTATACACGACATTGAGATCCGAATATATCTCCATCGGCGTCGATACAGGCTTTGAGAAACTTCGGAAAGGCATCGACGGCGGCACGCAAGTATGGCGCGTTGAGCTCATCCCACGCTTTCTGGAGGGCTTCCTTCAAAAAGTCCATTAAGCGGTGAGGTTTCCCGCAGGCTTTGGCTTCCAGAACTGCCCAGACGGTGTAATCTATCGGATTCAAATCCGAAAAGTTGGCTGGCCACTCGTGGAAGCTGACGAAGTCCGAGAAGTTTCCTTTGCACCAGCCATTCTCGCTCTATGAGCTCGAGCTCTGTCTTGTTGGAAGGTCCAGGACCGGTTTCCAAAGTGAGGAATAGCGCAGGGTAACAGTTCGCCCTTCAGAAGGTCCAAATAGTTCTTCTTGATTTCCTTTTCTCACCACCGAGTGGACCGAGCGCGCTGGGTTTCTGCAAATTCGTCCACGTACCTTCCTGAAGTTATCCGTAGTTGTCACAGATACGTGTCATCCTCGTCCGGACCAACCATCCTCGGTTCCCAGGTCTTTGTAGCGTCTGATGGATCTACATAGAATCTTTAAGTGAACTTCAGGACGCTGGTGAATATCGCGTGCCGAGAAGCCTTGACGGTAAGGTTCAATGGTTGAAGCATGGTGGCACGAACGTTTCGACATATTGAAAAACTATTTATTTTTTGGGCTTGACTGAGATAGGCATAAACAGATTGGCGCCGTAAAAACACTAAAAGCATAGAAAAAACCAGACGCTGCGAATAGGAGGTCAAATTCTTCGCGCTTGTGCTGTCGCTATAATTTTGGCGCACCCTGTAGTATGATATAGACTTTCACCTATTTTCCGATTGGACACGGAGTGTCATTCGCCTCTTTGGCGCTATAGCCATTCCATGACCACTTTTTCAGGCATTGCATTCCGCTCTCTGTTATTACCCATTGAAGCTTGCCTCTATGATTAATCCCCACAGTATATTACGCAATCCATCACCTACCCGGTTTCCATAGCACAAAATGTACACACGCACCCTGAGCGGCTAGCGTTAGATTTTCCGTGAAATAAAGAACAGGGAGGGTTCGAAACACCTTGCCCATCTTAGGATTCCTATATTTTTTATCAAATGTATGCCGATAAGCGCTTTTTGAGTGCAAGCAACTTAGCAACATTTCAAGCGACGGACTCATTCGATATTCGATTCGAGGGTCACCTTGATTTTTCATAACTCGACATCCTTGTTATGTAAGGGTAACTAGACATATTAGGTCGTTGCATATGAAATGGCATATGAAATTTCGACTGAAAATTTTGACAGATCATAACCTTAAATCTTAACTTGCAATCAATTTTATTAATCTACATAAACACCATGACAATTAGAACCCTTTATAGCAGCCATTGTCCACCTTACGGTCACAATGGTCTTTTTTGGATGGAGACTTGGTTTCGGCATCTCCTTGGGACCCTAATTCTTGTCCAACCATTGTGCAGCGGAACGACGATTGTCATAGGAGGATCCATTTTCGTCGAATGTCACGATGCTGTCCAAAGAAGGCTCCCTTGGATAGCGCAGCCTCAACGAAACACAGGTGTCGTGGCGCTTCAGCATCTGCCCGGCGGTCTGTTTTTGGGGGATCCATTTATTCAATTTCTCTACTTTTCCCGTCGCATCTAACGATAAGTGGTGACTGATAGTGCAACGTCAACGCCGAAACGCTGTGCTAGCTCTCTCACAGTTTGACGGGATCCGCTTCCACCATGGCTTTGAGTTGGTCGGTGTTAAGGAGTGATGGCAGCCTACCTCGGTCTTCATCCTCGGGACTTTCATCTCCAGATCGAAACCTCTCGAAGCAGTGGCGAATTGGTGCGTTCCTTAGACCTCCCCCCCCCCCCCCTCAAATGCAGCGGTGATGATACGAGCTGTGGCCGCGGCGTTGTGTTCACCTTTCCATTCATATAGGTAGAACACCCGAATATGACCTTGATTCATGCTGCAAAAACTACGTCAAAAATTCGGCAAGAGGCAATTATGTCAAAGAAACTACAAATGGTAAGAAAGCAAAGATTCTATTCTTTCAGAAGCTATATACAAAGTGTGAAACGGGAACATTCGTAGCCACGAAAAATCGACCAGAAAATAATGCAACAAAATCGGTCTTTTCTTATGCAACGACCTAATAGAATGAAACAAAAAACCTCGTTAGTTAAATATCCATAAGTTTTGCTTGCCATAGAAATTTCAGAACCACTCCCCAAAATATCACTGTGTTCTTTAAGCGCTTCCTCTTTTCAGCGACAGTGGAAGGTGGCACAATCTCCACTCCAACTTTGCAAACATTGAGCAGATTCTTGTTCGGATAAACTTTAAAGCGGATTGGAGTGGAGTACACCCATCTGCTTTGAAACGGCATTTAATCTGTATAACCCGCCGCTCCAAATTTGGGAAAGCCCTCGTGTGGTCATGTTCAAAACGCCTAAGTGAGCTTGCAGAGGCCAATTGTGGAACGGGCTGCAAAAGTAGGTGCCTATCTTTAAAGATTTAAAGACAAAGCACGGTGATATCAATCTTCTTTAGGATGCGCTACGCATCCTACTTCTACGGGATGTCTGGAAGTCATTTGAATGCATATTTGGCCTATGCAATGACTTGCAGTGGCGAGTCAGTGTTTTATGATCCTTTATGGCAAATTGGCACAAGACCGAGACGGGTCTTGTATCAATTTGCTGATCCAACGAAGGATGGAAGACTTGGTTGGCCTGGCCGGGAAACTCGGATCGGGCTAGGTCTGGAATTCTAGCTCTTCCCACCAATATGACGAGAGATTCCAGTTCTGCAAGCTGTTTCTGAAACTAGCGCGTATGTAGGCAAATTGCTCCAGCTGACTGTAGGCACTAACAAGGGAAGGGTCTGAAGCCTATCTCTGAACGGGAGGAGCGACTCATATAGGGAGAATCCCCACCCCTCAATTAGTATAAAAGTGTGTTTATTTTTTGCCAAGTCGTTAAACCCATAGAGTAGGGGGTCACAATGGAGTCGGGGCATCACGATTTTGGAGGTCTTGACACCCGCAATACGCCTACCAGCAAGC
The DNA here is from genome assembly GCA_947396885.1 of Heligmosomoides polygyrus polygyrus. NCBI lineage: Eukaryota > Metazoa > Nematoda > Chromadorea > Rhabditida > Heligmosomidae > Heligmosomoides > Heligmosomoides polygyrus. Next base: position 69,037,115 of record OX377204.1, on the reverse strand, counting down.
GGGTCGGAGCGCAGTGGAAGTGGGGTTGCTTCATGCGAGGAAGGTCGGGGGTTTGGTTCCTCTGTGCTGCTGCATTTTTGTATTTCAACTGACTGGTAGAGATTTGGAAGATACAGACGTCTATACCATTCTCAGATGTTTTCTGCAGATTTTTAACCACAACGACTTCGTCAACTTCAAATAAAATGTTGTAGTCTGCAGGTTCGTTTCGCCACTGCCCTCATACGAACCTTAGTTTAGTTGGTGTGCTTCCGAGTCCTTGAGTATGCTGGCCATCCGTTCGGTCAGCTTGATTTCTTCCCTCGAAAATTTCTTGTCTAAAGGTGGGCCACACTTCAGCGTGAGCAAGGGGATCACCGCTCGAGCATCGGTAGACATTGTTGGTGTTAGGTTTTAGAAAACCTCCAGCAGACCTCTGATTTCTAGGTGACAGGCAAAGATGAGGGAAAGAGTGTATCGATGCCGATTAGGTTAACTTACGGGGTCCCCAGACCTTGTTTCTTATTTGAACCACCTCCGACGTCACATCCTGGTCTCTTTTGAAAATCCGAGCAGGTCGGTTTTTCCCGAGGTCTTGGTCCGTGTATAGAAACAGACTGTGAGGAGCCTGTAGCCTTTATACGCTGCCCGTATTGTGCCCAGTGCTGCTTCATGCACTTTGTACCTGTTGAACATTTATACAGGGTGGCTGAAAAGTTCGGGCAATTTTTTGCGGCGCTACTTTTGGCCTTGAAATTGAGGTTTTTTGTTATTTCTGTTGTTTCCGTTGTATTCCTCGCGCAATTTTGATCTAGAATCTGTTGCTCCAGTTTTCTCGTTTTCAGTTGTGCTTGCGTTATGTCTCGTGAAAGTGAGCGTATCACCGTCGTCGAGCTGCACAAGACGGGAATGAGGACCGCGGACATAGTTCGAACAACCGGCTTCAAACAAAGGACCGTCTACAAGATTGTAAGACGCTACAAGGAGACTGGCGGGACCTCGGACCGTCCCCGCAGCGGCCGTCCCACCACTGCGACAACACCGGAGAACATCAACAAGGTTCGTTGTCGCATTAGCCGGAATTCTGAGGTATCGATGAACAAGATGGCTACGGATCTCGGGATCAGTAGGGAACGAGTCCAGCATATTGCCAGGAGGAAGCTGGGATTATTTAGCTACAAAGTAACTCGTATTCACTTCCTCAACGACGCGATGAAAGCTGAGAGGTTGAGGAAATGCAGGCGAATGCGTCAGCTGGTCGGCGATGGTCGCTTGTCGAAGGTGCTGTTCACCGACGAGAAGATCTTCACGGTCCAGCCGGTTCACAACCATCAGAATCGCCGGCAGCTGCTTAAGAAGGGTCAGCAGAAGACGTCGGCCGCAAGGACCATCAGCCGCCGCCATTTTCCAGCCTCGGTGATGGTGTGGGCTGGAATATGCGCTACCGGAAAGACGCCGCTGGTCTTCATGGAGCAGAACGTCAAAATTAACGCTGCCAGCTACCAGCAATATGTCCTCCGCGACGTACTGGAGCCGTGGGCGACGAGCCATTTTGGGGAACCGGATTTTCTCTTCAGCAGGACTGGGCACCAGCGCATTCCGCCAAATCCACGATCGCCGTTTGCGAGGAGTTCTTCCCAGGGTTTTGGAGCAGGGACATCTGGCCATCCAACTCGCCTGATCTCAACCCGATGGATTATTCTGTGTGGTCGATCATGGAGCAGAAGATCTCCACTACAAGATACGCCACCGTTGAGCAGCTGAAATCGGCGTTGTTGAGATCCTGGGACGAGATTACAGCGGAGCAGTGTGCGACCATCATCAGCGACTTCCCAAAACGACTGCGAAAATGTATTGAAGCCAAAGGAGGAAATTTTGAGCACTTGTTGTGAATTTTCCTGTTGTATTATGTTGTTGTTGATCTAAGATCTTTGATCTGAAGTTTCTGTTATTTTTGTTTGTAAATCTTTGGCGTTTATGTAGTTTTTTCGTACTGCTGAAATACTTTGAAAAATTGCCTGAACTTTTCAGCCACCCTGTACATCACCATGTTAAATACCACAGCCTGCAGCTGGAAAATTAGTCCTAAGAACGTCTGAAAATGGTATAGACGTCAGAATCCCCAAATCACGATCAGTCAGTTGAAATGCAAGAATGCAGCAGCGCAGAGGAACCAAACCCCCGACCTTCCTCACATGAAGCAACCCCACTTTCATTGCGCTCCTAGCCACTTGCCGGTTGGGTATCGTGGGCGTACAAGACCCCCAAACTCGTGATGTGCCGTAATATATTGTGACCTTCTACTCCTTAGGTTTAACGACTTGGCAAAAAATAAACACATTTTCAAACCAATTGAGGGGAGGGGATTCTGCCTATATGACTCGCCCCTCCGTTCAGACGTACGCTTCAGACCCTTCCCTTGTAAGGGAAAATAACGACCTCGTGAAGCTCTGTACTATCACTGCTAAAGTACTTTGTTCAGCGTACGATTACGGTTTCGCCTTCTCTGGAGCCTGGAAAATCCGAAACAACATTTGGGGAACCACTCCACCCCAATGATCATTTCATTCAAACGCAGGAAAGTGACTCGGAGACGAGTGGAGGAAAGCTACGTCGAGAAACGTCCGAGGGTTGACCTCTGATTTATACGCCTTGTTTGTTCTTTGCCAACGAGGATTTTAGGTGGAATATTATTTAAGGCCTGCCGTCGTCTTCAGAGGCCCAGAATTCCACCGCTGGCGAGTAGCGATTGCGCTACCTCACAGATTTGGTCGATGACCGGTTGAACTCTGTGCTGGAAGCCAAGAAGCTCCGCTAGTCAACGCCAGCTTCACCTGTAGGTCAGCTGTCTACAGAGGTCGACAAAGAATGACAGTTCATGTATCAAAGCAAAAAGCCCCACTACAAATGCCTCCAGGATTTTCCTCGCTGATACGTCGTGCTCAAGTACAAGGAAGTGGTGGCCGCCTGCACCATTGCGTCGTCATGAAAACGTTCCCCTATAGGACTTGGTTTTGGGACTTTTAAGGCGATCTAGAGGATTCATCTATGATTAAAGGATGCAGGTTAGAATGGAAAAATATATCCACGACGTGTCATCCGTTATACACTTTACTCACTTATTCACGCGTAATTGAACGATACTCGACGATTATCGTTAGCATCTCCGCATACCCACGAGGACCTTTTTCTACATCTATTTGAGATTGATAGATTCCGCACCAGTTTCCTTAACCCTGATGAATCACGGGCTTCTCATCTTTACTATATATAATACAGCGGTTCAGCCCTGCTCACGACATATTAGCTGTTGACGAAAGATGTTGATCAGTTCATCGCATATAAGGTGCTTACGGTGTCATCATTATCATCTTTATCATTATAATTACTATCACCAGTCGTTCAGCGGCCTAGCGGCCGCCTCCGACTGGTTGGGGGCTTCGCCCCCAAACCCTGAGAAGAGAACACTCCGACCATCTTCTTTCCCAACTTTTAGACCTTCATACCTCAAAAACAAACTTCAGATTCGTGTTCAGCGACCTCGATTACCCCCAGGGCCAAAGTTTCGCGCCACTTGAGCGCCATCCTCAAAAAATCGATAATATCGATCGATATCGATTGGTCGACTTCAAATTCGAGTTCAGCGACCTCGATTACCCCCAGTGCCAAAGTTTCGCGCCACTTGAGCGCCATCCTCAAAAAATCGATAATATCGATCGATATCGATTGGTCGACTTCAGATTCGTGTTCAGCGACCTCGATTACCCCCAGGGCTGAAGTTTCGTGCCGCCGACGTGTTCGGCACGTCTACGGCTCGCCATGCATGGTTGCCGACGTGCTCGGCACGTCTACGGCTCGCCATGCAGGGTCGCCGACGTGATTGGCACGTCTACGGCTCGCCATGCAGGGTTGCCGAGGTGCTCGGCACGTCTACGGCTCGCCATGCATGGTTGCCGACGTGCTCGGCACGTCTACGGCTCGCCATGCACGGTTGCCGACGTGCTCGGCACGTCTACGGCTCGCCATGCATGGTTGCCGACGTGTTCAGCACGTCTGCGGCTCGCCATGCATGGTTGCCGACGTGTTCAGCACGTCTGCGCCTCGCCATGCACGGTTGCCGACGTGCTCGGCACGTCTACGGCTCGCCATGCATGGTTGCCGACGTGCTCGGCACGTCTACGGCTCGCCATGCATGGTTGCCGACGTACTCGGCACGTCTACGGCTCGCCATGCAGGGTTGCCGACGTGCTCGGCACGTCTACGGCTCGCCATGCAGGGTTGCCGACGTGTTTGGCACGTCTACGGCTCGCCATGCACGGTTGCCGACGTGCTCGGTACCTCTCCGGCTCGCCATGCACGGTTGCCGACGTGCTCGGCACGTCTACGGCTCGCCATGCATGGTTGCCGACGTGCTCGGCACGTCTACGGCTCGCCATGCATGGTTGCCGACGTGTTCAGCACGTCTGCGCCTCGCCATGCACGGTTGCCGACGTGCTCGGCACGTCTACGGCTCGCCATGCATGGTTGCCGACGTGTTCAGCACGTCTGCGCCTCGCCATGCACGGTTGCCGACGTGCTCGGCACGTCTACGGCTCGCCATGCATGGTTGCCGACGTGTTCAGCACGTCTGCGCCTCGCCATGCACGGTTGCCGACGTGCTCGGCACGTCTACGGCTCGCCATGCAGGGTTGCCGACGTGTTTGGCACGTCTACGGCTCGCCATGCATGGTTGCCGACGTGCTCGGCACGTCTACGGCTCGCCATGCACGGTTGCCGACGTGTTTGGCACGTCTACGGCTCGCCATGCACGGTTGCCGACGTGCTCGGCACGTCTACGGCTCGCCATGCATGGTTGCCGACGTACTCGGCACGTCTACGGCTCGCCATGCAGGGTTGCCGACGTGTTTGGCACGTCTACGGCTCGCCATGCACGGTTGCCGACGTGCTCGGTACCTCTCCCGCTCGCCATGCATGGTTGCCGACGTGTTCAGCACGTCTGCGGCTCGCCATGCATGGTTGCCGACGTGTTCAGCACGTCTGCGCCTCGCCATGCACGGTTGCCGACGTGCTCGGCACGTCTACGGCTCGCCATGCATGGTTGCCGACGTGTTCAGCACGTCTGCGCCTCGCCATGCACGGTTGCCGACGTGCTCGGCACGTCTACGGCTCGCCATGCATGGTTGCCGACGTGCTCGGCACGTCTACGGCTCGCCATGCATGGTTGCCGACGTACTCGGCACTCTACGGCTCGCCATGCAGGGTTGCCGACGTGCTCGGCACGTCTACGGCTCGCCATGCAGGGTTGCCGACGTGTTTGGCACGTCTACGGCTCGCCATGCACGGTTGCCGACGTGCTCGGTACCTCTCCGGCTCGCCATGCACGGTTGCCGACGTGCTCGGCACGTCTACGGCTCGCCATGCAGGGTTGCCGACGTGCTCGGCACGTCTACGGCTCGCCATGCAGGGTTGCCGACGTGTTTGGCACGTCTACGGCCCACCATGCACGGTTGCCGACGTGCTCGGTACCTCTCCGGCTCGCCATGCACGGTTGCCGACGTGCTCGGCACGTCTACGGCTCGCCATGCAGGGTTGCCGACGTGTTTGGCACGTCTACGGCTCGCCATGCACGGTTGCCGACGTGCTCGGTACCTCTCCGGCTCGCCATGCACGGTTGCCGACGTGCTCGGCACGTCTACGGCTCGCCATGCATGGTTGCCGACGTGTTCGGCACGTCTACGGCTCGCCATGCATGGTTGCCGACGTGCTCGGCACGTCTACGGCTCGCCATGCATGGTTGCCGACGTGTTCAGCACGTCTGCGCCTCGCCATGCACGGTTGCCGACGTGCTCGGCACGTCTACGGCTCGCCATGCATGGTTGCCGACGTGTTTGGCACGTCTACGGCTCGCCATGCACGGTTGCCGACGTGCTCGGCACGTCTACGGCTCGCCATGCATGGTTGCCGACGTACTCGGCACGTCTACGGCTCGCCATGCAGGGTTGCCGACGTGTTTGGCACGTCTGCGCCTCGCCATGCACGGTTGCCGACGTGCTCGGCACGTCTACGGCTCGCCATGCATGGTTGCCGACGTGCTCGGCACGTCTACGGCTCGCCATGCATGGTTGCCGACGTACTCGGCACGTCTACGGCTCGCCATGCAGGGTTGCCGACGTGCTCGGCACGTCTACGGCTCGCCATGCAGGGTTGCCGACGTGTTTGGCACGTCTACGGCTCGCCATGCACGGTTGCCGACGTGCTCGGTACCTCTCCGGCTCGCCATGCACGGTTGCCGACGTGCTCGGCACGTCTACGGCTCGCCATGCAGGGTTGCCGACGTGTTTGGCACGTCTACGGCTCGCCATGCACGGTTGCCGACGTGCTCGGTACCTCTCCGGCTCGCCATGCACGGTTGCCGACGTGCTCGGCACGTCTACGGCTCGCCATGCATGGTTGCCGACGTGTTCGGCACGTCTACGGCTCGCCATGCATGGTTGCCGACGTGCTCGGCACGTCTACGGCTCGCCATGCATGGTTGCCGACGTGTTCAGCACGTCTGCGCCTCGCCATGCACGGTTGCCGACGTGCTCGGCACGTCTACGGCTCGCCATGCATGGTTGCCGACGTGTTCAGCACGTCTGCGCCTCGCCATGCACGGTTGCCGACGTGCTCGGCACGTCTACGGCTCGCCATGCATGGTTGCCGATGTGCTCGGCACGTCTACGGCTCGCCATGCATGGTTGCCGACGTACTCGGCACGTCTACGGCTCGCCATGCAGGGTTGCCGACGTGTTTGGCACGTCTACGGCTCGCCATGCATGGTTGCCGACGTGCTCGGCACGTCTACGGCTCGCCATGCACGGTTGCCGACGTGTTTGGCACGTCTACGGCTCGCCATGCACGGTTGCCGACGTGCTCGGCACGTCTACGGCTCGCCATGCATGGTTGCCGACGTACTCGGCACGTCTACGGCTCGCCATGCAGGGTTGCCGACGTGCTCGGCACGTCTACGGCTCGCCATGCAGGGTTGCCGACGTGCTCGGTACCTCTCCGGCTCGCCATGCACGGTTGCCGACGTGCTCGGCACGTCTACGGCTCGCCATGCATGGTTGCCGACGTGCTCGGCACGTCTACGGCTCGCCATGCAGGGTTGCCGACGTGTTTGGCACGTCTACGGCTCGCCATGCATGGTTGCCGACGTGCTCGGCACGTCTACGGCTCGCCATGCACGGTTGCCGACGTGTTTGGCACGTCTACGGCTCGCCATGCATGGTTGCCGACGTGCTCGGCACGTCTACGGCTCGCCATGCACGGTTGCCGACGTGCTCGGCACGTCTACGGCTCGCCATGCACGGTTGCCGACGTGTTTGGCACGTCTACGGCTCGCCATGCACGGTTGCCGACGTGCTCGGCACGTCTACGGCTCGCCATGCATGGTTGCCGACGTGCTCGGCACGTCTACGGCTCGCCATGCATGGTTGCCGACGTACTCGGCACGTCTACGGCTCGCCATGCAGGGTTGCCGACGTGCTCGGCACGTCTACGGCTCGCCATGCATGGTTGCCGACGTACTCGGCACGTCTACGGCTCGCCATGCAGGGTTGCCGACGTGTTTGGCACGTCTGCGCCTCGCCATGCACGGTTGCCGACGTGCTCGGCACGTCTACGGCTCGCCATGCATGGTTGCCGACGTGCTCGGCACGTCTACGGCTCGCCATGCATGGTTGCCGACGTGTTCAGCACGTCTGCGCCTCGCCATGCACGGTTGCCGACGTACTCGGCACGTCTACGGCTCGCCATGCAGGGTTGCCGACGTGTTTGGCACGTCTGCGCCTCGCCATGCACGGTTGCCGACGTGCTCGGCACGTCTACGGCTCGCCATGCATGGTTGCCGACGTGCTCGGCACGTCTACGGCTCGCCATACATGGTTGCCGACGTACTCGGCACGTCTACGGCTCGCCATGCAGGGTTGCCGACGTGCTCGGCACGTCTACGGCTCGCCATGCAGGGTTGCCGACGTGTTTGGCACGTCTACGGCTCGCCATGCACGGTTGCCGACGTGCTCGGTACCTCTCCGGCTCGCCATGCACGGTTGCCGACGTGCTCGGCACGTCTACGGCTCGCCATGCAGGGTTGCCGACGTGTTTGGCACGTCTACGGCTCGCCATGCACGGTTGCCGACGTGCTCGGTACCAGGGATGGGCGGAAATTTAGAAAATTTTCCCAGAAAACAGAAAACAGAAAATCGCCTCCGTCAGAAAACAGAAATCAGAAAACAGAAAAGCCAAAAACGCCAGAAAATCAGAAAACAGAAAACAGAAAACAGAAATTTTCGAAATTATCACACGACCTAATTATTTTACCTAAAGATCCATATTTCCAGTATCAAATGCTTTTGTATGACCAGAAATGTAATCGTAGACCAGCGTTTTAATTTGCAAGCGTTTATAAAAATTTCTATTAAACTCCAGTGTACTGCAATCAGCATGTTGTAAATCTTGACTGATAGATCCTAGGAATCTCGACACTTGACGTATACTACATTACTCATCAGCTCCGTTTCACCGCTAACGCCTCAATTAGAGAACGGTCCCACTAGTAAGAAACTGGCCTTTTAGAGTACCGAACACGATGAAGGCTCAGTAATCACTGTTTGCATGTTTCAACACAATTGCTTGAGTTTGTAGACACACTCTCGTAATATACTCTAAAGCTGTGCAGAGATTCGTTGAGTATTACTGACTCCGCCAGGATCTGTATTCCTAGCTCGTTTCGTACTTCGGAAATACATTTCCTTAAGTGTCATAGTTTACGCGTAACTGAAAGTTTTCAGGCCAACTTACCGATGCTCTCTAGAACACCTAGTTACTACTTAGCCGACTAAACATGTTGTGTACTGGCTTGATATTTCACAGAACAACACGAGACTGTGACTGAAGGGCTGCCAGCATAACAGATCTTGGGTGAAGGTGCTTCCTTGAATGCGAAGACGCCATATGTATAATAAAGACCAAGCATGTACCCTCTCCATCACATTATTATTATTTCTCCTCAGATCTACGTATCGCATAACATCTCAGTGGAAGGCCAGCAGAACACCTTGCTGTACAGGAGTGCACGACATTAGCAACTATCGCCCGATCTGCCTGCTGTCCGTAGTCTACAAGCTGTTCACTCGAGTGATCCTAAATAGGATTAGCAGAACGCTGGACGAAGGACAGCCATGCGAGCAAGCAGGATTTCGGAGAGGATTCTGCATGATCGACCACATACACGAGGCTCATCGAAGTGTCGCGAGAGTTCAAGCTGCCGCTATGGCTTACCTTCATCGACCTGAAGAAGGAGTTCGACTCTGTCGAAACTGAAGCGGTCGTCTAAGCCCTGCTCGCTCAGGGCGTTCCTACTCTGTACATCAGAGTCCTTCGAGAGCTGTACAGTGGATTCACGACCAAGATCTCATCATTCTACAACGACGTCGTCATCGACGTGAAGAGAGGGGTTCGGCAGTGGAATACCATATCTTCGAAGCTCTTCAGCTCGAAAACGCCATGCGCGAACTAGAATGGGAAGACATGAAGTGAAGGTCAATGGCCGGAAACTGACCATCTTCGGTTTGCTGATGACATCGTGCTCATAACACCGAGCGATAGCCAGGCGGAGCAGATGCTTGTTGGCTTCGACCGTGTATGTGGGAACATTGGACTGCAACTGAATCTTACGAAGACGATGTTCATGAGGAACGGACGAGTTTCTGATGCACTCGACGAACGAACATCTTCGAATGCTCCAGATACGTGCACCTGGGTCGCGAAGTCAACAGGCCTAAGGCCAGAGATGAGCAGGAGGAAACGAGCAGCTTGCGGAGTTTTTAAGGGCATCGAAAGAGTCCTGGAGAAGACGAAGAACGTCCGGCTCGTACGCACCTTTTCGACTTCACTATTCTTCCTGCCCTAGCATACGCCTCAGAGAACTGGGCCATACGAAAGCAGGATGAACACGCGATCAGCGTCGCGCAGCGTGGAATCGAGAGGACGGTGCTCAGTGACACGACTCACGCAAGTGAGAGAAGGCCTCCGAAGTTCCGAGCTTCGCCGACGTTCGAAGATCAGAGACCCTGTCGTATGGGCCAAGTCGTCGACAATTAGGTGGGCCACGTAACGCGCTTCGCAGACACCGAGTGAACGTCACGGACTGGATTCCTCGGGATGTCAAGAGAACAGCAGGAACTGCCCACCAACGCGTTGGTCGGGCTTCTTCGTCAAAGCCCTATACAATGGCGCTCTTCGTGTCCCTCGAGCGAAAAGGATCCATTGGAGCACCCTGCCACGCGGCACGGACGTATGGAGACGCTGATGGTGCCCGCTTGAGCATCAATGGGACGACAGATGTATCACCTGTATCACCTGTCGTCCCGTTGATCATCGACTTGCTCGAGCGGGCGCCAACAGCGTCTCCATTCGTCCCTGTCGCGTGCCAGAGTGGTCCAATGGATCCTCCTCGCTCGAGGGACACGAAGAGCGTCATATCGGTCGTTCAGGGCTTTCACGAAGAAGTCCGACCAACGCGTTGGTGGGCGTCCTGGTGTTCTTTTGACATCCCGCGGAATCCAATCTGTGACGGCTCTCGTCCAGCGGGTGTCTGCGAATCGCATTACGTGGCCGGCCCACCTAATTTTCGACGACTTGGCCCATGCGACAGCGTCTCTGATCTTCGAACGTCGGCGAAGCTCGGAACTCCGGAGACCTTCTCTCACTTGCGTGAGTCGTGTCACTCCGAGCATCGTCCTCTCGATTCCACGCTGCGCGACGCTGATCGCGTGTTCATCCTGCTTTCGTATAGCCCAGGTCTCTGAGGCGTATGTTAGGGCAGGAAGAACAGTGGAGTCGAATAGGTGGGCACGGAGTCGGACGTTCTTCGTTTTCTTCACGACTTCTTCGACGCTCTTGAAAGCTCCCCAAGCCGCTCGTTTCCTTCTGCTCAGCTCTGGTGCTAGGTCGTTGGTCATGTTGACTTCGCGACCCAGATACACATAGCTGGAGCATTCGGAGATGTTCGTTCCGTTGAGCGAGAATGGGGCATCAGAAACCCATCCGTTCTTCATGAACATCGTCTTCGTAAGATTCAGCTGCAGTCCAACGCTTCCACATACACGATCGAAGTCGGCCAGCATTCGTTCCGCCTGGCTGATGCTCGGGGTTATGAGCACGATGTCGTCAGCGAAGCGAAGATGGTGCAGTTGCCGGCCGTCGACCTTCACTCCCATGTCTTCCCATTCTAGTTCGCGCATGACGTTTTCGAGGGTGGCGCTGAAGAGCTTCGGGGATATGGTATCCCCTTGTCGAACCCCTCTCTTCACGTCAATGACGACGTCGTTGTAGAATGGTGAGATCTTGGTCGTGAATCCACTGTACAACTCTCGAAGAACTCTGATGTACTGAGTAGGAACGCCCTGGGTGAGCAGGGCTTCCATGACCGCTTCAGTTTCGACGGAGTCGAATGCCTTCTTCAGGTCAATGAACGTAAGGCACAGCGGCAGCTTGTACTCTCGCGACACTTCGATGAGCTTCGTAATGGTGTGTATGTGGTCGATCGTGCTGAATCCTCTCCGAAATCCTGCTTGTTCGCATGGCTGTCCTTCGTCCAGCGTTCTACTAATCCTATTCAGGATGACTCGAGTGAACAGCTTGTAGACTACGGACAACAGGCAGATCGGGCGATAGTTGCCAATGTCGTGCACGTCTCCCTTCTTGTACAGCAAAACGGTCTTGCTGGTCTTCCACTGAGATGGAACCTTGCATTCGGACAGGTAGCGTGTGAAGAGCCGCGCCAGGGTGTTGATGAGCGCTGGCGGGAGGTTCTTCAGGTGTTCAGCTCTGATCCTGTCAGAACCGGGTGCTGTACGTTTCTTCACCGACGAGATGACGTGTCGGATCTCGGAAGGGAGAACAGAGGGAACGACGTATCCATCCTGCGGAAGATGGCATGGGGGCAGGTGGACGTGGCTATCGAAGAGATCGGAGTAGAAGTCGTGGATGACTTTCTCCATGGTCCTTCTGGAAGAGGTGATGGTTCCGTCAGGACGTCGGAGAGCGGTCATCTTGGTCTTGAAGTTGGCGAAGTTCCGGCGGGCATTGCGAATGCTCAGCCCTGCCTCTGCTGCTTCAGCCAACACTTCCGCCCTTCTCTCCTTGAGATCTTCCTTTATCGCCGCTCTGCATAGCTTTGCAAGCTCCGACGTCAGTTGGTAGTTGCCTGACGCTCGTGCTGCTCCACGCTGGCGTATCAGCTCGAGAGTTTCCGGAGACAGGCGTCTCTTGGTGGTCTTCAAGCTCTCGGCTCCCTTAGCACTATCGTGGAGATGGTGCACGAAGCGATCGTATTCCTCGTCGACGTTGTCCATGACGGCATCTTCCCAAAGGCCGACAAGAGAGGTGTAAAGGTCCCAGTTGATGGTCGTTCTGGGATTCCTCTTCTTGAACTTCGCGGCCTTCTCTCCTTGACGCGAAAAGCGGAACCTCGCGCGAAGGAGGCAGTGGTCCGATCCCGTGTAAAACTTGGGGACAACGGAGACATCGGTCAGGCAATACTTGCGATTGAAGATGATGTGGTCGATCTCGTTGTGGAACTGGCCACCGGGGGATTCCCAGGTCCATCGTAGGGAGGGAGGCTTCTGGAACTGCGAGTTTCCATGGATGGTCTTGGTCGACATGATAAACTCAGACAGCCTTTCACCTTGCTCGTTCCACTCCAAACCGTGGGTTCCGATGTGAAGTTCTTCCGGCGACCTTCGTGGCCCGATCTTGGCGTTGAAGTCGCCGACGATCACCTTGTAGAAGGTGTGATCTTCCTTATAGAACTTCTCCAGCTCCACGTAGAAGGCCTCGACGTCTTCGTCGTCGTAGTCGGATGTTGGGGCATACGCGACGAACACAGTCAAGGCTGGCACGGAGCCACATCGCTTCAGTCGCAGACGTCCGATTCGGCTAGTCAGAGACTCGTACGAATCGATGTTCATGGCCAAGTGCGTGTTGACGAGGACACCAACGCCGCCTACTCCCCTGCTGTCGCATGTTCCGAGGAACAGTTCTTCTCCGGAGTCGTAGGCGGCGTGTAGGGGGTGGTGTCTTCTCGTCTCGGTCAGTCCGATGACGTCGTACTTGATCTTCCTGGCTTGCATCATCAGGTCCTCGACGGACGCTTCGGACGCAAGCGTGCGGGCGTTGTAAGTACAGATCGTCATCCTAGTACGACAGTCATCGTCATACTAGGACGACAGATGATATAATGATAAATGAGAAATTTCCTGCATCACTACCCTATCACCAGCGAAATCAAAGTAACTAAAAAAACTTTTCTGTCTCTTACTAATTTGTGAGACCAAAAGCTGAGCAATCTTCAGAGTTAGAAAAATAACTTCGACAAAGGCTCTGCAGAAAGCGATATTGGGGATGACCGGCCAACAATGTTCAATTTTTAAACCGGGGGTGGAGAATAACCCTACCCACAGTAACTTTAAGACAAGTGGTTAGTTAATACATAATTTAGTTTTATAGTTTTAATGTAAGATTTTTAGTGATCGTAGATGGTCCAAACTACTGTTAATATGGAAAAGAATACAAAGCCAAATTATGACAGTCGAAAAATGTCCTATGAAGAGACTCCTTGCCAGCAGCACTTACACAATCAATCAAGCAAACATGTTGAATAGTTCATGAGTATATGGCGCAATTGCTACATGAGCCCATCCAAAAATGCTACATGCTTGCCATTTAAGATACTCTAGAAACACTATTTTGGAATGGAGCTCACTATTCTATGATACTTTTAATTTTTTTCATTGGATTTCTGTGATAAAATTTTGTTCGCGACTCTATTTTCTGTTTTCTGGCCAATTTTTGGCCATTTTCCCAGAAAACAGAAAACAGAAAAAATTTGCCCAAAATGGCCAGAAAATCAGAAAACAGAAAACAGAAAACAGAAATTCCGCCCATCCCTGCTCGGTACCTCTCCGGCTCGCCATGCACGGTTGCCGACGTGCTCGGCACGTCTACGGCTCGCCATGCACGGTTGCCGACGTGCTCGGTACCTCTCCGGCTCGCCATGCACGGTTGCCGACGTACTCGGCACGTCTACGGCTCGCCATGCATGGTTGCCGACGTGCTCGGCACGTCTACGGCTCGCCATGCATGGTTGCCGACGTGCTCGGTACCTCTCCGGCTCGCCATGCACGGTTGCCGACGTGCTCGGCACGTCTACGGCTCGCCATGCAGGGTTGCCGACGTGTTTGGCACGTCTACGGCTCGCCATGCACGGTTGCCGACGTGTTTGGCACGTCTACGGCTCGCCATGCACGGTTGCCGACGTGCTCGGCACGTCTACGGCTCGCCATGCATGGTTGCCGACGTACTCGGCACGTCTACGGCTCGCCATGCAGGGTTGCCGACGTGCTCGGCACGTCTACGGCTCGCCATGCAGGGTTGCCGACGTGCTCGGTACCTCTCCGGCTCGCCATGCACGGTTGCCGACGTGCTCGGCACGTCTACGGCTCGCCATGCATGGTTGCCGACGTGCTCGGCACGTCTACGGCTCGCCATGCAGGGTTGCCGACGTGTTTGGCACGTCTACGGCTCGCCATGCATGGTTGCCGACGTGCTCGGCACGTCTACGGCTCGCCATGCACGGTTGCCGACGTGTTTGGCACGTCTACGGCTCGCCATGCATGGTTGCCGACGTGCTCGGCACGTCTACGGCTCGCCATGCACGGTTGCAGGAGCATATATACTTCGCGCGCTGAATTACTATGCTATTTCTACCTGCCCAGGTTCTCCAAATTTAAGGGGTGGACCAGGAGAGGCCAGCGAAGAAAGTTCGTCGGACCTACGCTCAGTTCGACTACGGTTTTAACCAAGTCTTGCTCCTTGGTCTTCAATATTCGGCAGTGCTTTGAACGGTTTCCATACTATTATATGCAGACGAGGATAGTATTTTTTGTCTTAAGTCACCCTTCCCGAAATTCATCACACCTCGTGGCTTAAAGCACGACGACTGGACAGAAACGTCAGAAATTCGATTAGGCTTGAGGAGCTGCAATAGGTTGTGAACAGAACCCCAGACGAAGCAGGAGTGCTGCGGACATTTTCTTGAGTGCACTACTGGGATGTTACTGATATCCAGCAAGGCATCATTCGATCTGTAGTAGGCGTTCGTTTGAACATGTACGACTTCGACGCTAGGGATGCTTCCTTACTCAGCGTTGGTTGCCGGCGAAGCCGGCGACCGGCGCTGGGTGAGGAAGCATCCCCAGCTAGGTTTGGGCTACGTTCCCAGCGTGGCCCGCCGTACCCGAAGCCGGCAAGCCTGGCGTGGCCCGCACGTCCAGCGTACGGCGCCGGCGAAGCCGGCGACGTACGCTGGTTTCCTATAACTGGGATAATATGTCTCTGCCACTCTACCTCTACCAGTAGGTAATTGAGTTTGTTCGTAAGTAATGACTAAGCATTGTTAAAAAGCTCTTGCGCATACCATCCGGTAGTTCTCTTAAGAACACGGACATGATACAGACAGGTGCTAACTACGAGTGTTTTTAAGAGAATTTCTCAAAAGTACTCTTCAGCGGCTAGGTCGAAACTCATGGTCAGGCATCGTCCTGGACATATGTGCTAACAATGAATGAAACTACAGAAGAAGTTCGCTGCCAAAGAAAGGGAGAGCTCAAGCAGAATAAGTTCGGAACACCGATGGCCACTGAAGTGTTGAAAACGTAGTAAACTGACACTACTATCCAGATTCAATACAGCAGCACAGTTAAACAACGGATGACCGAATCTTTGAAGATGATGAAAAGGATTTAACATTTTGCACATGCAGCGCGCTCCGGATTCGGCAGGTCCTCGAAATCAAGTTCACATTAGCACTGAGGAATTTTTTTAGGTTGCACTTACCTTGCATGGAAAATAGCAACTTGAACACTTCGCTGTCACGCCAAGGAACAGGCAAGTGCAGTGCAAGACACAGCGATAGGTGTCGCAGCAGTTCTATGACACAAGACATTCACGAAGTCGTGCAGCCACCTTGCTTTCAAAAATGAAATACCACACATGAAAGTGTGCAGGTGCGGTCGCACAGTCGCCTACCTAACGACTGCATCCACTGTCAGATATCCAAATCTCTTGTTTGTGATTGTTACTCTTGATTACCAGCACAAGACAAGCTATAGTTGACCTTCATTCATTGCATCCGCCATCTAACAGATATGTGAGGGCCAGTACATACTTCAGGAGAAGCTCCGATTAACATCCTACAACTTCTCAAACATGTTTTCTGGAATGGACTAGTGCTTCATGGTCAACATAGTCCTGTAGCGGCGATGTCACTGCACTGCATGGTATACTGCTGAATGCCTGAACAAAGATTTTTCATCGCTCGCGCCGCGGCCGCACGGTGAGCTGTAACTGACGCAGAACTACTAAAGGCCTCTTCATAGTGACAGGAGCGATTTGCTCGGCCAAGCAAATCATGCGTATCGACTTTATCCAAGCGATTGCTCATCAAAAATCGATACGCATGAATTGCCTGGCCGACCAATCGCTCCTGTCAGAGTTCGAAACCATATTTCGCTAGAAAAAAGTGGGGGTTAAGATAACACCAACTACCATATACCATGCTCCAACACTTTAGCAAAGATCTGGGCATAGCAGCTACAGAATGATGAAGCGATAAAGAGAACACTTTTAAGAAAATTGAACGCTCGGTATCCCCATTAGCACGATGTGGTCGCACCTGCGAATACGTCGAAGACCCAGGACTGCAATGCGCAGAAAATGAGAGATCTAGGATATTCGGAGAAGGTTCAAAGAAGCACATGTGAACAGATGCAAAAAAAAAAACAATAAGTTATGAGTGGGATTATCTTGAATTACAAAAAGCGGAGAAAAAATAAAAAGCATAGCCATAAAAAAGCAAATCAGTATTGGCTCTAAAACCATCACGCAGTACTAGGAGAAGGAGGACTGCAAGGACTAAAACAATCACCAGTTTCGCTTTACAGAAAACGAACCTAACTAGACTATGACTTGACGGCTTCCTAGCACAAGGTTGAGGAAGATATCCTTCAATCAATTCGATAACAAACATGAAAGCAAGCCAGTACTGTAAGACACGCAAAGAAGGCACTATTCTGACCTACAAAATTAAAAGGCTTAACAGGCAGTGCGCAGGGGTGTCCCCATACACCCGTTAAATTCTGCTTTCTGGCTGTTCACCTCCTTGGTTAATCACCCGTTGCTCAGCGAGAGTATCGTTCTTCTACAATGGCGGAATTTCAATGTCTTAGGCAACCTACGATTGTGACCAACTTGGTGCTCTCAATATTCAGATATAAGATCTAAAAGGCAACGAATAAGAAGTGAAATAAGAGAACAGCAGAACATATACGCCAGGCACGACGTGGTAGCCACAGTTAGAAAAGCTCTGTTTGCACGCACCAAACTGAAGCTGCTCCTCTCGAAGCTTTACAGAACAGTAAGAACAAAAACCTACCTACTGTCAGATGGGACAGCAGATAAAAGAAAATTTTACCTTACACATCAGTAGAAGGTTTAGAAATAAAAACCCTGGATCTACCAGCGCCCGTAGGCGATATATTTAAAATCAACATAAACTCACCGGAGCAGTATTTCTAACACTCTGTTCAACAATCGGCTCCTCATCGTAGTCCAATTCGTATATATCTGAAAAACGTGCAAATAACAGAAAGTGAGTGGAGGAACTGCTCCATTCATACACAATAGGACTTGACAGTAAGACATGAAACTTTAAGCACTACAACAGGCGGCCTTGCATTTAGCAAAGCTGTGGAAGAATCTAGACTTTTGATAAATACAATAATATAAACAAAATGCTCTGAAAGGTCCAGATATGAGAATTCTGAAGAAAACGGCTTTGAAGGAGATTTTACCTCGACGCAAAAAGCACAATTTTACATAGGAAATAAAGAGGCATTACAAGCTGTTACAGGATGTTTTGTTACGATCAAAACACTTGCGCCAGGCGGGACTCCAGGGGACTCAAGGCATTGCAAAGTTCGTAACAGTGGCGGAATAAGCGAAGCGCCTACACTCTGCACAGAGAAACGGCTTTCCTGAAGCGCGAGCCTCGAGAGGTAGGTATGGAGGCAAACTTCCTCGTAACCACCAGCCAATTAAACAGACCTGTGCCTTGCAACCGAAAGTCAGTGAAAGTTCCAAAATTGAGCCCTGGCAAACTTATACCCCACTTATGCAGAAGTGCTACTTTATGCATGTCTCGGCGCTGTGGTAGTTCGGGGGAGGGGGTCACCATTGCATGCCGTGGCGTGCAGACGTGACGAGTACTTACATACAGCGAATGTCATTTCAGTCTTATCTTCTTTTTTCGATTACAGATCCGCGTTTTATTTGCTTCCGAATTGGGCAAAGGAGGGAACTCCAAGATGTAGGCAATTTTAATAGGGGTGCCTCACTCGAGCCACACGCTGTAGCCCTTCCCCTGCCGAAACTGACCATGAGCTCTCCTCTGCATCAGCGGTGGAGAGCACAGAACAAAGCTATAGCATTGTTTTCCTTTTTATCAGTGTGTCATCGTTCTCTTTTTTCGTGTTAGTGACACTTCTTATAAGATGTCCCCCAACTACCATAGCGCTTCTATGTCATTTCAGATGTGCAATTAACGCCAGTTGCATCCCATTTGTACTGGGCTCAGAAAACTATACAAATGTGATGGGTTGTAGGGTACTTCCCATTAAGCGATACATGGAGCAACACATAGTCCATTGACGACATCTTCGTGGTTGCCATTTATCTCACACTGTCCTTCATTCCAGCTTGATCGGTGATACAAACATAGCACCCATCAGGCTGAAATCCCTCTTAAGGACAAATAGTGCCGCAACTGATATCCGGGACCGGAGAGGATTATTTGCGCGTCAACGCCTACAACGAACGCTTCGATTGTAACCAAGCGTCTTTACATTCCATGACGCTACCTAGAAAGAATGAGCATGTTGCAAGAACAGATTTAGTGTTGTTTGAGCACCACACGGCTTTGATGTGATTGAACAATAT
Organism: Heligmosomoides polygyrus polygyrus; assembly: GCA_947396885.1. Classification (NCBI taxonomy): domain Eukaryota; kingdom Metazoa; phylum Nematoda; class Chromadorea; order Rhabditida; family Heligmosomidae; genus Heligmosomoides; species Heligmosomoides polygyrus. The sequence continues at coordinate 69,018,038 of OX377204.1, read as the reverse complement.
GTAACTCCCTGCCAAGGTTTCGAAAAGTGGTAGGTTAGATACCTGAATAATGTTCAAAGAGTAACCAGAGAACTCTCCGAACGGTACGCCGGAACGTCGGAAACAAAAAGCATAAGAATCTCCTTCCCTATGCTGTCAGAAAACACGATTTGTTCTTGCCGACATTGTTCGGGTCAAATACACATTAAAACTACCCTGATAATATCCCATAGATGTAGAAATCTAAGATTGATCGATTAACACCGACCTTTGTACTATTAACCTTAACGCTGAGTCTCAATTACTCGATGATAATAGCATAGCCTTCGCTACGAAATGGTGAAACGACAGCGAATTCAGCTTTCCTTGGACGAGGTTCGGATCTATCTAACAATTTGGAGGAGTGGACGGCACTAAAAAGACGAGTCGAACACGTAAAAGGGAGCCTCTCCGGATGGGAAAGTCACAATACTGCCCGCTCACAGTTGATCCTTCTGTACTGTTTCCTGTAACGGTTGTCTTCAATATTAATGTCGACGGTGAAGCGACAGAGTGAAATTCTTTCATTAGGGTGGGCCAAAAGTAATGAGACAAATTCAACAATATTCTTTATTCTCTTTATAACTCAATTACAACTCGACGGTGCTGAGGAATGTATTCGCCATTAAGGTCAATGACCTTGCTGCCATTGATCAGCCAACTTCGTGGTGCCATCCTTCCAGAACTGCTTAGACCTGGTGCTGATCCACTGCTCGTTGTGCCTGTCGAGGTCTGCTTGGGTCCTTATGCCCCTTCCGACCATGAAGTCCTGTAGGCTCAAGAAGTAGTGGTAGTCGCATGGAGAGATGTCCGGCGAATACGGTGGGTGAGGCATGTGAACGTAGCCCAGTTGAGCAAACTTATCCGTGGTCACTCTTGCCCGACGGGGTGCGGCGTTGTCGAAGAGGAGGACATTATTGAAGGAAGCGCTGCGACCGAGCAAGTACGAGTCGCCGGTCCATCTCTTCTACTTTGTTCACAATGGCCTTGTTCGCCGGTCCGGGTCACCAGGCCTAACCCAGACTCGCTGCTTGGAAGGGTTAAAGTAGAAGACGTACTTCTCATCTTGCGTGACTATTGAGTCCAGGCTGCTCGGGGTTGGGAATTGGGCGAGATTTGCGCGACACAGGTGGACTCGTCAGACTGGGGTTTCGGCATGAGACAGATTGGGGTTTTGGCATGCGTATGGAAAGGACGGCAGTGGTCACTTCTCAGGTGGCCTTTAATAAGTAGCAAACAAACATACAAATACGAGAAGCACGAAACCGGACTCCAGTCACGACATATATGGATGGGCACGGCACGGAGAGTCTCATTACAGAGTCCGCAGACAAAATGGGCCACGCGATAACAGGGTACCCTTATGTATATTTTTCATATCTGATCAAGTTTCTGCTGCGATTCAAAGGAGCATAGTCCGAGTCCAGTTGCAAAACGATCTCGTTTTAGTCAACATCTCAAACGACAATATTAAACACCAACTGGTCAGGAATAGGCGGTGCAATCCCTCTCAGGGGGGGGGGGCAGTCCATTTCAACTTCTAAAGAAATGCAACATGCACCTCAACATATGAATATGTATAAATATGCTTACATTATCCATTGGTGTCCTTCCAAAATCAGCTTTCTAAATTGCTTTCCTAGTCGGGGGAGGGAGTAATGAAAACACAGCAAATTGAACAGAAGCCTGTAACAATTACAATACTATAAAACCACGAAAACACGTTAAAGCAACGTTATTACCTTAATCAATTAGTGCATAGCGGTTCGCGATTTCTTTTCAAAGCAAATAGAGTTTTGGATCACAACCGTGCTGCAGTGCATAGTGCCCCCCCCCCCCTCCTCCACCGTGCATAGTCCCATATTAAAACGTTTTCAATGTTTCAGCGGAACACTCGGACATTTCCAAGGGAGGGGATCAGGTAAGTTAAGGCATTCATATGTTGTATTGCATGTTGTATGTACATATGCGTAGCTATCGTTAACAATTCATAATGGATTGCCCCCCCCCCCTGACAGGGATTGCACCGAATAGGCTCTACGAAAATCAGTGCTTATCAGAAACTTGTGTTACATGTCCATCGGACAAGGTCGGAGATTGTTCCCTGGAGGGAGCAGTCTATCAGATTGAGTGTCAAACATGTAACTCCACATATATAGGGGACACAGGGAGAAAACTAGCCATTCGAGTTAGAGAACATCTGGCTATTAAACAACGTGGTAGTATCAGAACACCTTTCGGAGAGCACAGAGCTGAGCAGCATAACGGTAACGTCTTTGAGATAAAGTGAATGGTGTTGGCGGTAGAAACAGAAATATCGGCAAGGAAAGCATTGGAGGCGTTCTGGATTTTTGCAAGAAATCGTGGCATGAACGACCCTCAGAAACGCCCGTCAATTACGAATGATTTTCTGCCGTTTGTGCCAAAATGCGAGCTGTACAATGGAAGGGTGCATGTGCAGATCGTTATCTTTGTCTTACGCTATCCAGCACCGCACAGTAAGACTCATTCGCTCAGTCGTACTAACAGACAGCTGCGAAAGCACTCCATAGGTGGATCAAACGTGAGTTTATCCCTCTTTGAATGGGTTTTCAGGGGTGATTTCTCTAAGGAAGCGAAACCGCTGGAGTGGGGATAGCGTGTGGTGGGGTGAATCGCTTATCTAATACTTGCACCATGTTCAGGCCTCTGAAAAAGACGGGAGCGTCGAAACGTTAGACCTGGCAATAAAGATCCACCGTAACAACCTCGAGCGGCAAAAGCAAAAATGTTTACAACTAGTCTCATTGCTTTTGGCCCATCCTAACAAGTATTACTACGTATCGCAGGAATTTAAAGTGCCTCCAAATACTACAACATATCCCGTAGTTGTAATCGATAATCGTGAAACTGGCCGAACTGCAAGCGGAAGGCCTCAACAGAATAAGTGCCTAATATGATGGTGCACCCGGCATTTCCTTCAAGCTTCTGACAACGATTACTATGCAAAAAGGTTGAAACTAACGCCGTTTTATCATATTAAACCAAGGACCGGATTCATCAACGACTTACAGCAATTTGACACAGAAAATAAAGCCAAAATCCCTGATAGCGCGGTTTATCAAGAGATATGGTAAAACATTTCGCCGCGCTATCAGGGATTTCGACTGTAAATTTCACTGTTAAATTGCTGTGAGTCACTGATGAGTCCGGCCCAGCTGGCATAGAAATTTAATAACTCCATGCACAAAGGACCATACTACGCCCTATCGTCATATCCGTACTGTTTGGGGCGATTTTGGAAGAAACACATTGGGGAAGTACAGCAACTCGACTAAACAGCGCTCGCCCGAAAATACCTTGTCTCGCTGGTGTACCCTATCAGCGCAGCCAATAGAATAAAACCTTCAATGAATTAAAATATTAAATTAACTCAAAAAATGGAGAAATAACCCACCATCCGTAGCCATTTCGAGCTGGTCGTCAGAGATGTAGTTTAATTCTGAAAATTTGCAGTACACGCAGTAACGAGAAACTCTGCAAAGAAAAATCCGAGTAGCACGGCAGTCAGTCTGCTAGCGGTTCCGCTAGATAAAGAAGAGAGAGTTCCAAGGACGAATGACAGTTGTGTCAAGAAATTCCGTACAACAGTAGCTGAAATAGAGGTGTGGGATTACAAAGAGCGTACCGTCTCGCCATTTCGGAGGCTAACCATGTCCGCAGCAAAGGCAAGACTTCTAGATCTGTTCCTGTTATGACTGTGAGGATGGTTTGACAATTGTTTAATTTCGGGGCTAATTCCCTGGATACTGCGGAAAAGGATCGCAAGGACACCTCCTGGAGCCATACTCATCAACGACCTACACAGATTTAACGGAAAAATTACAGCCCAAACTCCTGATAACGTCAACATTTCACCTGTCGATAAGCCGCGTTACTTCGCGTTTTTTCAGGAACTCCCGCCGTAATCCCCCTGCTAAATCTCTGTAAGTCATTGATGAATCCCGCCCTGGGCTGCACTGAAACACAAAAATGTCTAGAATACAAGTGGGTCAGAAAGCACACGACAATCGCTTAACCATGCTCAACGCGAAACTTGCAGGAGATTGCGGCGCTCCAATGCGATTTTTCGCCAAGCTGCGGGTCCGAAGGTACGCCATAGCTCGCCGCAAATGCAGTCAGCCGCCGCTGCGGACGAAATCTGTTTCCTGTGTTGGGTGCCGTTGTCAATAGGGAGCTTTGAGATTTATCGATGGTCAGTTGGACGGAGCCCTAGGGAGGTGGGTGGGGGTACGTCCACTAGAGAGCAATACTGGTAACTTTGCCCCAGCCAGAGCAGACCAAGTTGCTCTCGTAGAGTTACAGTTGATGTGTGTCCACGTTTATCGCTTTTATGTTGAAAAGTTTGGACAATCTGACGGATTTTAAGGAGGAAAGCGAGAGCAGATCCGCTTTTCTGGACCTGTACGAGGGTAGCTATTTGCCCAACAGTCTCAGGTTTCGCCTCGATTGCTTTAGTCCGTCATGTGTCTTAACTAGCTAGAATCCAACTGTTATTCTCCTTCCCCTTTTTCAAAGGAGTATCTTCGCTGAACATTCAGCTCTTCAGAAAGAGATCCCATGTTGCCGTGTTTGCGAACTTCGTTCCGCGGCGGGCCCTCGTATCTTCGACGTCGTGCGCCCAAAAGCACTGGGCAAACTGCTCGATGGCTCATCGAGTTTCGCTACAGTGCCGGCTACAAGAATGCCTTGCGCGCCATGGAGCAACGCTGTTACAGTAAGATTGCGCGTGGGCTTAAGTGTATCCGGTGTAGCGGTGGAAACACGCGGCCGAGCGCTACAGTATGCCAATATCCTGCCGCTGCGGCCGTTTCGCATCCGTTTTGGAACATACGCGTACCAGGCATCAGAGGATGATGCCCTGAAAGTAATCGCTCGGATCCAATGGACTATACATGCAAGGCATGAGAAGATTAAAGTGCAGCGTTATCTAACAATAACATGTATGCCATAGTGGTGTGAGTACTATTATCATGCGGTTACTCCGTAGAAGGTTTCACGCCTTTAATAAATTGGATTTTTTTTTGATTTTCCAGCTCAAATAGCAGTGTCGATCATAGGAAAAGGCGCAAATATGGTCCGGGGGGGGTCACTCCCTACTCAGTGGTTATAGGCCCTGGTAAAAAGGCACATTTATGTACAGTTACATCATAAATGGCTTACCTCAGTTCACTGTAGGGGTAGAACACACTATTGCTGCTAAAAATCCGGTTTCAAAGGGCAAATAGGGCTGTACTACATAGTGAACCCCCCCCCCCCGGACCCTAGACCCTAGATCCGCCTAGGAAAATATTGTGGTAGCTAGTGCTATGAAACTGGTGCATCAATACAGATTCTCCTAAAAAATGTTGTCACTATCTGAGTGTCTGAATGGTCATAAACTCCTAGCTTTCCAGCAACTTGTACCTTGTTTTGTACGGCAAGAAATAGAAATCTAAGCGCGACTTTGATGTTTGGATTCGTTCACTCGTCTAATGGCTCACGATGCTCACTACATTGATAGTTTGAGTGCCATTCACACGAATTTGTCCGTTGGAAGGATGTACGATTTCTTAAATTTTTCTATCACTTCTTGGTTCTATGCAACAATTTACTGTCAAAGCCGCTTAAAACTTTGGGTCGGAACAAGTGCAGCACGTGAACATGAATCTCTAAAGTGTGCCTAGAAACTTACAATCATGCGAGGAGGTCTGAAGTGTATCAGCAATGGCGATGGAGCATTCCACTTCGTTGACTTCAAAAGCCCAATACTTCGTCACGACACCATCAGTTCAGAGGGTCATTTGCACTCGCAGTTACGGGCTGGTACAGCCGATAGGCTTTTTAGTACTCATGTTTTATCTCGATGCGATGGTCAGTTGTTCTATCATTTGGAACCACCTAGGAATCAAATCAGGTGTAGAATCAATTCTATAACTTGGAGTCACCTCATGTGAGTTAACTAGATTCCTCGGTTCTGCTCCGTTTTCAACTAAGTCTTGGGTTCTCAAATTTCGTCAGTGCTTTGCCCAGTTTTTATACTAACATCCATATACAGAGGAGGACAGTATTCCTGTCTTAAGTCACCTTTTCCCAAATTCATCACACCTCGTGGCTTAAAGCACAGCGACTGAACCGAAATATCCGACATTGAATTAGGTTTGACGAGCTGCAACAGGTTGTGAACACAACCCTAGACGGAGCAGTAGGGCTGCGGACATTCTTCGAAAAGCATCCATATATAGTGCAGCTGTGGAGAGCTTGTGGTGGTTAGGTATGGAGAAGCGGGACAAACCACTCAACTAGCGACTTGCACTCAACTCTGTTTTCAGCCAAGCTTGGGTTCGTAAAGGCAGGGTAATTTGAAAGTTGCCCTGTCTGGAATTAAGCGTAAACACTAATCTTTAACTGTTTCTCGCTATTTGCTTATATAACTCACCATTAAGTGAACTGAGTATTTGGTCGCCTTCTTATTACACACGCAGTTTGGTGCTATCTGTAACTTTTTCTTGTAGAAACAAAGGCGATGATGAAATGTGATGTCATAGCGCAGCTTGTATCCGTTCGGAAGAAGATTAACCCGTAGCGGCAGTATATTAGCATACTGTAGCGCTCGGCTGCGTGTTTCCACCGCTACACCGGACACACTTAAGCCAACGCGCAATCTTACTGTAACAGCGTTGCTCCATGGCGCGCAAAACATTCTTGTGTGCCGGCTCAGTATTTCCAGGAACACATGATATTTGTATTCTTCTTCTGTATCGTGAGTCTGATCCTATTCGGAGTCTTCGTGACGACCGGCTACCTCTGCTATCTTGTCCGGCATTCTCATGGAGAGAAGAAGCGAACTCCTCGAGAGAAGACGGTCTCACTGTGTTGTGTGATGGGCTCCGGCGGACATACGATGGAAATGCTGGAACTGCTAAAGAACCTGGACAACCGCTACTCTCCACGCTGCTATATAGTGGCGGACACGGATCATATGAGCAAAGACAAGGTTCGTGAGTGAATTTTGTACGACAGGGATTATTTGCCCTGAACAGCCCTGAATTTGGAACTAATTCGAGGGCGCCAGCGAGTCTCTAGATCACATTCTGGTGCCTCTAGGGACAGGTATCCCACTCGGCGCAACCCACTTCGGGGTAGGGAGGAGGAGAGGGGGTAACCGCACCTTCTGTGTTGTGCAGCAGCACTAAACAGTGACTGAACCATTACACGAAGACATACTATCGACATAACCTATGAGGGGATAAAGGGCTGCTTTTTCCTATTTCTCTTAATCCAAGACAGCCACTTATATACACAGGATCAGTCGCAATTAGGCGATGCAACCTAGGCAACCTAACATGACAATGCACCCGCCCCACACCATCTCCTTCCCTGAATCTACAGTTGATCAAATAAATAATAATATAATAAATAATAAATAAATAAATAAAATCAACTGTGGACATGTGGACATGGCGCAGACAGGGTCCGGAGACGATGAATTTTGTTGGCTTTTTTCTTTCTAGAATTCACTATTCTAGCACAGTCCTAGTGCATGGGGTTGGGCTCCTCTAGGACCCTACAAAAGCGAAATATTCTCTCCGGCTGCAGGATGTATATTGAAAATAGCCTGGTCCACTAGGGTCCACACCCTCCAACTCGTATAGCGCCCTTCTATCCTATTAATAAAATGGATTCCAAGGACTTAACCTGGCCTCTGTCATCTTGAACATCATAAAAGAGTTGCAATACCCAACTTAGATAACTGTTTCCGCAGTATTTCTTGCAGTTAATAGGTCCTAGAGAACTAGATTCACATCTTCAGTCGCATGCCTCATCAGATTTCTGCAATCAACTTTTTTTCTACCTCGTGTGGTTAATAGGTGTAGCCGACGCCAGTGTATTTGTCTTTTTTCAAGTCAAGAATGAACCTTCATTGGATGAACCGTTTTTAGTTTGTGGTAAGCGTGCACTCAAACTTTTAAAAATTTCTCAGTACCGAGTAACTCTTTAACGCATTGACAACAACATGGGCCACCGGTGGCTCATACATGTCCGTCCACGTGGAGCAATATGAGCCACCGGTGGCTCATAACTTTTCGCGCTATTTTTTGTTCTGCTGCCGTCGGTTTTTTATAGATGTTTTTTCTGTTCCTTAATCACCTCCGCCAGGAGAATGTCCAACAGAACAAGCAAGAAAAATGTCGTTGCTTTTATGACATATATCGAATTTGAAGAATTTTACAAGGAAGGAGACCAATTCCACAATCAAATCAATTCAAGTCAGTCTTTTCCGCCCAAACCTCTCAGGGATGGGGTATTTGGGGTGCTGACCACGAATAATCTGACATCGGTTTTCGTTTTTTTTTTTTTGCCGAAATTTCGGAAACCGATGCCAGATCCGAAATCAGCACCCCAAATAATCCCTACAGACGAAGTTCGGGCAAAATCGTTGATCATGATTCCGGGCCTTACTCACCCGTAACTACCGTACGTAATCTACCGCAATCGGACGAAATTTTGAAAACTGATGTTGGTTTCCTGGTCAGCACCCCAAATAACTTTCTTGGGCAAAATTTGGGCGAAATTGGGCGATTTGGGCTGACTTGAATTAGTTGAATTGAATTGGTCCTCTTCCTAGTAATTTTTTTTTAAATTCGATATATGCAGTGAAAGCAACGACATTTTTCGCAAGTGAGAGCAACGACATGCCTGTCGTTGCTCTCACTTGCGAAACGACGGGCATTCTCCTATCACCACAGGTGATTAGGGAACAAAACAAACATCTTTAAAAAAGCGCAGGAAACAAAAGAGTGGTCCTCGAGGGACATTATGAGTCACCGGTGGCTCATAGCGCGCGCGTGAGTCCCACACGGCTGTCTACCGCAAAACGCGATTGTCGTCAATGTGTTAATGGACGTAATGATGTGAAGGAGCAGTATTTCGTGAAACGAAAATGACGATCAAAATGCTGTGAATATCCATCGCCTTTCGCTGTAATCGGCCCAGACTTATCGGATACAAGTGCTACGACACGCCTAACGGCGTGCCTCGCACTTACGCGGTGCGCACGACTTTGCAACATCACTGACCTAGCGAAAGTAGCTTTTGTGAAACACAAAATTCGCTAACACCTAGGACCTGGCGCGTGTTTATCGGCATCAAGCCGTTCACCACTTCGGTACTTTCAGCACAGATATTCTCTCCGCACCGGCCATTAACGCCATTGGTTTGTGCAGCGCAGTGCTTCTGTCCCACAGGCTGCTCCTCCGCAACCGCTCTCATGCTCAGCAACTAGCGTTGACAAGTGTTCCGAAGCGGGTTCCCCTTAATCGTTTCTTCTACCTGGATCTAATTACTAGTCCGCCTTTACTGGTCTTCCCTCCCCTTCTATAGTCCCCCACTTTCCTGGTCTCAACTCCTGGCCCACTTCTTTGTTTCCACTAATGACCCCCTACTGGTCTCTTCTTGCTGGTTTCCTCGTCCTTACCTCTCCTCCAGGTTGTTCCTTTCCTTCCTGGTCGCTCTACTGGACCACCCTAGAGGTCCCCTTACCGCCCTCCTCCACCACTCCCTTAGTGGTCCTCCCATGCTCACGGCAGACGTCGGTGACACGTATTCAGAATCAGGACGCTTCGACGACGTAGGGCGGGGGCGTCTTCTCTCCAGAAGCTAAGAAACGCGCACAGTCACCGCTGTGTTGAGCATTAAGAAGCTATGCATATGGCAGATTCCTTGCTCTCCGTATGAATTCTCTTACGGCTCCTTTCTTGTTGGTTCCCCGTCCTGGTCCCGCCTCCAGATTCCTTTTTCCGTGTAGATTCCTCTCCCCTCGGCTTCCTCCTTACTATTCTACCCCAATTAATTAGCCCTCCCAAGCTCACGACACGACGACAGCGAGCGAACGCCCATTGTGCGACATCGGTGTCACATCTTCTAAATCCGGTCTCCCTTATTGGTAATAGATCCATTTGCTGATCCTACCTACTGCCCCCCCCCTTATTAGTAACTCCCTACTGGTCCCTCCATTTGCCTAAACCCTTCTTGGTGCAGCTTCCTGACCTGCTTCATTGTTTCCCCCATCGACCCCCCCCATTCTGATGCCTCCTCCAGGTCGCTCCCTCCTGATCGCTGTCGGCTCTCCACCCTCGAAGTCCCCTTCTACTCTTACTCCCCTTTTAGTGGTTATCTCAGGGTAATGGTACGAAGTCGGTTTCTGAATCTGGACGCACAGAAACGCGCGTAGGTGCTGTTGTTTTAAGCAGTAAAGGACTGCACTTCCCCTGCTGCAGCAACATCCCACGTTCAATAGCAAATTTTGTCCGCGCTGTAGATGATGAGGCGTATATCACTCAGGCTAGATCACTCGACCGACCCGCTGTGGATGGTGCGGCGTATCTCACCTAGGTTAGATCACTCGACCGCCCCCGCTGTGAATGATGCGGCGTATCTCACGTAGGTTAGATCACTTGACCGCCCTCGCTGTGGATAATGCGGCGATTGCGCTTTTGCGCTTATTTGGGGATATCGTCCGCTAGCGTATGCGTGATATAGAAAGGGGAGAGTCAATGGATCTACGCCAAATCTCGATAGTGAACCTGTACCCTTCGGGTGTAGTTGCTACTCGAATGTCATCCGTTTGGTCATAACCAGCGTCCCATATCTGTTTTTTTTATTACGTTGTCAGCTGATGGGTGCGAGCTGTAGGAAGAGGGAGATTTCAAAATTGCTGTTATTGCTTTAGATTTAACATTCCGCCGTGGTCGTCTGATGTTGCTCCAGTTTGCTAGGCGGTGGTACATGCATGCGCGAACCCAATTTCCTTCAGTAGAAGATTTCAGTATAAGGTTAGGCTATGCAATTCTGTCATTCCCAATTAAACTGCTTTTGTTTTCCTGAATGTGTTGCGGACGGCAGGGGCGGAGGGATTCTGTGACTCCTGGTGGAACTCAACACGCAACCTCTGCTCTCAACCAGTGATGCGAGTTCGGCTGTCGCCAGCAAAACGGGATTGGCTCAGTTTCTTCGTCATTTTAGTAGTGTCCTCTACTGTGGTGTCAGCACCTGAAACATAGGAGATCGAACGAGGCTTGGGAAGCTTAACATACGAGGATGAACGTGAAGGATAATCTCTAGACGATTAATATGAAAAGAATTCGCCGATCTTACCGCTGTAGTTGTTGGTCTACTCATCCCTTACGATTGCTCTTTATTCCTACTCGTGATTCAACGGGAGCGGGAAGCTTAGCACCGCTCGTGCGGCTAGATCGAAGCGTCCCGCAGCCGCATGGGATCCTCCCGTTGCTTTGCAAGTGTTCCATGAATGTCAGTTTTCAGCGAATGTCCAGCTCGCTTGCCTGTAACACAACGAACGCTCCTGGAAGCGTTCATGAATGCAGGGTCTCGTACCGATTATCTCAGGATTTCATCAAGTTCTTGTTATCGAAAAAACGTTTGTGCTAGTTCTATATCCTGCAGGCCGATATCTGATAGTATAATAGGTAACGAAGGATGCGTGAGGAGGCCGGATAATGTTTAGTTGTTCGATTTGGAAGGCGTCATGGCTTGTGTTTCTACGTGGTTTCGCAGAGATGTGTTGACTAATGAATTGATGTCGCACTCAACGCACGGTCAGCTTCATACCACTTTCTTTGTTCTTAGACCGCAACTTAGGAGAGTGGATTAGTTCTGAAGCCATTCTCTCACCCCTACTTTTTCTGTTGTACACTTATGAGGTTCCAGAATCAATCTCGAGGTTGGGGGTGACGTGCAAAATGTACGCTGATGATGTAAAAATATACAAAACAATAAAGGAAGACACCCACTCCGTTCAAGCAGCTCTTGACTAATAAGCAGTTGGGCTAACAAGTGGGATTTGCCACTTGCACCGGAAAAATCCTCTTTCTTACTTTCGGAAGCGAATAATACGGCAACGATACCTGTTTATAAGTTACAAAATGTTGATCTAAAGGTGGTTGATGATGTCCGAGATTTAGGTTTCTTAATAACTAAGAAGCTCAACTTTGACATGCATTATAAAGCCGTGGTCAAAATGGCCAACTGTCGTGCATATAATCTCTTCAAGGTTTTAAAAAGCAAAAATCCTGAAACCCTTTTACTTGCTTACAAAACATACGTACGACCCTTAGTAGAGTTTGGTACAACGGTTCTCAACCCGGCCAAGAAAAATGACATTGATATGTTGAAGAGCGTTCAAAATAATTTCATCCGAAAACTCTTAGTGAGATGCTTTGGCATAGATTATTCGCAAATCCCAAACGGCAGAGAAAGAAATAGGATACTTGGACTGAAATCCTTGGTGTGTAGAAGGAAGATTGCTGGTCTCAAAATGCTGTTCAAGATTCTTACGGGCAAACTCCACATAAGCCCTTCACATTTCTTCGGTTGTCAAGTAGTGAAAACAAGAAGAAGTAGGCTCCGTCTGCAGGTTCCTATTGCAAAAACCAGGATCAGATCTTCATTTTTGACATATAGAAGGCTGCGGGAGCTCAACTCTCAGCTTGCGGAAAACGAAAATCTCCTGTCCTTATCTATGCATGTCTTCAAGAAACTGCTGCTGACTAAATTCTGCTGTTGACTAAATTCTGTTCATAGCTGCCTTCAGAATTACAGGTGCCTCTGTCTACGTCTGATTGTTGTCTTGTGACTTTTTTGGTGGAACTTGCTGCTTTTCTCATTTGTTTTGCGCATGAGTGTCATGCTTACGCTCTGAATAAATAAATAAATAAATAAATAAGTAAATTATTCGCCGTCCTAACAAATCCAGTTCCAAATCTTCACGAACAAAGATTATTCGGTTTCGGTAGCTCTGGGTGACAAACCGAGCCCATGGTCCATTGCGTGTGGCATTAGTGCACTGCCTCCACTGGTTTTGTTATTTAACACGTGGTCCTGTTTTAATGAATTAACACAGAATTCGTTTTTCTGAGAGCTGGACACCGACTTTCAGGTCACAGAATTCGAAGACCGTCGCAACAAAGGTGACTACGAGATATGCGTGATCCCGCGGAGTCGTGAGGTCGGGCAGAGCTTCGTCACGGCGGTGCCAACGACTCTGTACTCGTTCATTTTTGCCATAGCAACTATTTGGAAAGCAAAGTACGGGTGAACAATTCATAATCCATTCTGCATGGTTGTTTATGTTTATTTTTTCTGTTAATCTAAGCTTGTTCGAAATTGTTTGCTGTTCGTTTAGACCGGACCTTCTCCTTGTAAATGGTCCTGGAAGCTGTATTCCCGTAGTCTTTGCTGCGGCACTCTTCGATATGATTCGACTTCGGGATACCATTATAATCTACGAGGAATCTATTTGTCGCGTTGAAAGCTTGTCCCTGTCCGGTGAGTTGCCCAGATTGCTCCTTTATACTACTGTTGGTTCTAGGATTGCTAACTTGTTTTTCCTTTCTAAACAAAGTGATGCAAAGGACTTTTTTCCCGTATCGTTGATGATCATTCGAAAGGGGTAGATGAGGCTTTGCATTCCTTCTGAACTAAGAGAAAACATATCCAAAAGCGTAGTCTATTCGCGGCTTAATCTCTATAATCTAGCTCTCATGGGCCCTTAGAATTTTTTTCCAGTTTTCATAGCCAGCAGTATTCTGTGCTATTCTATGCGCCACAACTCACTGTGTAGTCCAAATGCTCACATGTTGCAGTTTCTAATCTCTCTTAGAAATGCAGAGACCCGCAAACCTTTATAGGAACAAATTGCGCTGGTATTCGCTATTTAATGTCAAGAGTGGTGCCAGCAAATTTCTATTTTCTGATTCACAGACGGTCGATGAACATTTCAAGATCGGAATCCTAGGCCAACAATAATAGCATGTCGTTTTTTGTAGGGATGTAGCGCATACCCTACTGGCGTGTGATATTTGGAAAGTCTAAGTGAAAAGAGAAACCAAGTGTGCAAAACCTTTCGTCATTTCTTTCATTCTATGCTTTCTTGAGAATGGCATCAATAAATGTTCCTGATTTCGATTTTTTGGGGAAATGGAAGTTGTGCCTTCTGTCAGTACAATGCTTCCTGTCTTGTATTCTGTATGCGCAAATCTGCAACGGTAACAGGTTTGTAGGTAGGTGCACATGGCGCAATCTTTCTGGGTGCGCCCTTACACGCAGCAGAACAATCTCTTCAATTTCCGTAAGCTCCACTCACATAATCTTCCGCTCCACGATCGGTTGTCGGGTAATCTTGCTATGAGTTGCTGCCGATTCTCGTCAAACTGGCAGACAAGAATTGTGGTTCACCCTGTGTAGCTGGATTTCGGGCTCAGCCGCCTTCTTCCGGGTGTGGAAAAAAGCGAGAGAAGTTGGAGAAAAGAGAAATCATCCATGGATAAATTAGGTTAAAGCACTTTCACCATTTAGTGGGAGAGAGAGGAATGAGGGAGTGAGACAGTGCATTTATGGAAAAGGTTGGCAAGGCTTGCCCCTTTGTGTCGCTCTCCCACCACCTTTTGTAAAAGATTTAACTTGAAAATTGCTCGAACGATCACCATTTCTACACCACTGGTCTTTTCCAGCCGTAAAAAGGCGGTTTCGCCGGAATTTCAGCCGGAGAAAGTGCGCTCTTAACGTTCATTGTAGAGAGCAGAACGGGAATCGATGTGAGTCGCGATCCAGTGGTACGCTGAACTAGTGGGGGATCTCCTGAAGGTGGACGGAATGTCTTGTCTGTAGGCCGCTCTCCGCAAGTCATCGAACTGTGCCGGTTGAAGTGCTTCTGCGTTTTCCAAGGAAGTGGGGCGTACTTGTCCAGTCGGCGTGAGACCTGTTGTGACTTGGCACTGTGAGTCGAGAGTAGGTTTGGTTCGTATTCAGCTCACCCAAGGCCTTTGTTACTCGGAGGTTTGTGAGCTCCCGATCGGAACTCCCAAATCTGTCTGTCAAGGAAGGATACTATGTGGCCATGACACATTGAAATGGGATATATATCACGGGATGCTGCTTCGAACGCTGATCCCAAATATGTGTTCAGTTTTTGCTAAACGCATGGAGTTATGAACCATGTTTCGTTCGGCCTTTTGCCCTCTGAGCGGGTCAATCACAAGAGAGCGAGCTCAAGTAGGGTGGGAACTGCACTGGCCGCCGAGCAGTGATGGTGCAGGGGTTAGAGGAGCGGCGTGGTGAGACGGGGCGATTTGTTGTTCCTCCTCTTCCGATTCCGAGCTGGTACCTTCTTCATACTATATCTTGGTGCTCCCGCTTTGCGTATCGCAAGGCAGATCCGGGACGACCACCTTCTTTTGCCTCACAGGAACGCGTGAAACATCGGAATGACTGAATCGCTCCAAAAGGCTCGCAAACGAGAAAATAGTTTGGAGGGTAATTCGGTAGTATTGTTTTACTGACCCCTGTGTTGCAAAATCCGCCGAATTGGGTTATTTAAGGCACCGATTCCCCAAATGTAAGTATGGGTGGTGTGATCATAGTAATCGATTTCGTCCAAACTTCGATAGAGACAGCTTTAAGGAGCACTGGTCACTAATATACGGTTCTTTTTTCAAATTGCTGTTGGTTACGGTATGTCTGGGTAAGGGTCGATCACCTATACCTCTAACCATTGCTTGCCCATTTCTAACCTACCGTAATCGACCGAAATTTTAAAAACACCTCTTTAGGCGATGAGCGCCCTAAATAACCCCTTTAGATTTGTTTAGGTGAGAAAACTTTCCCACCTCTGAAGTCGTGAAGGTGCAATAGTACAAAAACTGGTTTTCTTCTGGTGGGCTTTTCCGTTGCGATTTGACATAGAGAGCTTTGGTTGATCGTGGCAGATTCTTTTAGGAAGAACAATGATCCTGTATCACAGGGAAGTGGAATCGCGAACCACCCGCCTCACCACATCGCTCCTCTACCCCTTCGCCATCATTGACCGGTGGCCAGCGCAGTTACCATCCTGTTTGAGCTCGCTCTCTTGTGATTGAATCGCTCAGAGGGGAAAAGAGCCGAACGAAAAATGGTTCATAACTCTGTGCAGAGATGCTTTTAGCAGAATTTGAACACATACTTGGAATCAGGGTTCGATCCCGCATCCCTTGACATATATCTCATCTTAAAGTGCCGTGGTGACCCACTATCCTTCCCTTGCGAGAAGGGCGAAACGCATAACTGTTTGTCGACTGGCCAACGTAAGTCGTTTAGCTTAAATACGCATTCGAATACCACGTTCCTCTGTAGAGCTGCGTGGTCTAACCAAGTTAGAATGATTAAGCTACCTGGCACTTACTTTCCTTCATGTTGAGCTACCCCCGTATTAACACTCATTCGCAGTGTGTGTCCTTCGTAAATTAATCTACAGGTCATATGTTGGCTCTTTGAAATGTCTGGAAGTTCATGTTCTTTGTTCGTTATTCGCTCTCCGTTTAGGGTCCATCCTTTACTTCCTGGGGCTGGCCGACGACATAATCGTACAGTGGAAGCAGCTGAAAGAGAAGTACCCGAGGACGACGTTGATCAGCGATCTCAAATCATGTGATTAGGCTGTGCTCCTTCGCAGACGTGCTTATAGCTTTGTACTTGCCTACACGTTGCTTGCTGAATTGCCTTCGATTTCGCGTGATGCTTGTTCATGCTTTTATCAGCCAAGTTCCATACTCTAGTCGTGAACTGTCAGTTGACTCCAGGACCATTCCAGCCCGTTTTTGTCTTACATGATCACCCTCTTCCTCGCCTCTCTTCCTGAGCAAGCACCGCCCTCTGCTACGATCTTGACAGTGTTTTGCTTTCAATTTTTCTTTCTCATAGACCTAGCACTTTGTGAATCTTGTAAATTTGCCTTCTCCAATACGGTTTCTCTCAATCCTGTGTGTTCATCCAACGGTTGCTTAACATTCTGCATGCTTTTACGTCTCCTGTGCTGGTAGGCAGATAATCATGTAAAGTTTATTGGCTTAATCTGTGCAAATGCCATCATTTTATATTAGTTATGGATCCGTGCAAAGTAAAGATTTTTCTTGTAAATCGTCGGCGAGTGTGTGCAGTATCAGGAGTCATAAGGCTGGAGTTGCTTTAATGTATTCCTGAAATAAGGAATGCATTGGTAACATTCAATGCTAATTTCATAGTGAGGGATAGCCTACCATAATTTGTAAGTTTTATGGGAGAAGTTGTGCTCCATGCAGGGTGTCTCAAAAAATGACTGCGTTGTTGAAACTGTTTAGCTCCCTTCTACTCTAGTACTCGACGGCGCATAGTCTACTCTGTTCACTCGCTACGGCCCCCACACACTTCTGCGGCAACGCCGCGGCCCTATGCCTAGCCGTAGGGAGGGACGCAGGACTCGCCGCCGGCGGCGTCCCTGCCCTGCCCTTAACCATAGCGGCGAACGGCGTTACCTCAGAAGTGTCTGGGGCCTTTATACGCCTTTTATACTCTCGCCGCTGCGCGATTGCAGTTAGGAAGGAGAGCGTCACTGGCGCTCGGCCACGAGTTTCAGCGTACTGCGGTCCGTGCGCCATGACGGATGACGGAGGAGGCAGTCTATGAGTCACTGGAGGACCGGAACGGAAAGAATTCATCTGGCTGATCAGGGGAATGCATTTTGCCAGTGTTAGTGATATTCCTGTGGGAGCGACGAGTCCTCTCTTATGGCTGGGACGAAGTCGTCCGCTCAATCTAGGGTAGAAATTGGTGAGTGTGGTATAGAGCTGAATTCCCTGCAATGCAAGTACCACTAAGTGATCTTTATTTCGCAACATGTGCGGGTTCAAAAGTAAAACTACTGGATGGTACTCATCGTCGAGAATCACTCAGAATTCTCTCTCATATGGCCATTCTGGGGTCATTGTGCACTAAACATATCTTTGGCGTAGTAGGCGGAACTCCGGGAATGTCTATAAATCTCCATTCCCTCTCCAGGTTACAGAGGGTGCGGGTGACTAAGGTCACGGTCACCGATTTCACCCATACTCCAGCGTAATGCGAAAAAAGGATGTTAGATTCGTGATCAGCACCCCAAATAACCCTCTAGTATACTTAAGCTCTCGCAAAAAGTTCGAATATACGATTGCTTTTGAATACCGAAAATTTTCGAGCATTCGAAATCGAATATATTCGAAAAAACGCGATTTTTTGAACATTCGAATTCGAATACATTTGAAAAACGCGATTTTTCGTATACTCGAATTCGAGTGAAAAATCAGGCTGCCTGATAGATATGATAGACGACAGCTCGGAAGAAAAGTGGAAGCAATACATAACGGAATCCTTCCTAGTTATGCACGAGGTTTTTACCGACAGGCCTCTCATAAACCCCGTTGTAATTGTAGAAATGAGGTGGAAAACTTCCACATAGCGGGATCAAAGGGCTCCTGGAAGGGTCTAATTCCGTCGTTTACTGAAACACGATTTTTTTTTACAAAGCAGTGCGTGCGTGTTGTAAAGTGCAACTCATTAGGGGCAAACGAAAGGTTTTCAAGACATTTGAAGGGGAAACAATCTGGCTTGAGCCACTGCAAGCTTCTAGGTCACTTCAAAACGATCATTTTTGGAACTGGTGGCTGACTGACTGTTAAGAGCTTTCATGAAATAGTGATCCCGCATAACGGCAGCTAATGACGGACTGACTACAAAATTATATGTAAGCAAATCTGTAGCAAATGTGTCCTGCTCATCTGAAAAAAAAGGAATATCAATAAAATGGAATATCACGCTGTCAATGCTTTAACACATTTGCTTAAGCCTGGAGCGGCTGGTAGAGAGGCTATATGTTGTTACAGGATATTTTGTTGCGATCAAAACTCTTGCGCCAGGCAGGACTCGAACCCGCATCTTCTGCTTTCCGGGCAGCGATGTTTGTTTGTTTGTTACAGGATGTTTTGATCGCAACAAAACATCCTGTAACAACATATAGCCTCTCTACCAGCCGCTCCAGGCTTAAGCAAATGTGTTACAGCATTGTTACTAGTAAGGTCTTCAGCTTAACCGGTTCCATGCTGATATCAGCGGCCGGCTCATCCCCGTATCACGGGTGGGTGCTGACAGACCTGGAGGATATCGCGGATGTTACGTGCGGTCAAGTAGCGCCGGTGGTGTAAGGCAAACATCGCTGCCCGGAAAGCAGAAGATGCGGGTTCGAGTCCCGCCTGGCGCAAGAGTTTTGATCGCAACAAAACATCCTGTAACAACATATCACGCTGTCAATTTTGCGACCACAAAGTGTATTACAGGTAGCTAGGAATAGGCCATCCATGAGGGACGGTCTCATTTCTTTCTGGCGATTCGCCCAAGTATGTGGTAGAAACAGATATTTCTTATTTGCGAAGAACTTGTAACCATTCTCCAGCCAACATAATGATTATTGATTAAACGATAAACCTAACAGAAATTGGTCGATAAATAACAGCCAGTTGGTCTACATCGACTGTCTTTCGTGAAGACTGCCATACGGCCGACGTATACATGCGTCTCCCACTTCCGATGGCCAATTCAGAGCAAAAATCGATAAAATCGGTCGATAACAGCCGGTCGAAAAAACAACTCTATGCACTGTGTCACTGTAAAAAAGAAGGAAAACAATAACTTCGGTACTAAGCGGGCTGGTGCCCACTGCACACTTGCAAGGTCTCTCAAAAGGGGTAGGCTAGATCGGCCAGACCCCGGAGTTCCGACACATGCCTGTGTCTGTGCTCACAGCAACCGTGTTTATGTGAGTGTTCCATGAGCATGTGCAATCTCGCAGCGGGCGCCAGCCCGCTAAGTACCATAACATCTTTCTTTACCACATGGCTTGGACAAAAATGTGTCTTCATCATAGTTTTACGTTATTGTATGTTTACAGGTGCATGGAAACACAGCAGGAGATGCAGGCTGTCGTGTGCACCCCAAACAAAGGTTACTGGTTTAGGTCCCGCAGGCCAAGCAAGCTCGGCTCGCCAGCAGAAGTCATTGTTTAGGTCAAATACGCATTCAAATTGCCTCCACGAAATCCGTAAACGTGGAATGCGTACCGAATCTAAAAAACAACTGACCGACGAAGAACTTCACTTTATATTGGGTTGTCCGGAAAGTTCTCAGCTATTTGTGTTACTATTTATAATTTGTCTGTTATTAATTAAAAATTCAACTTACATTGCACATTAATGCTACTTTATGTACAGAATTACATGCATGGAGACTATTTTCTGCTATGCACCTACAACGCCAGGTCAGTGTCTTCCAATGCCGATTTGCAAGCTCCTCTCGAAGCGGCGAGTCACATCAAATACCATGTGAAGTGACAAGAATCAAAGAGCAGATCTACCGACGTTTGAATGCTAAAGGATGCAACTCTTGTCCTTCGTGGAGAGAAAGTTCCATCACGAAACGTCGGTGGCGTTGGATTCGTTGTGCACCCATCAGTCGCCCAACACGTCGATTCGCATGATATCCTGTCTCATCGCCTTGCAGTGCTTCGAATCCAGCTAGAGCGTCAGAAGAAGATCCCCATTATCAACTGCTACTCTCCCACAGCTGATGAGGCCAAAATGAACGCGTTCTACGAAGAGCTGGAGGTAGTGATACGCAGCGAGAAGTTTTTCTACAAGTTCGTCGTAGGAGACTTCAACGCTAGGATAGTAAAGGCGAGGGAGGACGAATACAGGATAGGAAAGTTTGGGATTGGCGACAGGAACGAAACGGTCTTGCTGGACTCATATCCACGATTCGACTCTTCCATGGAAACTCGTTAGTCGAAAAAAAAGAACATCGTCGCTGGACATGGGAGTCCCCCAACGGCACGACGCATGCGGAGATCGCTCATATAATGTCCAACAGAGGTGATGCCTCTTAGACACTTCCGTTGTACTTTCCTTCTGTACCGGATCTGATCATCGCCTCCTCCGAGCCAAAATCAGGTTCGATCATAAAATGGAAAATAGCGCCTGCTAATGCTCAAAGGGGAGAAAACAAGTCGTGTACGACGAAACCATTCTGGACGAATTGCTGTCCCATTATGACTGGCGCACCGAGGAGGACCCGATCGAAGACTACGAGTTACTGCAGAAACGCCTTTATGTCTGTGCTCAATTAACTTCAATTTCACGAAAAACTAGCTTCGATCGCATTTTGACAACAACAAAGAAGCTCTTGACGAAAGAAGAGAATTGAGGCTTAATCCGAATGCAACTCACCTAGAACGACTGATGGCCAACATCTGTTGCAGAAAGGCATTGCAGAAGGATTTGGAAGAACACAGGAAGAAAACGACACTGGAAGCCGCTCAGCAAAAATCAAGTCTGATGAAGTGTCGTCGGGACCTCACCGATCGCAGTATTCCATTCACGGCTCTACGAAATGAAGACGGAGCGTCACCATATCCCGATTTGAAATGGAATCAATAACAAAGTGGTTCTATACCAATTTGTCCCGCTCAAAAACTCCCGTCCCGAACCCAGTTATCCCCGCTGGTAGAACAGCTGCAAGGATCCTTCCCTCGGAAGTACGAGCTGCGATACAGAGAATGAAGAAAGGAACGGCTCCCGGAATAGGCAACGTCACGGCCGACATTTCTTCGAGCAGGACAACATCACCCGCGCTCAATTCTCGCAGCACACATGACGGCCTATCTTCAGAGGGCAAGGAGTCCAGACCAGTGGAGGAACTCGCGCACCGTCATTCTTCACAAGAAGGGCGACAGAGAAGATCTGAAGAACTATAGACCAATACGCTTGTTGAACGCGATCTACAAGCTATTCACGAACCGCATATCGCGAACATTGGATGAAGCGCAACCGATAGAACAAGCTGGACGTCGTCGAGGATTCAGCTGTGTGGACCACATCCAAACCGTCGCGAGGGTGATCGATGTATGTAGGGAGTACCACCTGCCCCTTGTAAAAACCTTTGTCGACTAGGAAAGGCTTTGACAGCGTAAAAACGAATGCAGTTCTGTCAGCGCTTCTCGACCAGGGAGTGGACCCGTCCTACCTAAGAACTCTGGCTGACTGCTCAACAACAATACAATTGTTTCAACTCCTCATCATCATCTCCGTCGAAAAGGGCGTTCGACCAAGCGACACCATCTCGCCATAGTTGTTCACTGACGCCTTGCAGTGGCTGATGAAGTCGCTCGACTGGGACAAGAAGGGCATTTGTGTGGAGAGAAAGTTCCTTTCGAATCTTCGTTTTGCCGACGACATCGTCATCTTCTCAACGACTACCGCTGAGGCGGAGACGATGCTGAAAGAGCTCAACAAAGCAGGGATGGACATCGGACTGCGAATAAACCGGAAGAAGACACAGTTCATGAAGAACGCCTGGTGCGAAGGAGACCAGATTAACATTGATGGCTCTCCTTTGACGGGAACAACATCATACTTGTACCTGGGCCGTTCCATCAACATGGACAACGATATGAAGGAAGAACTATTATGAAGGAGGAAGGCTGTGTGGTCGGCCTATGGGTCACTTAAAGATGCCACCGACCAACTCTCGGATCCCGATCTACGCACCCACCTGTTCGATTCATCATTTCTCCCAGCGCTCTGCTACGCCGCTGAAACCTGTGCTGACACTGCGTCCACGTCGAAGTCCTTGCATACTACTCACAGAGCGCTCGAAAGATGTCTTCTCAAGTTCAGCCGGTTACTGCAACACCGAGCTGGCCTTCACAGTTCCGATTTATGCACGATGTCACGATTAAGAGAACCGGCGGAATACGCATCGAAGACGAAGCACCTATGGGCCGGTCATATGATGCGAAGTACGGACGACCGCTGGACAAGAAGAACAGCGGAGTGGATTCTAAGAGGGTGCAAACATCCTCGAGGAAGACCTCCAACGAGATGGTCAGATGTGTACGTCGAAGACGTCAAAAGGCAGCGTTTGTTGCCAAATTCTAATTCAGAATCGGCTGACGGTCGTAGTCGTCGTTCCAATCGAGCTATATGAACATCATGGATGACGATTGCGAGAGAAAGAAACGAACGACGATTCGCTGGGGATCGCACGACCAGTGAGGACGAGCCGTCTAAGTATCTAAGTAAGTAAGTATTACAGAATTTTTCGCTCTGTCTGACTAAATAATTTATGATTAAACGCTGTTTTATATTTCTGTCCTTGAAGAGCTATTGAAGTATGTCGAAGGAGCAATTCCGAACGATATTTTATATTAAATTCAATTTCGGACAATCCGCAGCGGAGACAGCTCGTCAAATCAATCATGTGTGGGGTCTCATAGTGTTGGAGAAAGCACTGTGGGCCAGTGGTTCGGTAGATTGCGGAGCGGAGATTTCAGCCTCTAAGATGAGCCTCGTAGCGGTCGACTTAGCGCAATCCTGGATAACGAGTTGAAGGAATTGCTGGAAGCGAACCAATCCCAAACAGTTTGCGGGATCGTGCAAGAGCTCGAATTCAGTAAAACTGCTGTCGCGGATGCTTTGAAACGCCTTGGGAAGGTGAAAAAGCACGAAAAGTGAAAAAATTGTCACGTTTCGAGAATTGTTCTTCTCTACTTTTACGCAAAAAATTGACCCGTTCATCACTTGCGATGAAAAATAGATTCTATGTGATAACAGGAAACGTGCGGGACAGTGTTTGGACGCCGACGAACCCCTAGGCATTTTTCAAAGGCGAACCTCCACCAAAGAAAGGTAATGGTCACTGTAAGAAAATCGACGAAATGCACATAAAATTGCAATAAATTCACTTCAACCAGTATTGGTCATCAGAAGAGGTCCGATTCTTTCGCACGATAACGCCCGCCACACGCTTCACAAATCACAATTCGAAAATTGAACGAATCAAGTGTTGAAGTTCTGCCTCACCCGCCATATTCTCCAGACCTCTCACCAACCGACTGCCACCTTTTCAAAGACTTTCAGAGCTTTCTCGCTGGTAAAACCTTCAGCAATCAGAACCAAGCTAAAACAGCTTTCGTGGATTTTGTCGAATCTCAACCACCAATTTTTTTCGCTCATGGAATAAGTCGATTGGCGGCCCGTTGATAAAACGTGTGCTGATTAAAACGCTGCTTATTTCGACTAAATCCGATGAGATTTGAGAAAGTTATAGTAGTTCCAAGTGAAGCGCTCAAAACGCTGAGAACTTTCTGTACAACCTAGCAATACTGCTTTTTCGGAACCGTAATTGTAGAAACGAAAACAGAAGAAGAGCGTTCAGCGACCACGGAGGAGCAGAAGAGCATAACTAGTAGTGAGATAAAAATCACAAGGCTGACTCCATAAGGCCCTGCTCTGCACAAGAGACATCGGACGTGGCGCAAGACCGAAGCGCCCCTGTTGACCCTCACTCAAATCCTGCAGACATTCAATGACTTGTGGTCTGAGACTGCAGCGTGAAGGGGTAGCATCTGTTTGAAACACCGTTAGTTTTATAATTTTCTTTTTTTTTGCTGTTAAGAATTCCTACTCTTCCTCGGCCGCTTCGCACATGCGCAGTAATGACGAGAATGGACGAGGCGCTATCGTAACAGTGATTTGATTCACAGAAAGAATAGTTTCGGAGATCCTAATTATCCGAAAAACCTAAAAAGCCTTTTCAGAATACGCCGTTACAAATTTTCGTTGGGAATTCGAATGACACTTCTCGAATACTCGAATAATTTTGGTTTCCTGGGAAATTTTGAATATTCGAACGGTTTCGAATACCGAAAACTTTCGAACATACGAAACCGAGTATATTCGAAAAACGTGATTTTTCTAATATTCCAATTCGAATATTCAAATTCGAATGAAAATCATTCGAATACCTATTCGAATGGGTCATTCGAGCATAAGTACACCCTAGGCGAAGTTGGGGCAAGAGGATTCATCGCGGTGATGAAATTTCCCACTCCCAACCTCGTGTGTCGCAGCTGATCGCGCCGCGCTGCGCCCTTCTCTCCGGCGGCGCTATTCGCCGAATACAGTAACCCGGAATTCCGTCAATTATGATGTTTTGAGGTGGCGGAGCAAGAAAGCGATGCGGCGCCGCTGGACGGCGCCAAATATCGATAGCTATGTCAACCATCACGCCGCTCCGCGCGGCGGCGCGAGTACAAAAGGTGCCTTGTTGCATCGCGGCGTGACGCGACGTTGTGGTAAGGTCCCATATCGACTATTCACGCTGCTCTATCGATACTGATACGCATCATTTCGTCGCGTCGCACCGTGATGCTGCTCTGGACGACGCCTTAAGGCTCGTCTGAAGTGGGGCAATGCGACTGCACTGCTGCTCAATCCTTACCAACCATCGTACTAGCGTTACCAAGGAGGGCTGTGACACCTACCGTAATCCAGGTGCATTTAACCACCGTAATCCAGGTCAACGGACGAACCCGAAGACTCTCGTCCAGGGATCAGTAGGCCGTTATTATCAATATTGGTCCGTCGTGCTCGTAGTGTATAAACAAATGGAATTTTATCAAGGTTCGTCCACTCTTTCGTTTTTATAAGGTCAAGGTTCTTTTGCAGTAATTCTGGGCAGCCCTGCATAGATCGGTGCACGTAGGACCATCCAACCAGTTTATGCAGTATTTCGACCCGAAGGTTAGCTATTCAAAGAAACGCCAGCATTTATTTATTTATTTACAGTACCACCGCTAAACATTCAACCAAACGACGTTTGCGACGCAAAAACGCGTTTTTTACGTCGCATCATGATACCTTTGTTCAAAATAAAGGCTTTCTCACCAAAATTTACAAATGCTCCTAGCATCACCCTACCTACCAGTGGGCATGCAACCGCCATTAAAAAGTTGATGGAAGCCTGAAAACCAGTGCCGCAATTAAGGAGGGTCCTAATTACTGTGACCCGACCTAGCACCGTCGCCGAGTCTCGCTTAACTATGTCCCCAGGCGCTGCCCAGTTGAATTTTAAAATTCTTAAACCTAATTAAAATTTATTTTCCTGCTGTCTATGACCTTCTCCTTGCTGCGACAATTCATTTGGTACCAAATTTGGCAGGAAAATGTGCATAAGTCTGCAGCTGCTTCAACCGATTTTGTTCATTTCAACGAAAGCATTCTCAGTCTAAAGCTTGTATTGTAGCCTGCAATCTTCTCATCTTTAAGGAGGGGAAATGACATAGAAAATTTACGTTTCGAGTTCACTTTGAGCATTTGTGTGTTGGTTGCAATTCGTCAAAACTGCAAGTGAACCTTGGTAAAGAGCACTCCCTGTCGCCGATTTTGGCTTCGAATATCTACGTCCTAAGCAAATGAGTTAGTCCAAAAATATGTTGGCTAATCGTACGCAATGTAGAGACTGCAAGTGTCAAATATCGAGAAACCAGGTGATCAGATGACCGAATTTCAGCTGGTTAAAGTGAAGACTTCTTTCAAAACTGCGACTGAGCTTCTACAGCGTTTCATGCTCAGTCTTTGCAGAATGAATGCTGAGAAGCCCAGCATTCATATTAAGTTTTTTTTCGCTCAAAATTTTCAACCAGTCCAGACGCCAATATTTTGACGCACCAGATTGAGCGTCGATGTAGAGGTCTTCTTCGACCATGATTGTACTGACCTGACATGCCCTACAGAGACATTGCACTCGGCTGCATGACCAACGAATCCCTCACTTCGCTTTCTCGTAATTACGGGCCTGTTCGACTTTATGCAGCTCACCAATATCGATCCATGGTGCCAAATCTTGAGGACCTTTTTGGGTTTTCCGGAGAGTTCTCATCGTTTTGAGTGCTTCACTTTGAACTAACATAACTTTCTTAAATTTTATCGGATTTAGTCGAAGTAAGCACCGCTCGAGTCAGCCTTCTTTTGCCAACGGGGAACCAGTTGACTGATTCCATCAACGAAAGAATTTGGTGGTCGGGATTCGATAAAATTCACGAAAGCTGTTTTGGCTTGGCGTTGATTGGTAAAGGTTTTACCAGCGAGAATATTGTGAAAGTCTTGGAAAAGTTGGTAGTCGGTTTGTGAAAGGCCTGGAGAATGACGGGTGAGGCAGAACTTCAACCCTTAGTTCGTCTAATGTTCGTGTGGTGATTTGCGAAACGTGTGGCGGGCGCTATCGTGCAAAGGAATCGGGCCTCTTCTGCTGACCAATGCTAGTTGAAATTGACTCGATTCTCGGTGCATATCGTCGATTTCCTTACAATAGAACTTTGCTGTGACCGTTTGGCCTAGCGCCGAAAAGTTGCAATGGATACACCAGCCGCTGACCACCACACAGTGACCATTACCTCTTTTGGTGGAGGTTCGCCTTCGGAAAATGACTAGGGGGTTCGTCGGCGTGCAACCACTGCCCGGAACGTTTACTGTTATCATAAAGAATCCAGTTTTCATTACAAGTGATGATTCGATCCAAAAAAGGGTCTGTTTTGTTGCGTGGAAGGTGAGAAGAACAAACCTCGAAACGTGACAATTTTTGCCGCTCAGTCAACTCTTGGGGCACCCACTTTTTGAGCTTTTCCCAAGGCGTTTTAAAGCATCCGCAACTGCAGTTCTACTGACGACTAGCTCTTCCGCGATTTCGCGAACTGTTTAGGATGGTTCGGCTTCCACCAATTCCTTCAACTCGTCGTCCAGGATTGCTCTGATCGACCGCCACGGGATCATCTTCGAGGCTGAAATCTCTAGTCCGGATTTTACTGAAGCACTGACGCCCAATGCCTTCTCCAACAATATTAGGCCCCACATTCGATTGATTCGTCGAGCTGTCTCGGATCAGGATTGTCCCAATTTGAAGTCGAGATATCGCTCGGAATTGCTCTTTCGACATATTCCAATAAGCGCTTCAAGAACAGAAATATGAAACAATGTTGAAACATAATTTCCTTAGTCAGACGAACGAAAAATTCTGTGTAGAAAGTAATGTTAATGCGCAAACAAGTTGAATTTTTACTTGATAATAGACGAAAGAAAGATAGCAACGCAAAACGCTAAGAGCTTTCCGGACAACCTAATAACATGAATTTGTTGGCTGAAAATTTCAGTACGATTTATTTCATGCTTTCATTCACTTACTCAAAAACTGAACACTTCGTTTGAAGTTTTATAAAATTCTCATTTTTTGTAGAAAATAATGGTTTATATCGTTTTCTAAATAGCAGAACAGCGGCAGTTTTTACCGCCAAAAAGGGACTGCGACATGCAATTGTCCAAGACTTCGCGGTTTTTATTCGATTGATAGCAAAATCGCTGTTTGCATAGAGTTTTACGCCTGTAAACAACATAACAAAGAAAATTGTAAAAAACACATATTCTCACTTTGATACATCATGTAAGCAACGATCACACTATCAATCAAATAAAGTTTTTCAAGTGCAGGGCGCAATCTGGTCTTTGATGCACTAAATGATTGCTACATTGTTGCACTTTAAGACAAGAGTCATTTTATTATTTTTTTCAAAAGAAACAAAATTTGTGTAAAATTATTGCACTCGTTTGGTTTGGGCAGCTGAACTTAAAAAAATTCAATAAAGTTATATCAAATTTTTCTTGGACAAAAAAATCACTCTACCCCTCTTTAGGTGTTCGTATTTTAACCTGTAAGAAGCTCGTTTTAATTTGGAAGACGTTTAACTTCAATTCAATTCGAAAAGTGTCCAACTCGACGTGAAAATGATAAATGCATATTTTACGTTGCGGCTAGACACACAATTTTGAGAATTATAGAATCTGTGGGACCTACCCAAGGCTGACTCGAGCGGTGCTTACTTCGACTAAATCCGATAAAATTTAAGAAAGTTATGTTAGTTCAAAGTGAAGCACTCAAAACGATGAGAACTCTCCGGAAAACCCAAAAGGTCCTCAAGATTTGGCACCATGGATCGATATTGGTGAGCTGCATAAAGTCGAACAGGCCCGTAATTACGAGAAAGCGAAGTGAGGGATTCGTTGGTCATGCAGCCGAGTGCAATGTCTCTGTAGGGCATGTCAGGTCAGTACAATCATGGTCGAAGAAGACCTCTACATCGACGCTCAATCTGGTGCGTCAAAATATTGGCGTCTGTACTGGTTGAAAATTTTGAGCGAAAAAAAACTTAATATGAATGCTGGGCTTCTCAGCATTCATTCTGCAAAGACTGAGCATGAAACGCTGTAGAAGCTCAGTCGCAGTTTTGAAAGAAGTCTTCACTTTAACCAGCTGAAATTCGGTCATCTGATCACCTGGTTTCTCGATATTTGACACTTGCAGTCTCTACATTGCGTACGATTAGCCAACATATTTTTGGACTAACTCATTTGCTTAGGACGTAGATATTCGAAGCCAAAATCGGCGACAGGGAGTGCTCTTTACCAAGGTTCACTTGCAGTTTTGACGAATTGCAACCAACACACAAATGCTCAAAGTGAACTCGAAACGTAAATTTTCTATGTCATTTCCCCTCCTTAAAGATGAGAAGATTGCAGGCTACAATACAAGCTTTAGACTGAGAATGCTTTCGTTGAAATGAACAAAATCGGTTGAAGCAGCTGCAGACTCATGCACATTTTCCTGCCAAATTTGGTACCAAATGAATTGTCGCAGCAAGGAGAAGGTCATAGACAGCAGGAAAATAAAATTTAATTAGGTTTAAGAATTTTAAAATTCAACTGGGCAGCACTATTTGCGCCTGGGGACATAGATAAGCGAGACTCGGCGACGGTGCTAGGTCGGGTCACAGTAATTAGGACCCTCCTTAATTGCGGCACTGGTTTTCAGGCTTCCATCAACTTTTTAATGGCGGTTGCATGCCCACTGGTAGGTAGGGTGATGCTAGGAGCATTTGTAAAATTTGGTGAGAAAGCCTTTATTTTGAACAAAGTTATCATGATGCGACGCAAAAAACGCGTTTTTGCATCGCAAACGTCGTTTGGTTGAATGTTTAGCGGCAGTACTGTATTTATGCCAACACAAACCACGTGCTGCAAAAAGGAAGGAAATTGATAATAGAAAGCAGATAAATCGGCTATTAAAGAAAAACAATGAAACAAAAGAAGAGAAGAAAGGAAGAAAAAGAGAAGTTAGAGGAAAGGAGGCGCGGTTTGTGAAAAAGGTGAGCAAGATGCAGGAGAAAAATGAGTGCTTTACTAATGCTCAAACAGTGCAAGTAAATGTGTAGGTTTTTAAATCTGAATAACTGAAATAGTAAAGGCAAAGTGGTGGGAAAAAAGAGAAACGCGGTGCAGTACAGGGGCTAATGATACTACTACCAAAGGTGCTAGACTAGCTGCAACCTGTGTTGGATGGACCTTATTGGTACTGGCATATGAAAGACAGTACGCACCCCAAAAGATTGCCCCGATGGGAGGTCATAAGCCGAACCTAGCTGCACACATTTTTTATCTGACGGATAGTTGATGTAAGACTCAATATATACCATTTTCAGTTGAAATTCGACGATTTTCAAGCCAAATTCAACGTTTTCTAAAATCAATTTCAACGAACTTCGAGTCAAATTTGACCTCTTCCTTGCAAGTTGTACGATTCAATCATTACTTCTTCTCAAAAAATTCCGGCATGTCAAAAGAGGATATCCAACGAAAATTTGAACTATTTCGCCATCTCTACTACTAGAAGTGTTAGAAAATTAGAACAATTTTTTAAAGGAAGAAAGTTAGAACTGAGGGCTACAACATACAAAGGATGAAATTAGATTAGAGATTCTAGTAGAATCAATTTTTAAGGAAGAAAATTATAACTGAAGGCTATCCAACGAAAATGAGAGCTATTTGGTCTTCTCTACTATTAGAACTGTTAGAAAATTAGAACGATTTTTTGAAGGAAGAAAATTAGAACTATTTCGCCTTGTCTAAACTTCGCCTTCTCACCATTTCGCTTTTTCATTTGTACAAGTTGATAATGCTCCGTGCAGTGTTCTCATTGACACCAGCAATCTGAGCAGCTTCGTGCGTGGTCCTTCTGTTGACGAACACCAGCTTGACGAAAATCTTCTTCTGACTCCGAGACACTTGACTGTATCGGCCGCGTCGCTGGCTTTGTTGAACGTCTTGTTGATTGTTGCTTATGTTGCCTGCAAACTGGCAAATCGCCCAATGACAAGAAAGAGTGGAGGGATCCGTTTATATGATGCAGGAAAGATTCCGGAAGAACGTTGAACTTGATCTGAAAAATGTTGAATTTGATTTGAAAAACGTTGAGTTTGGTTTGAAAAACGTTGAAGATCAACTGAAAATGGTATATATATATATATATATATATATATATATATAAATTTTCAAGCATAATAAAATTAAAAAAACGGTACTGCACCATTCGTCCCCTTATTGGGTAGGAGCACCACAAACCTGAGACTCTTGAAGTGAAGTTTTAAAGGAACGAGTCGTAACGAATTATTCAGTTAAATGAGAAAGGTCTTCGAGGCAGCAGGCAGGCTATGCAGGATTTAAATTGACAACGAGGCTTCAGTTCTTTAAAACTTAACTGCGTCGAGGCTTATAAGTTTGGGCACTTTTTGCGGGCAGAGTTTTCTGATGTCATGAAGTCTCACAAGCGTAAAACGAGTCAGCAGTGGCATTTTGACTTTTCTACGGAGTTGTAGAATATGAGTATAAGTGAGCAAATCACTCAGTGTAGGGATGATAGGGTGAAACCCCATTTTCAGGTCAATATTATGTCAAGGGGCTGAATCGCTTATCATAGTGCATGCAACTTGATTACTATAAGTATCTGTAGTCGGCTTATATGTATGGTTAAACAAAAATAATCGTGTCGCGAACGACTATTGAAATCCTTTCAACCCTACTGCTTAGGTTTTGTAACTGGGCGTTTTCCTCAACATCCGTCCACCGATATCACCGCTGCTGTATTGGTAACGTGGTATCTTAGTGACATAGGCTTCGTAATGAGCACATACATAGTATAGGGAAAGCTTGTAATGTGCCGCTTTGGCATACATAACGCGTTCCGACACTTACCGATCTAACTTTTGTGTCAGCACATTCCTGGAATGGCACTCCCACTGCTTCGCCCTTACTCTGGCTCTGTAACACATAGCACTCTCAGCAGACGCGACAGAAAGTTTCGGAAGTGCTGCCTGCTCACGATTTGCTTTAACTAGAACAGCATTGAAATTGCCCTCGAGTAATACGTGAACAGCACAGCAATCGAATGAACCTTTGACTAAGAAAAATTTTCAATGCTCTGGACCTCTCCTCTCAACCAAGTTTGTTTGTTTGAAATTATAGAACGAAGGCAACCACTAAAATACATGATAACTAGATAATTTACTTCGGATAATCGCGATGTCTAGGTAATACGGTGTCTTAAAAAATATATGCTCTGTTTGAGCGGGCAATACATTGCTGAAGTAAATACTTGTTGGAATTTGGCTATAAGCTGACCATATCACTTCACTCTGATTTTCTTAAACTCGAGAATAAAGTTGCAATGCACTGCAATTTATCCCAACGGATGTACTCTTAAATGTGCGACCACTGATCGAGGGACCATAGCATTTTTTGCACGCAAAGGCTACCAGCACGAACTGGGGTTTTAATGAGAAAGGAAAAAGTATTAGGTTTAGTCATAAATTTTGCAACAAAATTTGTCTTCTAGCAAAAATAAGATCATACCACAAAGGGAAAATGATTGACTTAAACGAAGTATTTGCCGTTATTCTTAATGAGCTTCTTCCGCTTTTCACGAACTTAGTGGATTACATCTCTTAAGAATTTGATCGGTTCCAACCTGAAGAAGTCGTGCATCACTGCCGTGACCTCATCGATTTCGACGAAGCTCCTACCATTGAGGAAGTGATCCATCGGCAGAAGCAGATGGCACTCAGACGGCACAAGGTCCGGGGTGTATGATGGTTGCTTGATTTTGGTCCAGCCCAATTCCTAGCTTTTTTCCAGTGTCTTAGGTGCCGTAAGTGCTCGCCTGTTGCCCTGATGGACGAAACATTGGCTCGTATCGACTTCTTTCTCCACCAATTTTTGCTGTAACTGGTCGACTTGTTGGCAAAAGCGAGCGTCGAGGATGGTTTGACTAGTGGAGCATCTACCGATGCACTGGACCACTGCGCATCCACCAAACACACAGCAGGACCTTCTTTCGGTGGAGCTCCGGTCTTGACGTCGGAACCTTGGCCCGTTGCGTTCCATCCATTGCTTTCCGGCTTTACAGTTGCAGTGAAGCATCCGCTTTTCATCGCTGTTGAGGATTTGATCCAGGCCCCTCGCTTGAACGGTGCAGGAGCCCTCGGCAGTCGGAAGCACAACGATTTACTTGAGTTTCGGTCAAAGCATAAGGCACTGACAAAGGCAATTTTGGTGACCTTCCAATGGAGGTCAGCGGTGAGCCCTTGCGTGGTTTGAGAAGAATTCGACTTGACGGATTTGCGTACGCACCCGTTGTTTACCGCAGTTGGTCTTGTCCTGTCCGGCAGTGGTTAGTCTTTAATGCCTTCTAGCGGAAAAGAACTGCTGATACCATCTCCAATAACTTGTTCGGTTAGGAGTTAACTTGCAGGTGGCTTAATCAATGTGCTTGACCCCCGCCGCTTGCTGCCGAGCTTGAGCTAATTGAATATGAATTCATACACCTTTCCACTTTGAGTGATCATTATTCTAGTGAATAAAACTTTTCATCAACGCAAGGAAAACCAACGACTCATAACTCAAAATGATCGCTAGGAAACAAGCACTCAAAATGAATATAACACTTCAGCGGGTTTACTTTGAGTTCCAGAAAAAAACTGAAATCTTGCGAAATTTAAGACTCAACTCAATAGAAGCGCTGAAGGCTATGAGATGTAGTGATCGTTTGGTTTATTGGGGTTATCTGCTCAAATGAGTTGACAATTTTGTTCGAGCTCGAATAAAGGAGCGGAACTGCGGCACGGACAGTCTGCCATATGCCGAAGCATGCATGCGACTCCTGCATAGTCCAACACGTCTAAAATTCGTAGCTGTGATCGAAATACACATGCAATAATTTTGACAAATTATTGTCAAAATTACTGCATGTTCTCGGTCACAGTTTGCTTTTTGCAGTTTCATCGCGATAAATGATATAGAATTACCACAACAAGTTTGTGATCCCTCGTTCAGTGCTCTCATGTTCGAGAGTACCTATTCTTCCATATTTTTTAGTTCGTTGCGCTTTGCTTTAGAGTTCAAAGAGAGAGTAAGGTAGTCAAGTTGTCAGTTTACAGCTAAATTGTTACAAGCGCTTACTCCATAAGCAAGCAAATGAGTGCAAAATCTAATGTTTTGGCAGGTGCACAGTGCAATCCTGGCCATTCGCGCGTCAGAGAATTTCTGCCTTTACACCCGAGCTTTGCAGTAGCTTCACTGGTAGAGCAGTGCAATGCTCGTTCGAACAGAGTTTAGATTTTTTGAGACACCCACATCTCGACACTGCAGCGTGTCCGTTGTGGTATGTTGTTGGCGTTCAATCCATAATACTGGTAAAAGTGATGCATTTTTAATACTCTTGTCGATGAGGTGGGATCGCTCCAAATTATCAATGACTGCTCACAGTTCACGGTTTGCGGAGGAGCGGTATTTTAATCTCTATTGGTCGGGTTTTTCAAGAAGTGGATAATGTTTACGAATCGCTCAGTATGTTTCGGCAATATTATGTTCCTTTAGTTAGCAGCTTCAAGGTGAGGGTGGGATGGCCACCACTTATTCTGATGGATAGAGTGCAGTGGAAGATCCTGCTGTGATGCTTGAATAGGAAGGTGGAAATACCTGAACGACACTGATGCGCTGAAAAGCAGAAATCAAGACTCAAAATTGAAGAGTCTGCATGTCAAGTATGCGCAGTGGGGCGCTTGTGAGTTGCCGACGTCGTCCAGCAAAATCGGCAGTTTTATGTTCAGAAAGAGTATTCCAGTGTTCAGCGGTTTAAGAATGCGGCTTCCCATGTTTCTGAGGAATGAGATAAGAACGGTGCAAAAAGAACGCATGTGGCCAAGCGCTGGAAAGTCATGAGAAGTGTGCTAGTTCGAAAGTCTATGTTTCTTATTTATTTAAGGGTTAATTTATGCGTGCCCCCCCCCCACTTTGATCGATTACATAGTCTGTTTCGACGGTTATGCACTCAATCGAAGTCATAGCCTCTGCTTGGTGTGGTATTGTAGTCTCATCGAAGCTAACCTTTAAGGCGGAATCGTGAGGCGACATTCTGGCATCGCATTGAGTATGTCTGGAAGGCTCAATTGAAATTAGCAACTCGCGGTTACTCCCCGCGAGGCGATGACTTGAAGGGGTTTTCCTCAGAAATGCTGTTGCGCTTCGCCAACTCTCCCTCAATGAAAGCGTCACGCTATTCTCTCTAGAAGCTTCTCTCTCGTTAGGAGCAGAGAAAGCGTGGTTGAAATCACAACAAACGACAGGGGATGGAGGCGGTAGGGTACTGTAAGTAAACAATTCAGCAACGCTTCAAGGCATGCTGTTAGTGCACCTGTGCGCATAACCAGCTGCAGCTATACGCACTCCGTTGCTCTGTGCTTCCCTGAAGGCTTCACAAAACCGACGGGATAGCCTATAGCTCGTAGCGTTTGATATTAGCCGTTCCATTCAAAAGGGAATGCCAG
This sequence comes from Heligmosomoides polygyrus polygyrus, assembly GCA_947396885.1. Taxonomy (NCBI): domain Eukaryota; kingdom Metazoa; phylum Nematoda; class Chromadorea; order Rhabditida; family Heligmosomidae; genus Heligmosomoides; species Heligmosomoides polygyrus. The sequence goes on along the minus strand of OX377204.1, from coordinate 68,982,565 downwards.
ATAAAGGCTAATGATGTGAAAGTTTTGAGGCGACATAATGGAAAACTTGTTCCACGTTTCTAAGTGGAAGTCACTGGAAATGGAGCTCCGACTTCCGCTCCGTTTCAAATGCAGCAGAGCTTCCCTGGCTTGGACATTACCCAGCCTCTTATCTCTTCATGTTCATATGGAGCTGCTGATGTGCAGTGGCAATGCATCTCTTGAAATTTTCCATTGAGCTCTCACTCGGTTGTCACAATTAACAATATTGCTTACCATTATCTCATATTGGGTTGCCTGTATTTGCAGAGCCTGTGACTGAAAAAAATTCTTTAGAAGTGAGTTCTACTATGACTCGTTATTGGTGATCGTAATCCTCACATTTTTACTGCTACTGCTCAACTCCGTATCGAGCTGGGTTGGCTGTGACTAAAAAACTACCTTTAGAGGAGAACGTGCTAAGAAGAGAGAACCAAAATTCTAACACTTCCGACTTATGGTCTTGCGCATTTAATGCCACTCACCTCGGACTCAAGTTGGGTTACCTGAAAAATTGAAAAACGCTCTTTTGAAAAGATCATTCTAAAAGGAAATTCCGGGTTCCGGCAAATGTAACTTGTGGCCCGATAAAGGGTAATGGGAGCAAACGTTGGAAATAATCAACCTTCATGTAGCGGTGGTGGGCAGATTTAGCACTGAGTCTAGGCTGGGCACAGGAACTTCATTTTACTCCCGAAAGCTTCAAGAGCTCCATCACAATACGAGGGCTCTTCAGCAAGTTCATGAGAGTTGGTCGGGCAGCTTGGAAGGACAAGCACTATTACCACCATAGATGTACTCCTCCAGACTAACCTGATGAGATATACATTACCTTAAGATATACATTATACATTACATTGCCTTTACCTTACGAAATCATGTCGTGTCGTTTTACACGAAAGCTAAGAACTCTGTAGCAGACTAAGCGCACTTCACATGTTTTACGGAAACAACTGAACTGTGATTATTGCTAAGATTGTTAAGATGTGGGCCCATGTGTCAGCCTAAGATTCAGAACCTATTTTCTGAAGACTAAAAGGTACACTTAAAGGCACATACCTCCTCGTTTTTCGTTTCGTCGGCTTGAGTTTCATGCATATCTAAACAGTCGAACAAACCTTTGCGCGAACTCTTGCAGAGGTACGGTATTTTGAAAAGAAAATTGTCGTAGTGCCCTTCACGCCTGATCGTTACTGCCGGAAGCGCCAGAAGGAGAGCGAAAATCGCCACCAAAATAGAAAGAAGCTACTTCTACAACACTTCATGTGCCCTCGGAACTACTATTTATACATTATCTTTGTCATATAAGTGTAGATAGGTGCATAGAGTATAATAAATACAAAATGTTTAATTGGTTGAACGTTGGTGCTGGGGCAAAGCGGACTTCATACAAGTGTAGATGTGCTCTACTTTTGAATACGCTCCTATTTATTTTTCACTTTTTAATAAATTTATGAATTTCTTCAGCATTCATTTTTGTATCAAATCAGGTCTTGCTTTTTTGGGGTCTTTTTGTGTTTCTTCTAAAGCAGTAACCGATTTTGCGCCAGTTTTTGGGTACCCTCAAATAATAATGGAACATGTCAGAAATTCGTACAGTGGCGTGCTCTTTTAAAAATCCAAATAATTCAAAATGATACTGAAGTACTGAAGTCAATCTCTCGAACACAACTGTGCATGAGTAGTAGCCTCTATTCTGGTAAAGGACCCTAGAGTGTGACTTTGCACCTGACGATTTAATGCCGCACATCTATGAAAAAGTGCTCCACATCAAAACCCAGGGGAGTCAGGACATGGCAAATTAGTGTTACGTACGTACGTTTGATTAGATTCTCCTGAACACTCTTCTTGGTTAGCGGATTGGCATCCTCATCTAATGACTCCAGGTCTGTCTGAAAGCTGATGGGGTTCAGATTTGCGGCCACCAACATATGTAGAGAGCTCGATATTTTGGGCACTCACTTTGTCCTCTCTTGCGCAGTGTTCAGGTGGTCCAAGATTGAAGGTGAATTTTTCCACCTTGGCTTGCTTCGGGTGCTTCGGTTTGCCCTTCACACGGCTGCCATGATGATGCTTGACGTTCTTCTTGCTGTGGTGATGACTATGACCAGCTGAAGTGACATACTTCCAATTCTTTTATGTTAACTTTGATTTAGGGCGCGTTTATTTACTTACTAAAATTTTTATTTGGTGTTAATTTGTGAACATGTGCTTTTATTATTAAGCAGCACAAAGTGCAGACTCCGTCCAAATATCGGATGATTTTATAAAATTTATCGAATCGCCGTTTTACATCAGGCCAGATTAGGGCATTGGCCATATCTTATCGGGGGGGGGGGGGGGGTTCCTTTTTTTTGTACAGAAAGCAGGCGTTCTCGTGTCCAAGTAACCATAGCCTGGAGCTTGCTCTCCTACAGGTGGAGTATAAACAGCAGCACCTGTGCGTTAACGTGAAACAGCGGAAGGTTCTTTCAGTGTTGGAGCTCTGTACGTACGGTAAGGTTATCGACGGAGGATAATTTTGAAGAAAAACAAAACATGTCGACGCAGCAAATACTTTGGACCCCAGTCCTCGGAAGTCCATCAAAAGGGCATCCACCAACGGCAACTAACCGCAGCCTTACCATCAAGAAAATATATTGTTCCTAGTATGCGGCTCACGAACGATTGTATTTGGATACATTTGCCCTTCGTTCTTCGTGGAAACGCCTTTGGGCTTAATTTCTTGTTGGAGCCTCACCGGTTGACGTGCGCACCAACATTTCGAAGATGACGGATGGGCATTCTGCGCACCGCGGTTTATGCTGTATTACCGGCAATGAATTCTTCGTGTAATGGCACCGTAGTGGCTCGCGAAGGTGGATTACTTTGTTATGCACATTAATCCTCAGTGATCTCAATGCTTTCTCCATAGAGCTTCAAGAAAAACTGAAAACTCGTATAGGCTTAAGGTCCCAAGTGTCTTTGAGCGAAAGCCTAAGGTTATAAGCTAATTCGGCTGTGCCCAAAAGTTTGACAAAAACAGAGAAGCTCGAGTTAAAACACACGCAAAGGGCTTACACTTTCCATTAAATGGGGATGAATGGGGGCGTTCAAGCTGGTATAGATGGTATGCAGCTGGTATGAAGTGAGTGCTCATTTGGGAGGTTATGGAAGCCGCCTGCAAAGGATCTTTACAACCCTAAAATTTTTCTCTCCGTGTGAAAATAAAACTACCTTTATGATTACTGGGGGCTATTCTAAAACAATGTGGGACTTTCCAGTTGGAATTTTCCGAACAGCAGTATTGTCTAGGCGTTTTTTCTCTTTGTCTCATTATTCCATTATTTTAATCTGCAATGGATTCCACCTGTGGTTAAGGGAAACGCAAAAAAGGCTTGGATCCCTTTTTTGCATTTTCTTTCTGAGCTTTACACAGAGCGATGGTTTGAACTAAAACTTCAGCAAAAAATGACACTACTTGTCGTTTTTCGACGGTGGAAAAAGAGAAAAGAACACCTGACGACACCTCTCACCTGTTATGGTACTACAAAAATAGAGTTGAAAATGCATGCGTACATACTTCACACAGTTGCTCCACTCTCACGCAGAAAACAAACTCTATTTCTGACGCTTCTTAACACCAAGCACTGAGTTTAGGGCGAGTTGTTCCATAAAGCTGATCACTAGTTCCTCCTTCCAATAATTATACGGTATTGGCGCAATGGGCATCGGTAGTACTGTGTGAAAGGTGCTTTCGCTGCACGCTCCCCGAATCAGGACTTAATGTTCAGTTCCTGCCCAGGCCAACCATGCTTTCCATACGTACGTGGTTTGATAGGGAACGTTCCTTGGAAGGATAAAGCAATGACTTGTTCATGTCGTATTCGTTACGGGCCGTGATAGCTTTCCAAACGCTCTATTTACAGGATGGCCTATAGATACTACAGCAAAATTTGGCAGCATTGTTAGGACGGACTTGTCAACAGTTTTGAGTCCTCTAACAATAATTAAGTGGCACACATCTTTTGAAGATGCTCCCTACAATGATCATAGTTCCTGCTACTCGTAGTGCGGGGTATCTCAAAAAACGTATACACTGTTTGAAAGGTGATAACTTTGCTCACAGGAAAGTTACTGAGAAAGTTTAGGCACATATGAGTGCTTGAGAAAATGGAAATTTACTGACATATGAGAAGTAGGGATTGCGCTATGCACTCGTCTGAAACCTTGTATTTTACACTCGACTGGTTGTGGCTGGACGGAGTGCTTGTTACCATCCTGTTACTACTTGGCCAGATTAACCTGTGCTGCAAGCTGCTTTAACATTGCTTCGTCAGCCCACAGAATCCGTCCTGGGAAATGGGGCTTCTGCTCACATTTAAATTGTGCAATCAATAAACGCGCATGTCACGTGTTCTTCAAATGATTTTCAAGTCCCAAACGTTGAAAGAAACGCAGTGCAGGCTAATGTGACCAAGTAATAACAAGACTGCAACGATTGCGACAAGTATTCGGCCCATACACAGTCAATCGAGTCTGAAAGGTGAGGTTTAAGCGGGTGCATGGCGCAATCTTGACCATTTACACGCCACAGAAATCTCGTTACCCTGCGCTTTCATATGAGTCTCAAACATCTTCGAAAGCTTCGCTAGCTGCAATGTTCGAACCTTTCAAACAGTTCCTGCACCCTGAATTTTTCGCAAGCCGTAGTGTCTTTTTGAGTTTTACATTTTGAAAGAAGCACAAATCAGTCGATAGGTCCATTTTGTGAAGAAATTACAACATGTATTCAAGCGAAACACAATCAATTGTAAAATGCAAAATTTCAGATCAGTGCATAGCGCATTCCATTCCGTTCATATGTAAGAAAATTTCTATTTTCTTAAGCTTTCATATTAGTTCTTAACTTCTTTTTACTGCGTGCAAAACTATCCCCATTCAAACAGTGTATACATTTTCGAGGACCCTGCATAATAAATAGGAGTGGCTAGGCTATAGTTTGCAACGACTGGCTGTCTTCCCCAACTACGTACAGGAACACTCCCGTTATGTTTCTGATGTTACTTTCTGTTGTTGTTCACTGATTCACTGATCTTTTCCATGCGCCTGTTCTTACACTATGATTTTGGTTCCTAATTTCTTCGCACTGCAGAGCTATTCTGACGATTATCTATGAATGACATAATTAATCATTCATTATTGTATTCTAGCTGTTGCAAGTCGATGCCCCCAGTGCAGCGGCTGTGCCGTGGAACCTCAACCTGCCCCATGCGGTACCCGAAGCTGCCAAGGTCTAGACCCCGATGAGGTGTATTGGTCCAATGCCCCTAAGTGCCACTTCTGAAGTGGGGATTCCTCGGGTCCGTCCATTCACATCCCACTGAATTCAGTCTCTTCAGCACTGGACTGCAGCCAGCGAGTAACCGTGGGTAGATACTACCCGACGATAAGTTAATTGCCCGGCATTGAACACCACGGCCACGCGCAAGCATCCGCCCTGAGCGCTCTGCCCCTCCACATGCACCCCGGGGGGCCTAACAGGCAGGATCAACAAACCCAATAAACATACAACAATAATAATACCAGCAATACCAGACAACACGGCATGAACTCACTCACCGCATTCCCTCTAATTGCATACCGGGTACCAACCAGGGGTGCACATTTAACGGTTAACGATTTACCGGATTTAACGAATTAACGGCATTTTTCGTTAAAATTTGGCTTAACGACTTAATGGAAATTTTTAGAAATTTAACGGAATTTTTAACGGACGTTTTTCTCAGTGAGTTAATCAAATTTATCCTTAGTCTTCACTAATGTTGCAGGTCTCATCCTCCCTATTAGGACTGTTCCTAAAAGAACTATTGAGATCAGCAAGAACATTTTAATGTTTTCATGAATATGTTTTGGATTAAAAAAAATTCATTTCGGGTGCGCGAGTAGCGCAGTTGGAGGAGATGCCGGCTGTCGCGTGCCCCGATACCAGGTTTCTGGTTCGGATTTCCCGCCCAGGCCAACCAAGCCTTCCACCCTTCCGGGGTGAATTGGTACCAGACTTGTCTCTTGTTCATCGGCTGGCCACCGCAAGTCATTATATGCCCAAATACGCATTCAACCCGCCTCCACATCCCGTAGAAGTAGAATGCGTGGCGGGGATAGTGATTGAGTAATGCCGCCCTTTTCCTTCGAACCTTTGATGCATTTTGGACCTAGAAGTTTCTTCGCCGAGCCCACAAGCACGCCAACGAATCCACAAAGGTACTGGTCTAACCTCCTCGTAAGATATGCCTATCCTCACCTGGCGTTGCTTATCACAGAATAGTTTTGCCCGCCACCTGGAATAGTCCTGACGGAGAGAAAGTTTTCGTTCGCTGGACATATTTTAAACAATTTTAGAAAAGGCTAATAACAAAAACTAGGAAAGCTACTTTTTCTGAACGTTAACACGTTGACGACACAGCACACCTTTTCGGCAGTGTAGAGCCGTGTGACACGATGTCGTGTCACGGTCTCGACGTTGCAAAAAAATGGATTGGTCCCACACACCTGGCACTCGAAAATCGTGCGTTCGTCATCGTGTTCACATTCCACTGATAGGCTTTTAATTGTATCTTTATTAAATCATTTTTGTAATTAATGGGGTGATGCCGGCATCGAGACTGTATATGCTCGTAGAACAGTCACTCGAAACGGTTTCGCAAAAAAAAACTAAGAAAGGGGAACTCCGGGTTCGGCCTGATCGCACGCATCAAGATGCCTTGTCGGTGAGCATCTTGCATGGTGATTCCATACCTCTCTTGTAGATAATTTGTTACTGAAGGCTTATTTATTTTTCTGTGTTTGATGATGATGAACTGTTTTTTTTATATTGCAAAGTTACACTCCATCCCTTGAACTTTAGCTGTTGACCTCATGAATTTGAAACGTATAAGGTTTTCCTTGATTCTTTCACTTAAAAGAACGGTTTGCAGCTAATTGTACTTTTTAACGAAATTTAACGATTTACCGGAAATTTAACGAAAATTTTCCGTTAAAAAATTTCGTTAAAAAATTTAACGCACAGAATTTTGTGTGCGCCCCTGGTACCAACATAGATTTATCGCACTCCATTATGCCGACACGGTAGAATAGTTATAGGAGTCGATAACGCAATGATGAAATCGGAGTATAGCCGGCAGAGTGGAGTGAAGAGGAGAGGATGGAGACGCAGATGGGACGGGCGCTTCACTGTATTGATTACTCTGCGCCCTCAGCACTAGCGACCCCTCTTGGAAGGGTCGCCCTTCATCCGATCGGCAGTCGATGCCATGATGAGCAGGGACGACAACATGGCCAGGCCTCGCGTACTGGCTCCGGCTGAACTGAGTGGAAGCAGGCGGAAGGGCGACGACGGATCGGAGCGCCCCCACTCGCACTCGGTGCAGGCGTAGACTCACAGCCGACTCCGCAAGAGACGCTCGAGTGCGCGCGCTCCGCCAAGGATCGATTTCGGCGGAAGTGGGGCAGGCCGCGCGATGGGCGCCTCATCGGACGGCGCCGCGAGCCTGAACGCCCGCAGCAGGGCCGAGGAGACAGCGAAGGTCGCGAGACGCGACACTAAATTCATCAAGCTCTTGCAGAAATACGCAGTGCTGAAGAAGTGCAGGTGACTTGAAATATCACTTAACTTATTACGGTTTTGGTCCTTACTGACGAGGAAGGTCATAGAGGTGACCGTAGAGATTCTCAAAGCGACATAGGATTGTAGAGCGTTATCTGAGAAGCACCGAAATGCTTTCTAAATTTTCTGCCGACCTCTGCGTAGGTCAAAAATGGCCGAAAACTGCAGCTGCAACGCAAAACTGACTGCAGTACCCTTGTCGTGCCCTGAAATAATCCTGCAAAAGGTTTAGAGCCTCAATCATTACCAGGATGCAGGATTTGGCAAATTCCTATTAGAATCGAAAAGGCACATTCACGGAAGGTATCCACCAGCAATACAGCAGCGACTGGATGGCCGAGTGGATAACGCAGTGGACTTGTGGGAGGGTGGTCAAGGGGTCGCTTCCGGGGGTCGGGGTTTGTGAATTGTTAGCGGCGTTTTTTGCATTTTTATTAACACAGAGTGCATTTTGGCCTATGCTGGGTTCAGTGTTCGCTTTTCAACCTTTTTACCCTCTTGCAGTATGTGAGCCAAGCCAGTCTTCGTCGATTAGAGATACATAGCTAGCCATTATACCACGCTTGTCTTGTTGGTTTTCTCGTTAGATGCCATCCACGTGTGATTCCTTTATAATGGTTTCTATTTATTTTGGAAGTGCGTATCGTAGTAACCTTGTAGTGAGCATGGTCCACTATTTCTTTGATCCTTCATCGAAATATGCTAATCGTCTTTCGGGTTTCTAAGGAGAGCGCGTGTCTTGTGACGTTTGCTAATTCTACTGTGAATCAAAACTAGAACGTTCCATCAATGTTGCATTATTGGTTGCATTTCTGCCTATTTTCGTACCAACCACTCTTCCCTACTCTAATCGTAAGAGGGAAGGGGGCCGTTACACAAGTGCTCTCACGTCTGTAGGGTCGAAGAACTTTTTCGACAATAGGGGAGGGCATTTGGGATACTGATCACGAATCTGAAGTCCATTTTTTGTTTCGGTGGATTACAGCAGGTGACGACATAAGTAGAGTGCGGCTAAGTGAGACAGGGTAGCCGCATTCCCTCCCTCACTCCATTCGTCTAGGAATGTTATTACCAATCTCGAATTTGGCACAAGTTTTTGGCTCTTAAAATTTTCAAAGGTTGTTTTTAGTTCACAATACCTTGGGAACGACGTGCAGAAAGATGAAGAAAACCGCGGTGCTGAGGCAGTTTTTCACAGCATCCATGTCTACTTCCAACTTGCTGTAATCTTCTGTTATACCGAAAACGGATGTCAGATTCGTGATAATCATTCTAAATACTCTTAAACAAGCTTTGTGCGAAGGAACTTCGTCATTTGGAGAATCGGGAGTCCGAGTCTCTGTACCTGCAGTGCATCCCCACTTCCTTGCACCCCCTAGAGTAGGGAAGAGCTGTCAAATGAGGTTACTACGAGACACCCTTCTAAAACTAACACAAATCGTTATAAAGGGATCACACATGGATAGCATCTAACGAGAGACCCAACAAGACAAGCGTGGTTTAATGGCCAGCGATGTATCTCTAATCGGAGAAGGCTGGCTTGGCTCACATCTGTAAGAGGCTAAAAAGGTAAAGAGCGAAAACTGAACCCTGCAAAGGCAAAAATTCACTCTATGTTAATAAAAATGCAAAAAACTCCATTCGCAGTGCACAAGCCTCAATCCCGGAGCCGATCCTTTGTCCACCCTCCTGCAAGTCCACTGCGTTATCCTTTCACCCATCGAGGCGCTGCTGTGTTGCTGGTGGATGTCTCCCGTGAATGGGCCTTCTCGCTTCTATTAGGAATTTGCTAAACCTCGCGTTCTAGCAATGATTGAAGCTCCAAACCCTTTGTAGGATTATTTCAAGGCACGACAAGGGTATTCCAGGCGTCAGTTTTGCGTTATCGGCCCGCGCTAAAGCGCTGCAGTTTTCGGCTATTTTTGCTCTACGCAGAGGTCGGCAGAAAATTTAGAAAGCATTGCGGTGCTTCTCAGACAACGCTCTACAATCCTATGTCGCTTTGAGATTCTTCAAGGTCACCTCTATGACCTTCCTCGTCAGTAGGCCAAAACCGTAATTAATTAACTAATATTTGAAGTCACCTACACTTCTTCAGCACTGCGTATTTCTGCAAGAGCTTGATGAAAGTTAGAATACAATAATGAATGATTAATTATGTGATTCAAGGATAATTGCCAGAATAGCTCTGCATGTGAAGAAACGAGGAACCAAAATCACAGTGTAAGAGCTCGCTCACGACAAATTGTCCTACACTCAAGTCTTACATATACGGAAATACTCTTTCACATATGTATCACCTGATTCATTTTTTCCGTTTTGTTGAGTGCTTCGATTGTTTCTTAACTCCCTTGCAGTCCTCATACTTGGAGAGTTTTGACCAATTTGGCGCTTCGCCTGAAATACTGGTAGAAGCGTAGGATATTGCCTTACTCAATTTCCTAGAGTGAGACCGCCTCCTTTTATGAATGGCGATGCTAATGCAGAATCCCAAAGGTGAAAGTGGTATGCAGACGTATGGATCCGCTCGCAGACCTTCGCTGCCTTTCCTCTTCAAGTAAGGATGAAGGGACGCTGCCTACATATCAAGCCCCACTGATATAAGTTTAACTTTTCGGACACCGCTTCGCGAAAGTTAATAATGGTGGTATCCTCTTTTAGGCGTATGCAAAATGTCGCCGTTTCTTCACACAGAACGTAATGCCTCGTGGAGTCGGATGGGCAGAGAACGGACTAACGTCCATGAACAGGCCAATTCAACACTGCAGATCGCCATAATTCCTTCGCCTCTATGCCGCGTGCGGTCTTTGTACCCACGCATTTGCTTTCACGCGTTTAACATATCTTAGAGCACGCTCTAAACTGCGGGAAGCCTCCAAAACGTGTTCTGGGGGCACGTTAGACGCGTGAAGAAAAAGCGAGATCATTATTTAGCCGGATTATTTTGGCGAACCGCGGCTTTTGATTAATTGCCAGCACGGTGGTCGTCCTGAAACATCTTGGCGATAGAGCGCGAAATCGTCCCTTCTTGCAAGAGAAGGATACCAATGTCAGTGGCGCTTTGATATGAATGTATATCACTAAATAGGGTTCTAAACGATAATTCCAAATGTGTGTCCCATTTTTATTAAACGCGTCTGGGAACTGAGTTCTGAACCTCCAATCACAGGAGGACGAGCTCAGCTAGGATTGAAACAGCGCCGCCTGCGGAGCAGTGGTGGAGCAGCGGATAAAGGAGCGCCATAGCTAGACGGAGTGGTTTGTTACTCGATTCTCCTGTTGCGCACCATATCAGCACTTCTTAATAAAGTTCCACCACAATCAAATAAAGCACTCTCTGTGAAATCGCAACGAAAAAGAAAGGATCACTTCAATGTGGCAGAGTGCCGCCGGGAACTGAGGCTACTTGTTTGCGTTGCAAAAAACTGAACGAATTCAAATTTGGTGGTCGTTCAAAGAAGACCAAGTTTTCCGTCCTTTAGTCGTCGGTGGTGGTTTTGTCTAGGGGAAGCTCTCATATTTCCACTATACTGTGCTTTCCCCATAGCAAGCTGCGGAGGCTGCGCCAAATCTCCTCACATCGTTCAGCGTGGAGCGCTTTCTAAGTGGGACTCCAGGATGCGATCCATATAAGCTTCTCATAAGAAGCTTACTCTATGGGAGAAGGCACAGTTGAGTTAAAGTCAAAGGAAGGGATCCAGAATGCTGCCCATCTCTCGAGTAGCGGCAGTGGAAGAGATGCGATTAGCCACCGCCCAACAAACGGCCGCCTTGGCTGACCGTACTACCGTCGCTTTCGAAGATTACCACCTCGGCGAGACGCGCGTCGCTGGCGGCGTAACGGCAGTGGAATAGTGGAGAACTTCGAGGCATATGAAGCCTCGCTCGACATGGTGAGACTGTTCTGAACAAAGTTTAACAACTGAATGCTTACCAAATCCGCTACTGCTGGCCGACTCTGGTTCTTGTCATTTGTCGATCGGGAGTGATGTTTGTCACCTGTCGATCGAGAGTGAGTTGTTGATCTAGACTGATTCTTGTCAGCTGTCGATTGAGAGCTGTGGGTCGTGGCAGGATGATGCTTATGCTCAGAGTTCGATAGAGAACGAACACTCTGATGAGTCATCTGAAAAATCTCAACTTAGATATCAAGAGGAAACTACGATGAGTGGAATCTGCCAATTACAGGCCACCACATTCTATTCTTGCATGGTATCGTGCGCAGCTTTATTGTTTTATTGCTCGCCTGAGCTAAGCAATAAGATGCTACAGACTATGGAGTGCCCATCAAGGGACGTCAATTTGGCCGACTTAATCTACACTTTCACACTACAGCACTTATGAATGAAACGATAACGAAACGATGAAAGAACAATAGATGAAAGCGATTTGTTAATTGTTCTTCAAATCAGTTGGAGTGCAAGCCGATGAAATCATGCCTGCGCGCATAGGAGATTGTGTGGTCCAAAGGCGTTAGAAGTGGTGCACTATCTTTACTAGGTTTTACTAGGTTTAATTGCCCAAGTTTAAGACTCTGAAGAAGGCGACATCGCCGAAACGTTAGACGTCAATAAAGCGTGTAATATCCGGTTTCGAGTTCAACACCACATTAGACAATTGGACAACGATCAATGCCGAGATTCATCGAGGGTCGAACCTGGCATCTTTACTAGTGTTTCTTTTTGGGTACACTAAACGAAGGTCGTTAAATGAGATGTCTAGAATGTTCAAAATCAGATTCTAAACTTCGTAGATAATAAAACGTGCTGCTCAAATTCAAGGTAAGCGAAAGAGCGATACGCTTCTCGATTGCCAAGCTTCATGCAAACTGCAATTGTGTCACCAATGTAAGCGTCTGGATGCCTTGCTCACGTGCGTTGCGCGATTTCATTGACCACAGCTTAACAAAATGTCTTGCTTTATTGCTTTCAGAGTAAGATATAGAACGCAACTTCAACTAATGGATTAAAGACGGTGTGGGCAATTAAAAAATGAAAAAAATCGGTACACACGTTTTATGAGTTGCTTCATGGAGGCGCTTTTTATACGCTATTCCACTTCTTCGTGTTCTTTCACATTTTATTTCCACAGTCGCTGCATCAGCAGCACATTGAAGTTCAGTGCTTCATACCTACGAGCAACTGGCCACAGACGTGGTGGATAAGGGTTGGCGATGGGCATGAGGTGGCGAGATGTCCAACCAATGACATCGAGCATCGATTAGCGCGCAAAGGCTCGACGGCGAGAGTTATCAAGCAAGAAAGTGCGTCGAAGGTTGAGAATGAGGAAATGGGAGATAGCGCAGGAAAACGCTCAACGCTGACGGTCAGGGATGACCCAAGACAAGAGAGTGCAGCGAGGCGAGCGACGCAGGCAATCGATATAACATCACGCATTTTCAATTTCCTTTCGTTACATTGCTGTTGTTGTTGTTGCTGATTGTCGCGCACTATGGATATATTCTCGCTTCCGAGAAGAGAACAGAGGAAGAGGCGGTCAGAATCCTGCAAGTTAAGTTAGCCTTAACGCTTAAGCGTTAGTTGAGGTCGCCATACGTTTGCGTCTCTGCTTTTCTGTTACTGGTCGGCACCCACAAGAAACCCGCCCACATTCCTCCCTCTCCAGCACGGCGCTACCACGAGAGTGGTGCCCATTAGTACCGACCGCGCTGTGGTGCATAGTTTCTAACGGAATACGTCTGAAATCGATATGCACTCCACAAACTTGCTGTATGTGGATAAGTTGCTGGATAAAGAATCGAATATTTCTGGTTCGTAGCGCGCCAATACTACCATAGATATTTGGGCAACGGATGTTCGCATCGACTGCCGTGGGCGACATGAAGGTAAAATATATGAGACGCCAAACGCCTGCTCGCCTTACCATTCGCGCTGTGACATCCGCCGCGGCAGGTCTCGTGTGGAGACGACAACGGTTCAACAAACGAAACAAGCGTAGTTCTACGTCAGAATTCGAAGGCTATATAATGAGCTCCACCACAATACATTCACAACTTGCGTTAATGGGGAATTTTTAAAATTGGAATTCAAAGAATGCTCAGTTTTGCGCAACCTTCTAACGTGGTGTACAAGGAAGATTTCTGGGCTGAAACTTCACGTAGAATTCAACTTCATCGTCGAAATACCTATATCATACAAGAGCAGGTGCCAAAAAAATGAGAGAGTTCTGCACAAGGATGATAAGGCAACTCACCGGGCAGTTTGAAATATCTAATATTGTTGCATAAAGCTAGATAGGACATCAACTTTGGTGGACACTTTACCTTGACTTTGACAGCTATGTCTTGTTGCATAACAATAAAAATTCATGAGCACGTTGAGAAATTAGAAAAAATTCGAGGGCTGTGTGCTAGAGCGACCTAGTTGGATTTTGCTTTGAATGCCTTGTTTTGAAGGGGTCGATGTGACGCCGATGCCATTCTTACTAATCGCTCTCTGTTGGCCACCATCGCGACGATCTCCGTAAATGTACCACAAAGCGAACTCAAGCCTTTTTAGCCATTTATCCATCCTCCAGTGGTTATGTGTGTTCATAAACTTCGTACTTGAGTTTGGCGTAGAATCTTGGTTTAAAGGCATGTATCCAACGGCGTGATACGCACATTTACGCTTTTCAAGGATGTATTTGAATTCTATATAAAATTTCGGTGCAGAAATATAAGTTGCACACTGTGGTATCAGGTTTGCGAAGAATTGTTCTTTGTTTTCTATTTTTAAGAATCTCATCGATAACTGTAACAAACTTGTGGTGGAGCTCATTAGATAAAGTTTGAAATTTTGATAAAGAGTTACGTTCGTTTTGTTCCTTGAGCCGTCGTCTTGGAGATATGGAGACGACTCGAGGAACAAAACGAACGGCCTATCGCGCGCGCGACGGGTGTCACAGCTCGAGTGAGGACGACGAGCAGGCGTCCTCACTCGAGCTGTGACACCCGTCGCGTTTGGCATCGCAGCTATTGTAACCTGTGCGCACGCCCGGTTTACAATACTTGCAGTCAGAGCCGGAACATCGCGGTCGGATTCGGAGCGGAGCGCTCAGTATCCCTCAAATCCTCTTTGGTAAGCGTTTCTAAGATAGATTCGTATCCGCTCGTCCCGTCGTACGACAAAACCATTTCAACCATTCTAGGCGTTATTTTAGCCTTACCAGCCCGTACCGAGTCGGTACATTTTTAGACCACCCAGTGTCCTGCAGGAAAAACGAGCTCACTCTTGTCAGATGCCCTACAAGACCCTACAGGCCTTTTTAAGAATCGTTGGGGTAAGATCACAGGATCACAGACGTTCCTTGTCAGAGGCAGAACAAGTTTTTGTAGTTTTCTTTACATTGCCCTTTGTCTTTCTGCGGCTCTTACCCTACATGTGTTCGATAAGTACTAAACATCTAGCAGTCGACGTTTGAACTTCTGATGGTTACACGTTACTTTGTGTCCCTTTTCCAGCTGTGTAGCTCACCAGCAGAACTACATCTTGCTTCATGAATCATTCTCGTTTTTAACAGACAAGCCTACATGACTAGCGGTAGAACTCATCAAGAATTGAAATTTAAGGGGGGGGGGAGGAGGGGCAGTCCACAATGACTTGTAACTCCATTCAATAGAGGTACGCCGTGGGGCGATGCGACAGCCCGCAGGCACCCCTCTGCGTATCGCCCACGGTGAATGAGTCGACGCGCACGCATTCGCGCATAGCGCGGGAACTCAAACGGCTATTACGAGCAGCGTGAACGATTTTTTTTAAATACGTCAGAGTCAGGAACGTCAGGATCAAAGGGAGGGATCAAGTAAGGTAAGGCCGTTCATGTGTTATATTGAATGTTATTATGCATTCATGCGTGACTAGGAATTTACAACTCATTGTGGACTGCTCCCTCTCCCACCTCCCCCCCCCCCCCCGACTGTGATTAAACCGGCAGTCCTATACGGCGTTTGTGTTGCACGAAATTAAATATTTTACACAACACTGGTGTGCTCTATCGGTAGTGAACTGAGCTGGACATTCCAATAGCCGGAATCATGAAGAGGCGGAAGCAGGAGATGATCACGGTTATCCCTCCTCCTCCAAGCCGCGAGCGCTGATCGCACCCATGCACGTCCCGCAATACTTGGGCTAACGAATTGAAATCCGCTCGGTCGTTCTCACGCAGGTTTGATGGACTGCCCCCCCCCCCCCGTCCATCAGTAGTCGAAAAAGATTGACCTAGGCCCCTCTCGGTGCCACTTGCATTACGCGTACCTGCGTGTACAACGGGGGAAATTCAACGTCACCAACCCCGATTGCTATGCTCAAGGCGGTCGAAGCCAAGGACTGTCCCCCCGACCACGTGTTGCGCCCAGAGCGCGAAATATTTCCTTCTTAGCCCTGTGTGCCCATGGGGAGTCTGCGGCTAGGTTCTGCTAGGGCCGAACCAGGCTAGGGAAGGGATTCCAGGGTGTGTGCCACCAAAGCTGCTCGTGTGGAAACTGCTTTCGTCGCGTTCCAAATTCACGGAATCGGTCGCTTTCGAGTTGCAGCACGTTTATTTTTGATAACATTTCTGATAACACCGACCGATAGCCTCCCGCGGTGCATTGCACTGCGGGAGGTAGTCGGTCGGCGGGGTGGTCCCGCGCACGGGAAGTATACCAGCCTTCCACTCACCGCTGCCGACGATCCGCGGAAAATGGGTGTGCGGACTGCGGCTATTGGGCGCGCATTGGGTCCCGACTAGATTATTCCCCTTCCGCGGACACTTCCGCGGGACTATACCATAGGGGGAGGAGACCGGCTAGGGAAGGGACTCCAGGGGCCGTATGCTCGTGTTCCCCCGTTGGGGGAGAATCAATCAATATCAGCATATTATATTACGCCCCAATCCCCCATTGGGGGAGACTCGGGGTAGACGAGCATACGGCCCCAGGGTGTGTGCGACCAAAGCTGCTCGTGCTTGAACTGCTCTCGTCGCTTGATGGAAGTGCGCAGCTAGGTTCTGCGCTCTTTGAGCGCAGAGACAGGCAAGGGAAGGGACTCCAGGTTGTGCTGCATCCAAGCTACTCGTGCGAGAACCGCTCCCGTCTCCCAGGGTTCTCCTGTAGCGGCGGTGGAAGATCCGTGATACGCCACCGACCGAACAACGACCCTCCTCCATATCGACTGACAGTGGAGTTGGTGGATATCGAAAATTGCCGCGTCGAAACGACGCGACCGCACGCGGCTTGGCCGAGGAAGAAGAACCGCCACCGCAGAAGATATGCGAAATCACCTCTCGCCTCTCTCTACCGCCTCGCTTCCTTACCTAGTCGCTTCCCGTGGGAAGCGGGGAACGTTCCCAGGAACGTTCATGAATCCGACTACAGATGTAGCAGGGTATTCAATTACGGATAACCGTCAAGGTGAACCATTTCTAGGCGCTTTGCACTAAAGCATATATGAGGATAACGGAACTTTGACGGGTTAACGAAACTGGGCAAAACTTGGGGAGCGCTGCAACGGCATAGTATCTAGATTAGGCCCTCTTGATCACTAGGAAATGCCGTCGTCTATAGCAACAACCCTCACGAGTGAGATGCCACTCTTCTATAAGAATATTCTACTAGAATGTGCACAGAAAAGGAACTTTTCCTTACATTTGCACTCAGTTATGCGTTAAAATTTAACATTTAGGACGTACTCTGGGTGGCCTTCCATTACACATAATTACCACAGCAGTACATGTGGATAGAAGTGGAACAGAAACCACTGCCATGAAGTACATCTGGTAAAATGGATAACACTGACGTACTGTTTGCTTCTGTGGTTGTGTTGTTTACGATAATGATGTATTCATTATAGTCGTACATCTCAGCTAGTGATAGTTAATGGTGAGAATAGTGATTTAGAAGGGCCGCATAATGATTTCAGTTTGCTATTCCAGCGTGCTTCTCTGAGCTGTTCACCAAGATTTTTAAAACAGGCTTTATTTCGGCTGACGTTTCGGCGCCTTCGCCTTCTTCGGAGCCTGGAAAAGTCGAGAACATTAGTGAAACTATCCCCCCAAACGCCATTTCATCCTACAGAATAGTGTTCTCAAGACAGCTAGAGTAAAGGACCGATGTACCAGGTACAACATATCAACTAACCTTTCAGGTGATATGGAGATGGATGGAGATAGAGGGTGGGGTGAGTGAGTGAGCCCCGGATACACCCGACTTAAATACCCTGCAGGTCATATCTTGAGAACACTATTCTCTAGGATGAAATGGCGTTTGGGTGGATAGTTTCACAAATGTTCTCGACTTTTCCAGGCTCCGAAGAAGGCGAAGGCGCCGAAACGTCAGCCGAAATAAAGCCTGTTTTAAAAATCTTGGTGAACAGCTCAGAGAAGCACGCTGGAATAGTATACTCGATATGCCAAGATTTATCGAAAGTCGGACTTGGGCGATTTCAGTTTATTCTTGGGACGAATGAAGACGTATACCTAACAAACGTTCGAATGCTTTCATGTAGTAACAGGGTTGGTGTGAAAAACTCGTTTGCTGTTATCATAATTTAGAGTGTTCTTCTCTTTTCACAGTCTCATCTCGTTTTTGAGTTTTTTCATCCCTTTCACGTGAGGAGCATCTTCGAGTGTATCAAAATAAAATAAATAATTGAAAATAAGCATGATTATTAGTTTCGGGAGGCGGATTCAAAGGACGCCTTTGACGCGGAGGGGAATGCCAGCCGGTTCCTTCTTTTAGCTTAACCATGGGCGATTGTTGGCGAATTCCTAGTGTTGGCAGCCGATCACGTAAGCTTATGCTATGTTGAGTTGTGGATAGGAATCATGGCTAACTTCTAGAATTCAGAAGTCTTGATGCACATCGTACATCGTACATCTGGATTCAGAAAACGTGTGGTAGACATTATGGCGAATGAGTCGGGATTCAGAAGAAGTGACGCAGACGTCCTGTCATGTGCGTCGAGACTCAGCAATCGTTTCACAGACGTTATGCAACATGCGTCCGAATTCAGAAGACGAGTCACTGACGTCGTGCCATGTGTGTTGAGATGCAGATGACATGTCATAGGCGTCTTGGCACGTTTCCTGGCACTCAGTAAAAGTGCCATAGGAGTTATTCAGCATTTGTACGAAATTAAAATTTAGGATTAAAGACGTGACGTAGACGTCATACAGCGTCCCCAGATTCAGAAAAGTGCAACAGACTTTGTTCAACATGAGTTGGTTTTCCGGGAGCCTGCAACGAGTGTGTGAGTGCTTGAGGTTCACGTCATTTCTTTGACGGCACGTATATGAGCGGGTATTGGTTGGAGGGAGGGGTAGGAGAAGTGACTACAGGAATTGGGCGAGCACCGTTTCAGACAGTAAGCATTGTCCCAGTTGAGAGCGTATGGTGGCGCTCTGATGTGCGCTAGGAGTGTTTTGGCTTCTTTGTATTTACCTCTACGAGTATATTTGATGGTCAAAAGGTTTATTGGGAGGGCCATACTAGTGGAAATATGATGACATGTGCGCTCAGACACAGAGACAGGCGTGGTCTCTTTCTATCATGTGAGGTCACGCTAAACAACACTTATGAAGGACTTCTCATCATGGAGTGGTAGATGAGCGCCCTTGTAGTAGGATGAAGGGGACGAGCCGACAGTTCTGGCGGAATGCCTGAACAAACATTTCCAGTAAGCCCTTTTTTCTTCAGGACTGCCCGACGCTGTTGGCGGTCGGTCATGGTTCTGCACTCCATAGAATTGTGGTTTGTTTTACCACAAAATATGCAGAGGACCGATTGACGCTGACGCTGAGTCCTGCTGTTACGTTCCTCGAACGAATAGGTAGAACATAGTCGCTGTTCCACATAAGCCTTAGCGCAGATTTCGTTTTCTGTCTTTTTCTAGCGCACCAGGAATTCCTCGATTTTGAGAGTATCAGTGCTTTCATCTTTAATGAGGATGTCTCGCACAATTTCGTATGGAAACTTCTGTAGTATAGTTTCACTCCACGTGGGATCGCACATCTCCCGAATGTCGTACCCAACCGATACCATTTGGTTGATTTGAGTTTTTATTGTGTCAATGCATTCTCTGAAACTATGTCCTTGCTTCGACGCAGATCGCAAATCGAGTAGTTTCTGCACTATCGTTGACCTCTTTGTTGGTTTCTTGCCAAACCTGTTGGTGACGGTATCCACCATCCACTAATAATTCTCTGGTATGGGCTTTATACCTCTAATCACCTTCTCTGCTGGATCTTTGAGGCCCAGCAGAGATGGTGGTTCTTTGAGCAGGGCAATTTCTTCAAATGTGGAGATTTCACTGTTGTCGTGTACTAGTGTTTCGACTAACGCCCAGTACTCGGGAACCTTTTCTGGTTTCCATTAAACTACGATAGTTTTACTGACGGCACAGTCACTGATCGTGATCCCCTTGTCAGTTGTCTGACACTACTGTATTATTCAATGCAGCTGGAATCTCCATCACTGAGCTGGGTTACACCTGGGGCCGGATTCGTCATCAATTGCATAGTTTTGCATAGTTTCGCTTGCCAATTTTACTTGGCTTATACGTGAGCTAAGAAGCACAGAATTAGCTGTGCATTCCTCTTCACGTTTTTTGTCGTCATCAGGGTATACGATCTTCTGCGTATACGCTTCATACTTGTCGAAAAGCTTTTTAATGGCTTTCGCGCTAGCCAACATCACTTTCTTGTGGAAGAAGAACGACATTTCCAATTCTGTTTTGTTTAAAAAAATATCAGATAATTTAGGGCAGTAGGAGACACAAGGTTCGTTAATCGAACCTCTTGTGCAGTTGCGGTAGAGCAAGGCACAATATTTAGGGCTGAATTAGATCCAAGGACTGGCCAGGCCAACCACTTGCGCAGCTGATGTTGGGCACGGCACGAAATTCAGGGTTTATTAGCACCAAGGTATGGAAAGATCCCAATCTCTTCTCACACTAGTGCAAGCTGTGAAGCAAACTAGTTGCTTCGAAAAGAACAGGTTAGACTAGGCTAACTTCTTGGCTAGAGCCGATGCAACAGAAATGTCCTGGTTAAGAGCGTATGGTGGCGCTCTGATGTGCATTAGAAGTATTTTGGCTCCTTTGTGCTTACCTCTGCGAGTATGTTGGCTAGTCAGAAAGTTTATTGGAAGGACCGTAGTGGTCAGTGGTAGAATACGACGATATGCGAGCTCAGTCGACACAGACAGGCGTGGCCTTTATCTATCATGCGAAGTCATGTCAAACAAACCTATAGAGGGCTTCTCATAATGGAGTGGCAGATAAGCGCTCTAGGAGAAGGATGAAGGGGACGAACCCACAGTTCTGGCGGATCAAGCGGTTTCGACTGTTCGAATAGAATCTGTAGTTGTGCCCGAATGAACACTCGAATATCCGAATTCCAATAATTCTATTCGAAATCGAACATTCGTATTCAAACGTTCGAAAAATTGCGATTTTTTAATGTGTTCGTATTCGAATGCTCGATGCATTCATGTTTGAACCCTCATTCCCGATTGCTCGAAACGTTCGAGTTCGAACGTCCGATTGCTACGAAATCTGTGATCTAACGAAATAATCTATTTTTTCCTGCTTTAAGGCTCCAAGAAGAAATAATTTACGCTCCAATCAGAAAAGTGTGCGCCCTCATCGAGCACTTAGTGTTCTTCGAGCGCAGAACCAGGCCAGGGAAGGGAATCCAGGGTGTGTGTCATCTAAGCTGCTCGTGTGGAGACCGCTTTCGTCGCCCAGGGGAAGTCCACAGCTGGGTTCTGCGCTCTCGAGCGCGGAAATGCATACAGCTGGAAAATGCGCGGAAAACGCCAGCGAATAGTCAAAGTCAATAGTCAATAGAGTAGTCAAAACCCTTCGAATCTCAGCCACTCAATAGTAATGCAGAATCCCGCAACGCAGGAAAACCGAACCACTGACCTCCCTCGCATGAAGCAACGCAAAAAAAATCCAATCTGCCCCACAATCTCCTCTGAATCCGCAAGCACGCTATCAACATCGGGGGCACGTCCCCAGTGTGATTTTCTCTTATCGCTGCAGGTGGTTCTCCTTTGTCGCTCAGAATATGGAAAAGAATATGGAAAAATACCATAGGCCCGGACAAAAGACTGGACACTTTTCAAATGAAAATGGACATACTTCACGACAAATTGGACACTCCTCTCAACAAGTGTAACTCTATTGGAATCAACTGATCATCTTCCAAATCAAAACGAGATTTTCCGCATTAAACTAGAGACCCTCCAAATTGGTTAGAATAATAACTAAATAAAGAAGAATAATTCCTGACTAATTAGAATAGTTAGTTATTAGCCAAGAATGACAACTTTCCGTTTCGGTATTGCGCTAAAGTACGGGAAGTTACAGTAGGTAGGGGTACCCAATGGTAAGGTTATGGTCAGCGTTTTCGTCCAAACTTTGTCCATAGGGATACCTGGGGTGTTGATCACGAATTTGACCCTTTTGACAAAAGTGAATAAATGTGCAGAAGATGTGTAGGAAGCAAATTGGTAAAGGAGGCAGCAGACAGGAAAAAATGCCAAAATATTGCATAGCACGGGAATCGATCGTCTGGCCTAGCACCTGTGAGGCAGCATCATACCCTGCTGGGACACCGATTCGCTCGCCGCACAGCCTTTCTCCACTTCCCATACATCAGCGTGCGCACGTATGCAAGTGGGCATGCGCTGACGGTGCGATACTGTAGCCCTCCTTCGAGGACCCGAAGCTCTTTTAGTTGAAGGACTCAGCAAAAACGAAACATGTTTTTATTCTATATGAAGAGTGGACCACGGATCTCCCTCGATAGAGAGCCTTCGGGCTCTCTTGTTAAGAGGGATCTCGGGCCGCTTGTCGCAGGGCCACGTGGCGCGTCCCCGGGTGGTGGATAGGGGAATTAAACGCGAACCAAATGCGACCGTGTACTGCCCAGAGACGCAGGTGGGATGCAGGGGATGGACTCCTTGCTCCTGCTGTGTCGGGTCGACGCGTTCCTTGTGCGTGGGAGCGGCATGTTCGTGCACAGTGTGCGTGGATGTGTCCGTGACTGTGCGGATTGTAACTGTGTCGGCTCGGCCAAAAGCTTGCACTTGGTAGACTGGGAGTACATGTAAGGCGATTCGAGGCCGCCTTAAGTCTCGCCCCGTCCCTTCGGGCAGTCTGGCTGGCTGCCCGGAGTACCCCGCCCGCACGACAGAGCCTGACTAGCTACCCGTGTTGTATTCCAGTCAAACACAGCAGCACTAAAGGGCCTCATTCCCCTGACCCCGAAAGAGCCCCCATTTCTGCAGCGATGGGAAGGACGAGTACGGAGAGGCTGCTAAAATCTCAGGGCCTAACCAGGCTGCGCAAATCGAGAAGGACTAGGATGACGATCTGTACTTACAACGCCCGCACGCTTGCATCGGAAGCATCCGTCGTGGACCTGATGATGCAAGCCAGGAAGATCAAGTACGACGTCATCGGACTGACCGAGACGAGAAGACACCACCCCCTACACGCCGCCTACGACTCCGGAGAAGAACTGTTCCTCGGAACATGCGACAGCAGAGGAGTAGGCGGCGTTGGTGTCCTCGTCAACACGCACTTGGCCATGAACATCGATTCGTACGAGTCTCTGACAAGCCGAATCGGACGTCTGCGACTGAAGCGATGTGGTTCCGTGCCAGCTTTGACTGTATTCGTCGCGTATGCCCCAACATCCGACTACGACGACGAAGAGGTCGAAGCCTTCTACGTGGAGCTGGAGAAGTTCTATAAGGAAGATCACACCTTCTACAAGGTGATCGTCGGCGACTTCAATGCCAAAATCGGACCACGAAGGTCGCCGGAAGAACTTCACATCGGAACCCACGGTTTGGAGTGGAACGAGCAAGGTGAAAGGCTGTCTGAGTTTATCATGTCGACCAAGACCATCCATGGAAACTCGCAGTTCCAGAAGCCTCCCTCCCTACGATGGACCTGGGAATCCCCCGGTGGCCAGTTCCACAACGAGATCGACCACATCATCTTCAACCGCAAGTATTGCCTGACCGACGTCTCCGTTGTCCCCAAGTTCTACACGGGATCGGACCACCGCCTCCTTCGCGCAAGGTTCCGCTTTTCGCGTCAAGGAGAGAAGGCCGCGAAGTTCAAGAAGAGGAGTCCCAGAACGACCATCAACTGGGACCTCTACACCTCTCTTGCCGGTCTTTGGGAAGATGCCGTCATGGACAACGTCGACGAGGAATACGACCGCTTCGTGCACCATCTCCACGATAGTGCTAAGGGAGCCGAGAGCTTGAAGACCACCAAGAGACGTCTGTCTCCGGAAACTCTCGAGCTGATACGCCAGCGTGGAGCAGCACGAGCGTCAGGCAACTACCAACTGACGTCCGAGCTTGCGAAGCTATGCAGAGAGGCGATAAAGGAGGATCTTAAGGAGAGAAGGGCGGAAGTGTTGGCTGAAGCTGCAGAGGCAGGGTTGAGCATCCGCAATGCCCGCCTGAACTTCGCCAACTTCAAGACCAAGATGACAGCTCTCCGACGTCCCGACGGAACCGTCACCTCTTCCAGAAGGACCATGGAGAGGGTCATCCACGACTTCTACTCCGATCTCTTCGATAGCCACGTCCACCTGCCCCCATGCCATCTTCCGCAGGATGGATACGTCGTCCCCTCTGTTCTCCCCTCCGAGATCCGACACGCCATCTCGTCGGTGAAGAAACGTACAGCACCCGGTCCCGACAGGATCAGACCCGAACACCTGAAGAACCTCCCGCCTACGCTCATCAACACCCTGGCGCGGCTCTTCACACGTTACCTGTCGGAGTGCAAGGTTCCATCTCAGTGGAAGACCAGCAGAACCGTCTTGCTGTACAAGAAGGGAGACGTGCACGACATTGGCAACTATCGCCCGATCTGCCTGCTGTCCGTAGTCTACAAGCTGTTCACTCGAGTTATCCTGAATAGGATTAGCAGAACGCTGGACGAAGGACAGCCATGCGAGCAAGCAGGATTTCGGAGAGGACTCAGCACGATCGACCACATACACACCATTACGGAGCTCATCGAAGTGTCGCGAGAGTACAAGCTGCCGCTGTGCCTTACGTTCATCGACCTGAAGAAGGCATTCGA
Source organism: Heligmosomoides polygyrus polygyrus (assembly GCA_947396885.1). NCBI lineage: Eukaryota > Metazoa > Nematoda > Chromadorea > Rhabditida > Heligmosomidae > Heligmosomoides > Heligmosomoides polygyrus. Next base: position 68,957,803 of record OX377204.1, on the reverse strand, counting down.
CTCCGTCGAAACTGAAGCGGTCATCGAAGCCCTGCTCACTCAGGGCGTTCCTACTCAGTACATCAGGGTCCTTCGAGAGCTGTACAGTGGATTCACGACCAAGATCTCACCATTCTACAACGACGTCGTCGTCGACGTGAAGAGAGGGGTTCGGCAAGGGGATACCATATCCCCGAAGCTCTTCAGCGCCACTCTCGAAAACGTCATGCGCGAACTAGAATGGGAAGACATGGGAGTGAAGGTCGACGGCCGGCAACTGCACCATCTTCGCTTCGCTGACGACATCGTGCTCATAACACCGAGCATCAGCCAGGCGGAGCGAATGCTGGCCGACTTCGATCGTGTATGTGGGAACGTTGGACTGCAGCTGAATCTTACGAAGACGATGTTCATGAGGAACGGATGGGTTTCTGATGCCCCATTCTCGCTCAACGGAACGAACATCTCCGAATGCTCCAGCTATGTGTATCTGGGTCGCGAAGTCAACATGGCCAACGACCTAGCACCAGAGCTGAGCAGGAGGAAAAGAGCGGCTTGGGGAGCTTTCAAGAGCGTCGAAGAAGTCGCGAAGAAGACGAAGAACGTCCGACTCCGTGCCCACCTATTCGACTCCACTGTTCTTCCTGCCCTAACATACGCCTCAGAGACCTGGGCTATACGAAAGCAGGATGAACACGCGATCAGCGTCGCGCAGCGTGGAATCGAGAGGACGATGCTCGGAGTGAAACGACTCATGCAAGTGAGAGAAGGCCTCCGGAGTTCCGAGCTTCGCCGACGCTCGAAGATCAGAGACGCTGTCGCGTGGGCCATGTTGTCGAAAATTAGGTGGGCCGGCCACGTAATGCGCTTCGCAGACACCCGCTGGACGAGAGCCATCACCGACTGGATTCCGCGGGATGTCAAAAGAACACCAGGACGCCCGCCAACGCGTTGGTCGGACTTCTTCGTGAAAGCCCTGAACAACCGATATGACGCTCTTCGTGTCCCTCGAGCGAGGAGGATCCATTGGACCACTCTGGCACGCGACAGGGACGAATGGAGACGCTGCTGGCAACCGCTCGAGCAATTCGATGATCAACGGGACGACAGGTGATACAGGTGATGAAGAGTGGAAATTCTCGCGGTACTATACATTTCCCCCGTTCAGACCTACGCCGAGACCTTCTCCTGGTTAGTTGGTTCTGATGCATTGTCACTTCCGACAGAGGAGTTGAAGCTTAAAGCTGAGATGGAATTGTATTTTTGACACCTTCTTCACTTCGAAAACGGATCCGCTTCCAAAAGAAGCTTAGAATACGCTGCGGCTGGTTTTCTTTCATCGCTCAGTATGTGGAAATCGACCTCATAAAACACATCTGGAATTGTAAGCGGTGAGGGTTATGGCAGGCCTTAACAGCCGTTAATTTGAAATAAGGTTAGAGGGGTGGCGAAAGGCAAGGTGTGCTATTCTCTCAATGTTTCGTATCGGATTGCTCACCGGGCATGAATTGTCAGTACATATAAATGAGAGGAAAAGCAAAAGGAGGGGAAATGAGGAAGCTGGCATTTATGGGAAAGATCTGATGATACGACAATCGAAGTCTGTTTGCCTAAAATTTGAATTTTGCAACTTTTACAACGGGTTCGAACGAATTGTTTGCGGCAATGCCATAACTGGCCAAACCAAAAAGAACTTCATGGATTGGACGATACAGTTTGTCCCAGTGTGGGTGATCTTATCCATATATTAGCGAAACGAAAGTCGGACATCAAGTGAGGCGAGCAAGTGCGAAGCCCACGTACAGGTGAGATCAGGGCACTTGTCATCAATATACAGGGTGTGTGAAAAAATGTATACACTGTTTTAAAGGTGATAACCTCGCGCACACCTCGAGTCTTCCTCGAGCAGTCACAGAGAGCGGTCGACTCTCACCACACTCCGTCGACCTCATCCGAGACTTGCTGGCCGTTTGAAGATAAGAAGACCCAGTCCAATACGCAGTTGCCGAGCGTGGGCTGTATGGCAAGAACATCAGCAGATTTTCTCCGCATCTGCACTCTCAATGTAAGGTCGATCTCAAGTGAGGTGCGTTTAACTGATTTCGAATCTGCAATGGAAGCGCTGAAGTTTGATGTAGTGGGACTATCTGAGACGAGGATATCGGGCTCTAGCCGAATAGATCTGCAAAGCGGCTTTTCAATATATAACGGTGGAAATTCGGAAAGTGGAAAAAAGTGGAGTTGGTTTCTACTTGAGATCGTCTCTGAATAGTCTCTGCAAATGTATTTTTCACTCGGATCGCATTATTGAGCTGATACTGAAACCCTCAAGTAGAAATATTTTACGAATCATCCAAGTGCACGCCCCTCACTCTGGTTATGATGACGAAGATTACGAAGAGTTTCTGGATATTCTGACAAACGTTATTGATAGGCGTGCGAATGCCCAAATAATCGTACTCGGTGATTTCAACGCCTCACCGGCAGCTCGCGAAGGGCAAGAGCGCTATATAGGCAAGTATGCTTCGGATAAGAGAAACGCTCGGGGACGAATGCTAGCCGAATTCTGCGAAGAACAGCGGTTATTTCTGGCGAACTCTTTTTTTAAAAAGAAAGCTAAGCTCAGATGGACATGGAGGAGCAGCGCGCTCGGACTTGAAAAAGAAATACACCATGTTCTGGTTAGTAGCATGCAGGGTGTGAAAGATGTCGCTGTCCTGAGCTCCATAAATGCTGGAAGCGACCACCGATTGGTGCGTTGTACACTACGTCTCAGACAAACAAGGAGAATCACAAGACCGTACAGAGGCACCCGAATCGTTGACAATGAGCTGCTTAGAAATTGTGCACAACCTCCTTGAAACCATGCCCCCGTCCGGAGATGCAGTTGAAGATTACGCAAAATTGAAGCACATCATAAATACTGCAACTGATCAAGCGACCCACTTTGAACCACTTCCTCCCCGAATTTCGGAGCACACGCGACAACTTTTACAGTTCCGTCGTAACCTGAAGTTCGGAAGAAATACTGATCTGCAGAATATCGAATACGCTGAAACGTGTAAGCTTGTTCGAAAATCACTCACAGAAGATCTTCGGCAACGTCATCTTGCGATTCTCACCAAAGCTTTACAGACGAACAAACTCAGAATCGGACGCCAACACCTCAAATACTCCCGCAAGACTTTGCCCATTCTCCGACACAGGCCTCTTCCCTTTACCCAGCCCACTTCCCCAAGCCTTCGTCGATCCCTGTCCACTTCCTCCTTGAATCCTGCAGACCCAATAGAAGAGACAGTCATGGCTGTGGAATCATTCTATAATGACCTCTATCGCTCCTCATATGGACCTCAGCTCCCGCCTGCAGACCCAATCGACTTACGACTGACCGTCGCCGAAGTTGAGGAAGCAATGAAAACGAGAAAATCAAGATCTGCTCCTGGTTCTGATAAGATTCAATCCTTCGCCCTCCGACCACTTGCAAGAACTATTTCTTCACCGGTCTGTCAGTTGCTCAACACTATGATAGCAACAAAAATCATTCCAGAAGAACTTACATTTGCTGACACGATCCTGTTGTACAAAAATGGAGATCCGACGGATGTTGCCAACTACGACCTATTTCCCTTCTGTCAACTATATATAAGATCCTCACGAAAGTGCTTAGTAACCGCTTGGAAAAACTTGTTGAAGCTCGTGCTATACTTCCATCAGAGCAGGCAGGTTTTCGAAAAAAGTTTTCCACAGTTGATCACATTCAAACACTGAACGAAATCATTGAAAAAACACGTGAATTCAACGTCTCAGCTTGTGTTATGTTCATCGACTTCAAGAAAGCTTTCGACAGCGTAGAGTTCCCGGCAATATGGTGTGCTCTTCATTCCTTCGGTATTGATAATAATATCATCAAGGTAATTCAACTGCTTTATGCCAATGGAAGTGCGATGATAAAAGTTGGAGATCGTCTGGCGAAATTGGAGATACAACGCGGAGTTCGTCAAGGTGACACGCTTTCCCCACTCCTCTTCGTACTTACTCTCCAATACGCACTGAATAATGTAAACTTTTCCAACAGAGGTATACAAGTAAATGGCAAGCTTCTATCCTACATGGCTTATGCCGACGATATAGTCCTGCTAGCGCGCTCCAGTGAGGAACTACAAACGATGGGTGCCGACTTGATGATGGAATCACAAAAAGTGGGACTGAGTATAAATTTAAAGAAGACCAAATGGATGCAAATTTGGAGCTGCAGCCACTCTGCGATCAACAGTGAAGAACGAGTGGAATTGAATTGCGACACAATACAGCGCGTCAATGAGTATGTGTATCTCGGCCAACTGATTACAACACCAAGAAATCAACAGAAGTTCGGAGACGCATACATGCTGGCCGTGCAATATTCTACAAACATAGAAAGTTCCTCTGCTCAAACACTGTGGCGATTTCCCTTAAAAGAAAGCTCATCAACACTTGCATCCTTCCAGCGGTAATATACGGATGCGAGTCATGGGCCTGGACTAAAGAAATGGCCATTAGTTTGCAGTCAGCTCAGCGACGTCTAGAGCGCGCTATATTCGGTATTCGCCTGGCTGACAAAATAAAAGCGAAAGAGATAAGAAGAAGATCTGGCTTGAAGGACTGGATGATATCCGCACTGAGGCGTAAATGGATATACGCCCATAAATTGTCACTGAATACGTGCACCTCCTGGGCTCGAGAAGCGACAAAGTGGCTGCCGTCTGGAAAAAGAAGTACGGGGCGACCGAGGACACGATGGCTCGACGATATAGCACGATATCGAGGACGAAAGGCAAAAGATGTGACCGACTGGGAATGGATGGTGAATGATGCAACCAAGAAATCTGCTGACCTCTTCGCAAGAAAGACTCGCGTATCTTTATGTCGTTGCGATGTAAGAATATAAATAAATAAATAAAATAAAACCTCGCGCACAGTAAAGGCACTCAAGAGGTTAAGGGCAAGAAAGAATGCTTTAAAAAATTGAAATTTTATGACATATGGATGTTGTGGCTTGCGCAAAGCACTAGTCTGAATTCTTTCATATTACACTCGATTGATTGTGTTTCACTTGAACACTTGCTGTAATTTCACCTTAAAGAGGCCGTGTTGATTAATTTGTGCTTTTTTAAAATTTAAAATTTAAAACACACTACGGCTTGCGAAGAATGGAAGGTATCCATGAAAAATGCATGTATGTAGTATCAGGTTGTCCGGAAAATTCAGCGCATTTTGAGTGCTTCAACTTGAACTACCATAACTTCCTCAAATCTTATCGAATTTAGTTGGAATAAGCACCTTTCGAGTCAGCACACCTTTGCCAATGGGCCGCCAGACGACCTATTCCATCAGCGAGAAAATTAGGTGGTCGAGAATCGACAAAATCCACAAAAGACGTTGGCATTGCCATAATTGGTGAAGGTTTTACTAGCGAGAAGTTTTGAAAGTGTTTGAAAAAGTGGTAGTTAGTAGGTGAGAGGCTTGGGGAATATGGTGGGTGATGCAGAGTTTAATACGTTTAGTTTTCGAATAGTGATTTGTGAAACGTGTGGGCAGGCATTATCGTGCAGAAGGATCGGGCCTCTTCTGTTGACCAATGCTGGCTGAAATTGACGCAATATGCGGTACATTTCGTCGATTTCCTTACAGTAGGACTCTCCTGTGATCGCTTAGCCTGTTGCCAAAAGGCCAAAAAGGCAAAAAGTTGTAGTGGATCACACCAGCCGCCGACCACGACACAGCGACCATTACCTTTTTTAGTGGAGGTTCGCCTTTAGAAAATGCCTTGGGGGTGCATCAGCGTCCAACCAAGAACGTTTCCTGTTATCACAGAGAACACACTTTTTATCACAAGTGATGATTCGATCCATAAACGGGTCAGTTTTGCTGCGTAAAAGTGGAGAAGAACAAATCTCGAAACGTGACAATTTCTGCCGCTCACTCAACTCGTGCGGCACCCACTTTTCGTGCCTTTTTCACCTTCCCAAGGCGTTTCAAAGCATCCGCAACAGCAGTTTTACTGACTTCGAGCTTTTTCACGACCCCGAAAACTGTTTGGGATTCTTTCGCCTCCACCAATTCCCTCAACCCGTCGTTCAGGATTGCTCTAGGTTGACCGCTACGGTTGTCATCTCCGAGGTTGAAATCTCCGATCCGAAATTTACTGAACCACTGGCGCACAGTGCTTTCTCCAGCTCTATTAGGCTCCACATTTGTTTGATTTGTCGAGCTGTCTCGGCTGCGGACTGTCCCAATTTGAAGTTAAAATAAAATATCTCTCGGAATTGCTCCTTCGACATACTTCAATAAGCGCTTCAAGAACAGAAATATAAAACAACGTTTAAGCATAAATTATTTAGTCAGATAGAACGAAAAATTTTGTACAGAAAGTAGCATTAATGCGCAATGCAGGTTGAATTTTACTTAATAATAGACGAATAAAAAATAATGACACAAAACGCTAACAACTTTCTGGACAAGCTAATATTATATTTTAATTCCCAACTTCTCTCTTCTTCAAACCTCGGCATGGTGAGTTATTATGTGTCAGAATTTTGTGCCACACGAGGTTTGTAAGATCCACATACGAACCTCGTGTGGCACAAAATACTGACACATTATATTTTAAAATTCTAACACTGCTTTTAGTAAAAGATTTGGAGCTGTTTGAGACTCGTTTGAAAGCAGTCGAAATTCCTGATAGCGGGGCTCATCAAGGGATATGGTGAAATGTTCCGTTGAATTGCTATAAGTCCTTGGTGAATCTGACCCCAGATTTACATTCAAATTGCCTCTATCAGATCACCTATCGTTAGAGCTGGACATCCTGGCTTATCTCAAGGTAGCGTTTATTGGTGCGGACCTTTTTGCTCTATCCTTTATGCTCCTATGACTGCTGTGCGCGTCCCGATATACGGATGAGTACTGACGGCTCTCATGAGGTGTGGATGTTGCGTTAGATCAAAAAGTGCCGATGGTGCAACGTGCAGGTTCGAGTCCCGCCTGGCAATAGAGTTTTTATAAAAAAAAAACACTTCCCGCTCGGTCAGGTACAGGCTCGAGTGCCGCCTGGCGCTAGTGTTTTTATCAACAAAAAAACAGTTGTAACGGCTCACAACCTCTATACCAGTCGCTTGAGGTTTAAAGAAACTTACTTGAAAGGCAGGTCTGTTTATAAGGAAGGAACCTGTAAAGGAAAGGTCTGTAGATCGATGCGAATCATTTCTCTAAAATAGTGATGGTATTACATCACGAATAATCGTGAGTTCGGTTGTTGCTAACCGAGACCTGTTTGCAGATCATTCTAGCCCGGTTTATGCTTCAGCTACTCTGGTTAGGCACACCAAAATAGTAAGTAATGACGCTATCATCTTGTCGTATCGAAGCCCTCGTATCGAAGCCCTTATCGTTTTTCTCTTTGAAGGTGTTCGTGTTCGTGTTTTTAAGTTCTTTTACCTCCGACTGAACAGTTCCATCACATCACAAAGACACGTATGTAGTTTTCATGGCTATGGAAGAGTTATACTAGTAATGAGTAATGGAAAGAATTACACTAGTAAGAGAGTGGGTGTAATTCTAGTATAATTCTTTCAGATTGCGAAGCCACAGTAAGAGGTGAGAAGTAGATTAAAGTCATGTTGAAAGCAAGGAGCCCTAAATCTCCGAGAGCTTATGTGTCAAACTAATAGCGCTGGCAAGAATAGATAAAAAACCAACGAAGACAAGCTACTCTTTGAAGCACTCCGTCCTTTTAAAATTAACGTTGTTGTCAATTGTATATTTTATAGATTCTGCTGCCCTGCTGTCCAGCTTCGCTGGGTTGTCGAAAGTAGATCCAACGCGTAAATCTTCGAAGTGTTGGCGAGTCCTTGGGGAGCATGCGTTTTGTTTCTCGCTGCAAAAGAAGGTTTTATAACTTCTGGAATAGAACATGTTCTGGCAGTAATCGTCTGGGTTCAATCAATTCCATCGCTGTCGATTGCCAAGGTCTACAATTACGGAATTGTGCTGGCGGATGAATGCGAGCTCGGCACTTCGTAAGCTTAGTGCAGAATATCAGGTTTTCTACAGGGCCTTGTCCGCCTGTGAACAGTAAGCCTTGCATGGCGATATCTCTCCCGGAGTTCCGCGGGTTGCCACTCCTGACGACGCTGACGCTGTTGTCGACATCTCCAGGACGCTGGAGGCCGCTTCCTCAGTGACCGCGCGGTTCCGCCTACTTCATCGTCAATGTTATTCCCTTGCTGCTGCCGCCGGCCCTTATTCAATCACTTTTGACTCGTCGGCTTCACATACAAATTCCAGCCGCTCTTCTCGCTTTGCAGCCGGATCGAGGCCTTCTCCCCTCATCCACAATAATTCGCGTTCGAATAGCGTGCCCTTGTCGTCCCGCGAATAGCAGCTGGAAAGAACGCGGCCCTTGTCATTCGAAACACACGACGCGGTCGTAATTGCCATCTCACCACTCCTCTTCGGTTCACTTTCACACATTCTCGCCTTCAGCTGCTGCTAGCTGGCCTCCTCCCTATGGACTAAGGCAGCGTTTGACATCATGGGCCAATCAAGCCTTGAAGTCAACCCTCTCCATCATCCAATCACCGTGGTAAATCCTCGGCGCCTCAGACGGTTTGAAACACTTCTGAAAGACGAGGTTTAATGGGGATCAGTTGCTCTACGTGCTAAGTGTAGTCCTCATTGCCCTATCAGACTACTAAGCCTCCAATTGCTAAGAGCAATTCAGCTACTTCTTTGAAAGGGCTAATCGAGCTACTGTATGCGGACAGTGGACACTGAAGAGATTGTACTTTAGTGATTTTATTACTTCACGCAGATCGCAGGATGTTTCATAATTAATTTCCTGGCATTGTAAAGTGTGTGCCATCTTCAAGATTGTGTTCTGTCGTTGTATCAAAACATATCAACACTTAAGTTGAGACTGGTTCTTCAAATTTGGGTACATAGAAGTTTTCCGCTTTTAAACTTAAAACGATGCATAAGCCAAAAAGAAGAGGTTATATGGCATCTGCTCAAAATTTTCTGAGCTTTCGGCATTCTGACGGAATTTTTCAGCCAGAAGAAAGTGTAAACTATCTAAAGCCGTCTTGAGCATTTCGAATGACAACATTCACGAATTTGAAGAAGGAAAAGTGGACGACTGCCCTGCTAGATTCAAGATTTGGTGGATCACAAACGTGGTAAGGTCTACTACATAGTGAAGTTAAGATTAATAATATCTATGTCACATTTGTCGCGATAAGTAGAATCATGGGGAAATTTCATCTGCAAATCAGCTCTCTGAGCGTTGTGCCAAATAGCGATTAGAACAGTGCGACGTGACTGTCGTTAATCTCTCATGTATATAGATTTAGCTGAAATATGTATGTTCACCGGTCGTTGGGCAGAAGAAAGTGCGCTGTGCGGTCTAGGTATGTACAGCCTTTTTAGCGGACAATCAAAAGGGTAAGGATTAGATTCTCAGACAAGTCTGGGAAGGAGGGTGAAAGATTTGGGTAGCCCGTGTAGAAACCCTGAGCCATGTACCAGTAATCGGATTCATGCGACAGCCGCTCCTCTGGCTGCGCTTCTATGCACGTTTGGAAAGTAAGCATAAAAAATAAAGGTAAAGATGAAGATTCACATTTGCTGTACGGGATCAGTCGCACTGCAAGGTGTGAGGTGTACTTTAGGTTTCGTGAACCAAAATTGCACTATATAGTGTGTACCTGTCATCGCCTGGGCTGCTTGATTGCGTTAAAATTTAGTGTTAAGGAGTGCCTTTTCCAGCATAAACAACATTCAAATTAAAGGATCTCACGGTTTGTTTGCTCTTCTACAGATGTGAGAAAAAACACTAGTCAGAGGCCTGGAGTGCGAAAGTGCAAAAACAAAAATAAATGTATTAAGCATAAAGATAAAGAATAAAAGGAGGCAGTAGAAGATGGTCCTGTGGGATGCGCCGCGCATTCTACTTTTATGAAAAGCCATGAACGCTATTTGAACGTGTACTTAACCCACTCGATGTCTTACGGAGATCAGGCGATAAGGAGCCAAGTCTGGCAACATTTCATCGACCTCGAAATGATGAAGGCTTTGTTGACTTGAGCGGAACCCCACTAGGAATCTCGACTCCAGATGGACGCGACTGCTGGCGCCTTACCCAATCGCTGTACCAGAAAGAAAAAGTGCTCAAAAAGGAAGAACCTTCTCAGCAGAAATTTAAACGATGTCGAAGAACAATCAGCTAATATGCTCGGTGAAATGGGTCGGTTAGCGCACTACAAGACCTTTGCGCAGCCTGCCCATTTATTGTGCCCTTCTTCAGTCGTTGCTTCTGAGAAATTCTGCTGATTCTTCTCGGATTAGGATAAGAGCAGCGCTGTCGACTTGATTGGCACCAGCCTGATTGCATGAATAACGGGGTTCTTCATGAGCTGCCCCCTCGGGGTAACGTGCCTTCGCGGTCACGGCGTTATCCTCTGCCACTTCCGCGGAGATTGATGGATTCGGCCGTGAAGCTGTGAAGCGCGTCGTGGCCGAAATTCAGTTATTGGTGTGGAACCGAGAAGTCCTCCCTCGATACTTCTGTTCGAATGTTATTTCACCGCTCAACACTTCACAGTTTCCTTTCATCGGTTCCATCAGTGGCTGGAAAAATGCTTCCTGAACCCTATTCGATCTATCCTTGTTAGCCACTACCAGAAAAAGTGTTAGGTTAGTTCAGAAGGAATGTATGATCAGATATGGTTTCAGATGCACTTTGAATCTCTTCTCCCAATATTTGCTTAGCCCAATTTGACTTTTTAACCAAAATTTTGCTGTCCAAGTCTGCAAGAGCACGATAGATCGAAAGATATAGCAGCACCAAATATTCTGCTTGATCTGTACATTTGCGCCCTCGTCGAACAATATTCATGGTATAGGCACGAAGGGCTGCTTACACGAGCAGGGATTGTCCAGAAGAAGTAGGATTATTCGTTGCTCTAATCCATAGTTTGCAAAGCATCTTATAAGGGTTTTGTGTACTAAAAATGAGAAAACATTTTTCGGTATGCCTGTGTGGCAGACTGTATGGCTGTTCTTTTAGAATGCAGCTAAACGCTTCTTCAAAATCCTTGCTGCATACACGGTGACAAAAGCTAGTTTCCTCCTGACGTTCCCATCTAAGAGCAGAATTGTCAGAAAGAAGTTTTTTTATCTCGCAATGAGGTTTTCCACGCACTACAGATTACTCGTGACAACGAAACCTAAGTCACGAGCTTTTTAAACTTTCTTTAGAACTTTCTCATTAATTCTATATGAAGGTATAGTAGTGTTGGTTTTGACCCAATTACCAGAAATTGGGATTTTTCAGATGGAAGTGACAGTCCCCATTTTTTTGGAAGAAACTAGCGAAATCAGCTGATGCTCGAAAGAGATTGAATCCCTTGTGCGCTCTTTTTTTGTTGTAAATTTTAGCATCATCGGTGTACATCTTACACTTGACCTCTAAATTACCGATACAATTAGTGATCGTTTATTGTGCTCGCGACGCGCGACGCGATGTTATGGTAATCTCCCATATCGATCGCGCCTCGCGATAAATCTATATGGGAGCTCATAGTTACATTTCGTCGCGCGTCGCGCGCGCAATAAACGACCCCTTAGGCAGCTCCTAGGTATGCAACAAGAATAAGATAGAGACTGTCGCGAAGCGCAAAATGTACATAGGGGCCAGAAAAGATTTCATTCTAGATTTGTAATCTGATTTAGACTATTCTAGATTTTTAATATAATTTAGTTTTGCTTAAGTTATCTGTTTGCTGATCAGACAGACGTTTTGCTTACAGACTATGCTGACATTCCTTCTCTCGAGCTCGACCCAAGACCGTATTAAAGCACAACAAGAAGCCGAGATGACAATTCGATTCAATTCAAGTCGCCTGTACTCGACGTGTCCTCCGGCCTCAATACCTGCTTCCAGCCTTCGACTAACGACATCATGAGTACCATCAATAGGACGCGGACTCACTCAATACCATCGGAAAGACCTCCTGATCTACCGAAACCCTCTGACCCCACGCAATTCTGACGGGACTGATTCGACCTGCCACTCGACGTCTCGGGATCGAAATCAAGAAATATTTCACCGCGTGGCCAGACGAGAAGACTGTGGTGCGAGCTATCCAGAACCACAATTTGTTCCCGCCGATGCACCAAATTGTGGTTGTGGGTAGCTCGCCCTACAGTCTTCTCTCGTCTGGCCACGCGGTGGAATACTTCTTCTTGATTTCGATCCCAAGACGTCGAGTGGCAGTTCGAATCAGCCTCGTCCAAATTGGGTGGGGTCAGAGTGCTTCGGTAGATCAGGAGATCTTTCCGATGGTATTGAGTCCGCTACGGTCTTCGGTCGAGCTCGAGAAAAGCAATGTCAGCATAATCTGTAATCAAAACGTCTGATGAGCACGTAGATAACTTAAGTAAAACTAAGTTGTATAGAATGAGATCTTTTCTGTTCGTTATATACATTTGTTCTGCTTCGCGGCAAGGGCGGTGCACCTCCTGGAAGTACACCACTAAATGCAGGGAAATCTTCAGAATATTGGAAAACCTGATGCGTTCTTCCTGATAAAATCTGTCAATCCAATTATTAATCAATGATGGACACCACTGACTTCAAACTAATACGTGCTATTGGAAGCTACCCTCAGCTCCGCACTCAACTGCCTCGTTCACCGTAGTTGCTGCCCCCTTCACGGCTGCGGTAGAAGTTCTTCATGCACGTCGTCCTCCCCCGCAGTACTTTTACACTGCTCTGTTCGTTTAAGAAGGCAGAATTATTCCGGTCATAGTCAGAGAAAGCGTCACTGATTTGGCAGTGGCATCCAAGAAAAAAAAAAACGTTTTCATCTAAATGGGGACAGGAGACAAAAACACTTATTAGCACAGATCAAATGCAGCCTGTAAACCGTTGGTTTTATGTTAAAGCAGATTTTATCTATCCGAAGTGTGTAGTCTACTACACCTAGACGTTGACATAATGGTTGAGCTTTTTCTTCTTGGTCTTGATAATTCCGCAGAAATTAAAGTCTTCACGGAGCATCTGCACGGGTCTCCACGGGCTCGCATACCGTTGACACGTGGAGAGAGAGAGCACCGAAATTATATTCCTAACCAATTCTGTCGTGCTGTGTTCTTCACGAATCGACATGGTTATGCAACATCTGCACGCACTCCGCTTTCGACCAGCATTTGCCGCCTGCCAGACTCAGAAGATTGATGGTGTGCCACGCAATTTTAGTTCAATTCTTCGATACACGTCAGCCCAATACGCCTAGCAGGGCCAGCTGCTAGCGATTCTATCTGTATTTAAATCTAATGAATCAGTCTCTCATCAATCGAAATTCCTGGAAGGTATTGCAGCTTCGAATGGTTTGCGAGGAACCCAAACACTCGGATCACTGCCACTCTTTCTACTCCATTAAGCGTTAAGGCTAATGTATGTACAATAAGAACATCGGCAATGTGAGTTGATCACACTTATCCTCTTTATCGTAGTGTGGGGCGTGTGGAGACAGCCGGAGGAAGTAGTATGTGTCGTGTGAATCTGATGCCAAGCTCTTTGGTCGGCCTTCCCGCCTAGGCCAACCACTCCTTTCTTCTCTTCGTGGTCGTTAAATTAGCATAGACCTATCTAGCAGGAACAGAACACTGAATTATCCATCTGCTGGTCACCGCAAGTCGTAGTATGGTCCAAATGCGAATTCAAATCGCCTTCACATTCCGTAGAAATAGAATGCATGGCGCTTCCAACAATGGATTGATTGACGCCGTCCTTTATCCATTAGTCTTTAACGTTGTTATCTAGCAGTCTACAGGACTATGCCGCGACGGAATAAATACGTAGACTTTCCCCAGTGTCACATTTGGCTTCTACACCTTATTCTTATTCGTAGGTAGCGATTTTTTTCCAATTGCACGTCTCATCCGATTTCTCATAAGCGCTCGTCGTTCCGCTCGTTGAAGCATAACTGTGGCGAGATTTATATGTGCAGAGCTGTGCAGGTGAAGAGAAGAGTTCACTCTTCCTAACCTGCGACTCTTCCATAGCCGCTGCACGTTTTCTGCCGTGAGAACATTTACACAGCTCTGCTTAGCGATTACATTTTAATTTTTTTGAATAATTTTTCTTAACATATACGACGGTAGTTCACTGCGTCATTCCTTGAAGTTCAATCACTTTGCTCGTGTTTTCTGAAAGAAGAGTTCCCGTTTTCCCTTTCTCCTTCGAGGCTGTCCTAAAATGCGTATGATCTACTGTTATTTGCAGATAAATAGCTGTTTTCAACGCGAGGGTAATGGCACATATACAACAAGAGAAAATGAACGTAATTACTCGATTATTGGTTCAGCTCCTGTCCTCGTCACCTTGGCTCACCTCTCTGATTAACACCGACACTCACCTTATTTCATTGGAAGTGAAAATAATTCTTTCGTCTTCACTACCGAGGATAAGAGGGACACATTCAAGCGAGAAGGGCCATATCACACACCTTCCTCCTCTGTGTGAAATCGCTTTGTCGTCACACGTTGAAAGTAAAGTACAATGTCCTATGCAGAACGGGAAGTATTACGTTGTCCCGTTTTATTTTATTTTTACACAAAATGTAATGGTGAGATTCAGCACCACGCCACGCCAGCTGAAGTCCTCATCTGGCACTCTCTGTTGGTACTGTTCCATGTCCCCTTCATCTATGTAGCTTCTTCATAATATGTGAAACACAACACTTCCAAAGTCCACAGGCTGTATTGGAGATGGGACGAAAATGATGATAGAAGCCAGCTTGACCTCTTCATCACATTTCTGGTGGTCTGCAGACGAAGACCATCATTTTCTGCAGAAGACAGTGAATAATCCTGCCCCTATCATGCATCGTGCTTCAATTGGTGCAGCAGGATCGACAATGGTGACGAGGCACTTGACGAACATGCTCGTACCGGACGACCACCTCCGCAGAAGAGACGGCTCGTAATAGACAACTGCTCGATCTGGTTCTACAGTACGTGAGCTTGCAGCAATTTCTCACACCTCGTGATCCTTTGTACACGACATTATTTCTGCGGACTTCTGGGAGGGTCGCAATTGCTGCAAGTTCCCCAACACGCTTTGCCTATACTGGACAAGAAGAAGAGTGTTGATGTGTGCGCTTCTCTTCTCACAAGGAAAGGTTCCCAACTCAAGGTGAGCTTTTGCGATGCTATTTTGGCAGAATATAGTGCCCTGCGAGCGGAGTCCAGAACCGCAGTTAGTTTTTGCTGAACGCTTTTTTGAAGACCCGAAAAGGAGGTCGGAAAGCGTGCGCGCAATTATCATCAACCCCTGCGACAACCCACCAGTTGTGCTTCGGCGGCGCAGTTGGCAGGAGGGACGCCTCGTAGGAGCACACCGGAGGGTTTTAAGTTTGAGTCGCGTACTGCTGAACTTTTTTGCACCTACTAGTTAGTTATTACGCCTTCTCATGCCCTCAGGAGTCAATTTTAGACTATCAATGCTTACAACAAACCAAGGCTGCCTACTTGCGCCTTCATAAATGCTAGTTTTTTTTTCAAAACAAAGCCTATCTGCACCATATCATTTCTCTGGAAATAAAAAGTCCTGTCTTGTCTTCCCTTTTAGTCAAAAGCTATCTATGAAGCAAGTAAAACACAACCGCTTGTCCCACCAGCAGCATCTTACAAAAGCCAGTGAGGAACAATCTTCTCCTTGACAAGGAGCGACCACTTCTTCTTCGTTGAACGCGTAATCCGTGGGTGTAACGAAAGGTCCTGGGTGAACATCCATCTATCCAGCTACCACCCACGCGTATGACAGACCTAGAAAGGTTTCATTTTCATTATACTACCTCGCCTTGAGTTGGAAACCTTTCCTTGTCAGCCGTCATCGTACATTTGCATGGAACGACTCCATAGTCTCTATGGACGAAAAGTGTTGCCCATAATACAATACCGTGCACCGCAAACACTGGGTTGACTTCGACTCGCTGCTGAAACCACAATATCCTGATCACGGCAAAAAGGAGTTGCTTTCCTTGTGGTGGGATATCAGTGGTCGGAACTTTTGAGAATTTGTTTCAAACGGCGCTATAGTGAACTCGGGCCGATGACTCGTCCTCTACATCTAGTTGGAGAAGATGAGTGCAAACGTGCAAGCACTGGATAAAAATTCTCCTCATGGATAACGCCAGAGCGCAGACAGCAAAGAACACTCAGAAAAAGCTGGAAGATCTCAGTACTGAGCTTAAGCCACATCCGCGAAACGCACAATCTCGCACCCACTGTCTATCGTGTTCTTCGTTCTTCGGTCTCTTCTTGAGAGGAGGTCAAAATCTCTGTGTCTGTCTAAACTTGCCGTCCAAGCCTCAAGAGTTTTTGGCGCTCAGAATATGGCCTACACCGAAGAGATGGTAATATATTGTAGAACATAATAGCGATTGCTATCGAGTGTAGATTGATCGCGAACTTCAGACAGTGCAGCTCCTCCCGTGACCCTCTACGAGGCTGCGCGGTCGACTGGAGCCAGAGCCACAAATTACCTAACAAAACACTAAGAATAGCGATTATTTTGTTTTTTCGGTTTATAAGTTTAAGATTGTTAACGGAACGTCTCCCTCTGTTAACCTAATTGGGCGGCTTGAACCACTTCTTCTAATCCTACGACTTGTAGAAGCTTTCATAGCCGTTTCGAAGGCTTTTGACGTGGTAAATGCTTTTTCAACAGAAAATTCCGACGTGTCCATGAGAAAGCTAAGCAGGAAGGAAGTAGCATCCCTTCCATGGTTGGAAATGGAAAATAACGTTCATAGAACCAATTATTTTATTCTGTTTTGGCCTCAATATTCTTCTGTGCGTTCAAGACTTGTAAGAAACATTAATTAATTTATTTATTTAAATACGCCTTAAGGACACGCACTCTATGTGAGAATGACAAAAACAAACAAAAGCAGGCCGTGCAACAAAAAAAAAAGAAATATGAAGAAAACCAAGCAGCAATAGAAGATTGAAGATTGAAATTTATTTATTTTGATTCAACATTCGGAACCTTTTACTGTTGTTTCGTTGTTTTGGTCGATGCCTGAAAAATTCTCGAAAGCTTCCGGGACTTCGAAGCCCACTAGGTGGGGAAAGATATCTCTACCTCGATAGCTATTTACACGATCCCAAGTGTATCCGGTAGAGGTCACCAACCATCCTTACAAACTGGCTCACTCTTATTACACCTGTAGTGAGAACAGCATCGACCGACCACCATGAGGCAAATGAAAAACGCTGGAAAGAGCAAATACACTGCGGAGGGCGTCGTTGAGAAGCGTCCCAAAGCAGTATGGAAAAAGTTCTCGCACAAGGTAATTGAAGGCAAGAGCTCGTTGGTAATTGAGATGCACTTGCTTCTCTTGTTCATAGATGGATTTCTTTCACGAATTCAGAAAGGCTGAAGAGTATTTCTGGTCCCAATTTATTCATTACGAGGCAGCTGTATTTCTTCCTGAAGCGCTATGCGTTTTTCGTCAACGTTATTTCGAGTATGATTCCTACTTTGCGTGCATTGTCTTTGGTAACGATGCTGGCTATGCGCTCGACACGATATGTAGAATTATGAATAAATAAATAAATAAATAAATAAATAACTTCTTATAGGGAAACTGGCCCAAGCGTATACAAAGCTACACTTGTGTGGAAAACGGTCATATCCTGGAGTTGCTTTCCTTGCTCAGCCTATGCTCTCCTCTCGCGATGAAAAACTAAGAAACCAAATACAGTCCCCTTTCGTTACAACACGTCTGAAGGGACCGGAGAAAATCCTCATCATAGCGAGAGTCGCGTCCTAACCGGATCTGACTTTTTTTACAGTTTGCTATGCGAATATTTATTTAGAATTGCATACAATGGCTAAATGTGGCTATAGTAATGAATTATGTGACCATGAGGAGAGGGGGAAGCATATACTGTCTTTAGAATATTAATCAGGTCCTGCTTTCAGAGATACACTCTGCTATGTATATGCATAAGTTTGACAGATATGTGGGAAGAATAACGAGTGCCAGGTAGGTTAGGCGTGATCAGCAACGAAACTGTGTAACCTGATGTTACAAGATCTTCTGTTGGCATCAAAACTCTCGTCTCTGGCGGGACTTGGACTCTTACTTTCATTTCTTCAGGCAGGATGTTAGCCTACCCCTGCGCTGTTTGATCGCGCGCCGCATCCGCCATGTCCTCGTTGCAGTTGCCTCTCAGCACTCACCCGTATCGGGGTGTTGCGTGTGATCAAATGGCGCTGTTCGTGTAATCCAGTCCGGGAAGCAGAAGGTGAAGGTACAAGTCCCGCATGGCGCGAGAGTTCTGATCGCAACAACCCATCATGCGACTGCACTAAGCCTCTATAGCAGCTGCTCTAGGCTTAAAACAAACGTGCTGGACATTGTTCTGAATAATCTGAGTTTTAATCCACATATTCTGTCGTTTCTGATAGACAAAACCCTCCAATTTACGGCAGTTTCTAACGAATACCGGGAGTCTTATACTGTGCTCGACATATTAGTAACCGTGAGCACTCTTGTAGGCAGCGCACGCGTGAAAAATTTCTGTATGCATCTAGTCCATTGTTGCAGGTGTGGTGGTCGTGACTGTGAAAGAAGCACTAAAAGGGTAGGTCTGATCGCAAACGCGGTCAACACTCGTCTTCGCCTTCTACGCGGGACCGGATCAGAGCACTCGTTATAACAGGAGTTACTTTGGACGGAGAGTTTCCGCGCTATAACAGGAGTAGCGTTGTATCCGATGCGTCTTAGGCAGAGCTGGCTTGTATTGGCGTGAAGGTAAGCTGGCAGGTTCCAGAGAAAATCACCGTAAACCGAGAGTCGCGCCTTATCGGAGGCGTTATAACGGGAAGGGTCAGGCGTAAAAGTTTTCACTTCGCGCACGGTTCCGCTTTCTTGTATGTACCAAATAAATAATCATGGCATGTTTTGAACTCCTCTTTAATCCACCTGCTCCTAATGTTATGCAAAAAACGGTATATGTCGCTTACGTGAGCAGCATTGGTAGGTGGGAATGCTTAAAGCAATACCGCATTGAATGGGCATGCTATTCAGAGAGAGCATGTACATTTGGTACACTGTTGGTCTGGCATGTGTTCGATCTGTGTTCTGTTTGGTTATGCTCTCAGTTACCAAAGCTGCTCACCTACACGACATGTACCAAAAAAGCCAACTAATTTTGTTTCCCTGACGCTCTTCTAGGCACTGGAAAACGGCGAGAATTAAGGTTGCTCCACGACTTTTCAGGAGCTCTTGCATGCACTTGAATTCTTTTTCCTTAACATCGCTTTTCGCCGCTCCGCTGGGTTTTGCGCAAACTCTGACGCAAATTAGTAATTGCCTTATACTGACGTTGACACATGGGTAGAAAAGTTCAACTTGTGCTCTCACAGGTAGAGTTCTTCTTACTCCGATCCTCTCTATTATCGAAAACTTACGGGCAAATTTAACGGTGTGCGTTCTTTGTAAGGCCCTTAACGAGGGCAGTACTCCTGGAGTCTAGCAGACCTCAGCTTCTATTGGACTTTGTATTATATTCTCACCATCTGATATTTCATATTCGCTGATTTCACTAACCTGTAAAATTTCCATCGATTCCCTTGACGAGGTATTGTTTGTGACTAGATAGGTGAGGGCTACTTTGCGATTTCTTTCATACCTATGCGATTTTACGAATATCAAGTGTCGTTCTTGGAAGCGGTTGCACTTGTTAATGAATGAAGATAGGTAGATTTGCTGGTTCAACTTATCAGAAGCGATGCAACAAGCCCTAGGAAGGATAAACGTTTGTGTCTTCATGCTCCGACATTGAGCTGGAAGAGTGAGCTGTGTAATTCAATAAACAATCGTCCTTCCTTTTCTCTAATTTTCAAACATTTTCGCAAAAATCCAGGTTAGTTTAGGAAGGAAAAGTTGTGCGAAACATGGGAGGAAAGCTACTGTCCAAACGTGACTTACGATAATCCCTGTCATAGCGCATCACTCTATTCAATGTCTTTCATTCAGCTGTCCACTAGGATTGCCATCAAGCTTGTTTTGGCCGACGTTTCGGCTTTCTTGTTTTCTTCCGAATACTCAGATCCTATCACCATTTTGTGCTGAGCTTCGTTGTCATTGAGGTTAATAGGATAAAGGCTGACGTTAAGGAAGTAACTAATGAGATAATTTAACTCACATTAGTAAATAAGAAGTGTAGAACATTGAAGGTACAATTTGAATGCGTATTTCGTTACTTCATTTCTTGCGGTGGCCACTGGCCAGCCGGAAAACACTCCACTGTTCCATCTTTTCCAGGCAATTCTTTTACCAATTCACCCATCTTCAAGAGAAGGAACACTTTCTTGGCATGGACGCAACCCGAACTTTAGTATTGGTTGATGGTGCACGAGAGGGTCACCTCCATCGGTAGGGCTATCCTCCGCCTTGGCTAAATTAGTTCCGGATAAATTTTGTATTGAAAAAGCGTTCAATCCTTTTATTTCAAATGCTTCCCCTTCATTTGCGCTTTAATCTTAACGGTGGCAATCGGTTGTTTCGGTTTTTGTTCCCCCTCAGGATCTCCGCGGTTTATTTCGACGTAGCACATGCTCTACACTTCCCATCGGTATTCCTTCAGTGTACGCTCACCACGTTTACCTCCGAGAGCCACACGAATGCGTGGAGAATTTCATTAGCGTTTGACGTCAAATTCGCGACGCCTTTTTCTTTCCTGTTTTTCACGCGGACACCGTTTCTAGTAGTAGGCTCCTAGCACATCTTCTGCACATCTTCCCATTTAGGAGGCCGTTTCTCTGCTTTTCGAGGAATTTAAGGAATCGGAGTGCTTTATGTCCATTTTTTCGCAGACACAACATGTCACTCACAGCGCTGCCACGTATAACAAGAAAATGCTCGCAAACATTTGCGGGGCTTGCACTTTTCCTCCATCTGAATAGGTAGTTTTAATAGAGAGACCTGATCGCCTCCTGGGACTGAGTTTAACTGTTAACTGTTTTGTAATTGCTAGGCAGTCTCATAAGACAATCAAGTTAAGTAGCCATCGTACAGCTTTTCTTCTAGATCAGAGAATAGTGGAAAACGCCAGAGCGTCGTCTCTTTGATAGCATTTTCTTCCAGAAAAGCAACCAAACCTCTCATTTCGTTTTACACTGAAGTTCTGCTTTTTATCGAAATTTTAAATTGTTTTAGAATAAAATTTCGTATCTACCGCTAGAGTCAGGAAAAAATCAGAAATGGATGTTGTAAGAGGCAGCTAACCCTTAGGGGTTGTATGCCTAAATAGACCACCAATCACCCGCAAACTGGACGTAATATGGGCTTCCTAATCTCTTCTTTTGTCTGTAGTCTCATGAAGAAAGGTAAGGTACCCTAAAGCAGACAAGAGGCAAAATTCTGCACGACGCGGTGTTTGGGGGAGTAGCATCATACATGATTTCGTCTTTTCCTGGGTCTGAAGAACTGGAAGAAACGTTTACATCAATAAAGCCGATATCAATCCTGGTTTAAGGTTGAAGCCATGCCACCTTGTTAGAATTACTAGTATAGTAGGGTGTCTTTGGTGAAATCCTTTTCGCTTAGCAGCTCGAGTGAGCTGTTGCCCTAAAAGTCCTATGAAGAGGCGGAGTACGCCTGAAACTTAGAATTTAAGATGAGGTGCCGCAAGCGTAAGCGAAGACGAGCAATTAGGTGTGTGAAAGAAGTGCCTGTGAAACTTTCAGTTGTCGTTCATGATTGCCTCAGTACACTAATGTATTTGTCATATTTAATATTAGCACTACTACCTTATTCCCCAATAGTGGAGCCATTAATGCACGTTAGGGGTCTTTCCTTGATTCATGCATTATGCTCCTATCAGAGGTCACATACAGCGCTGTCAGAGGAGGTCCCAATTCTCTTTCGCACGCGTCGATTTGACTTAAGCTTCGAGTTCCAACGGGGGCAACCAAGCCTTCCATCTCTCCAATTCGACAAACCAATCAGGTACCAGACGTGTCGGGCTTAATAACACGCCGAATTATCCTCTAGCTAACTCCAGCACTTATTGTCTAGGCAACTTCGCATAGGAGTTGCATCCATGATATCCTGTAGAAGCAGCATGCGTAGCGCATCTACTTGAGGGAGTCAATTATGGCCAAGCCGCCACAAGATGTGATTTGAACCATAATATTTAAGTTAGCCAGCCCTAGTCAGGCACTGTATTGCCCAGTTGTTGCCAGGGTTGTTGTAGAGTACAAAGACTTCCTTGATTAAGCCATTTGCCGGTCCATGGCACACACAGAATTCCTTCCTTCAACCCTGAGTGTGCATAGCGTGCATGGCGCTTGTTTGCTGAGCGCACGTGTTAACCAGATACTCTACGGGCAGGAGCCCTCACGCCTGCTTTTTTCGAAATCATTCCATCATCACGCTGCGAGAGAACTGATGTCTGTTCATTGTCAGTGTTCAAGGATTCAAAGGCAGATACAGTTGCTTCTTTTGTTCTCCGTTTTGGGGTTCGAGGTCCCTAACGTAAGTAGCCAATTACTTCTGGAATCGAGCATTTTGTTAGTGCTTACGTATAACTTTCCTCACATTGATTTCGCAGAATGTGCAGAAGACTATATGCAACCACTGTCTTAGGTTTATCTAGAATAAAGATTTATATACCGCTAAGTCACTTCCGAAATAGCAGAATTCTTCCACCTTCTCGATCGCTTTCCCTTGGCAGTCTAGGATCGATCCAGCGCACTGCTCAGAGCTGATGAACTTCGTCTTCTTCACGTTCAGCCGTAGGCCGTTGTCTGCGAGGGCTCTATGCAACAGCTGCACCTTTTCCCCAGCTTCTCCGTGTTGTCCGCTACCTGGGCGATGTCGTCAGCGTAGAGGGTTTTCCTGAGAGGGCCTTCCTCAAGGTGGTTCACTATAGAGTCAAGCGTCAGCAAGAAGAGGAATGGTGGCGATGTCCGTTCCTCCACGTGGTGCCACTGGAAACTACTCGCTCTGCGAGTTAAGCCGAACACGGACACTCGATTGCAGGCGACAGGCCCTTGTGACAGGCCGGCCTACGAATACCCATGTCACATCACATGGTGTATGACAGCGCAAGTGTTTCGAGATAGTGCTACGGCGTCCGCGGGAGCCGACGCGCACTCGCAGAGCCCGGCGAGTGTGAGAAGTATGCGAGGGTCCCTGATGCGAGGACGGCATCGGGGGGCAACTGAGCTAGTCCGAAAGTCCCGTAACGTAAGCAGGACCCGCGTGGCAACGCTGAATGTGGGTACGTTGACGGGCCGCTCGTGCGAGTTGGTTGCAGCACTAGAGCGTAGAAGAGTTGATTTCTGTGCGGTGCAGGAGACGAGGTGGTCCTGCCGCAAGTCAAGGGACATAGGACGTGGCTTCAAGGCCGTTCTATGTGGAAGTCCCAGGACCACCAGTGGTGTCGGAATAATCGTCTCCGAACGATTTCGTGACTCGATTGTAAACGTCGAGCGCTTTGACGATCGATTGATGAAGATCGTTGTCGCCGCGAAGGAGCTACTCTATCACTTCTTCTCTGCGTATGCTCCGCAGACTGGCTGCTCGGATCAAGCCAAGGAAGAGTTTTGGAGCCTGCTTGATGAGAAGACAGCAGAGGTACCGTCGAAAGATGTCATCATAGTCGCTGGTGACCTCAACGGGCACGTCGGCGCGACGAAAGACGGGTACGGCTGTCATGGTGGGTTCGGTTACGGATCGCGTAACGCAGATGGTGAGCGTATCCTTGAATATGCGGAATCGCACAACCTCACCATAGTGAACACCGTATTTCGCAAACGCGATTCCCACCTCATCTCGTTCTATAGCGGGAACACCAGGACTCAGATAGACTTTGTCCTTGTGAAGGATCGAGACCGAAGTCTTGTCACAGACGCGAAGGTCGTGCCGTATGAGACGGTCGCCCCACAGCACCGACCGCTGATCTGTACTTTAAAGATCGCCCCTCCGAGGCTGAAGCAGGTCGAGCGATGCGGTGCACCAAGAATCAAGTGGTGGCGAATGAAAGAGAACGAAGCAGCTGTGATTTCTCGCGTGCGGTTACCGACAGTGACAACTGTCGACGAAACTTGGGAGAAGGCCACCGACGCGATTCGTCACACTGCACGGTCGGAGCTCGGCATCACGAAGCCTGGACGACGGAAGGTCGACAAGCAGGCCTGGCTGTGGACAGATGACGTGAAAGCCAAAGTTCGAGAGAAGAAGACGCTATATCACGTGTTTCTCGGCGAAAAGACAGCCGATAACTGGCGGAAGTACCAAGAAGCGAAGAAAGCTGCAAAGAAGGCCGTGGCTGTTGCAAAAGCTACTCATTATGGAGATGTCAACGAGAAGCTCGAGTCGCGCGATGGTGAGCGGTATCTGTACCGACTTGCAAAGAATCGCCATCGCCAGACCGAGCACATCGAGAAGTTCTTCGGCATCAATGATGAGAACGGCCGTCTTCTTATGGACCGCAAGAAGGCATTGAAGCGATGGCGCGATTACTTTGAGGAAATCTCTACAGTAGAATTTCCTCATCCAGCCATCCCCTCAACGGCTCCAACCCACGGCCCCGTTCAGAAGATCACCGTCGAGGAGATTGAAGCGGCTTTGAAGAAGATGAGGCCAGGCAAAGCGACTGGGCCCGACGACGTGGCAGCAGAACTGTGGAAGTCGAAGTTTTGGTACCCTGCTGAGTGGTTGGCGAAGTTCTTTAATCAGGTTGTGGCGGAGAAAAAAGTGCCTGAGAGTTGGCGCCAAAGTGCGACGATTCCGATTTGGAAGAAGAAGGGCAGTCCTGCAGACTGCTTCAGTTACCGTCCGATTCGCTTGCTTTCGCACAGCATGAAGATCTTTGAGCGAGTTATCGATGGACGAATTCGGGACATCGTCCAGCTTTCCAGCAATCAGTCCGGCGTCGTGGCTGGCTGTGGCACCATTGATGCCATACACGTCGCCCGCCTCCTGATAGAGAAGCATCGCGAGAAACAGAAGGCAGTGCATATCGCCTTCCTCGACTTGGAGAAGGCCTTTGACCGCGTACCGCATGAAGTGATATGGTACGACTTGCGACATCATGGAGTTCCCGAAGAGCTCATAGAGTGGGTGCGAATTCTCTACTCTTGTCCAAAGAGTCGAGTGCAAGCTGCAGCTGGAACCTCGATGGAGTTCCCCATCTCTGTCGGGGTACACCAGGGTTCTGCGCTTTCCCCACTCCTCTTTGTTGTCGTCATGGATGCCATCACACGAGATCTTCAGAAGCCCGTCCCTTGGGCGTTGCTTTATGCCGATGACGTGATGCTCGCTAGCGAAGACAAAGGAGAACTCGAGCGAGAGTTGCAAGCTTGGTGTGATCGCTTGGAGCGGTTTGGACTTACCAGGAGACTATCTCAACGGTAGGTCGCAAAGGCCCAAGTGTTGTATATGGGCTGAATCGTCTCTCTCTGGGAAACAACAAAATGCAAATATCTCGACCCCAATACAACTCCGCGCAGAGTTAGGGACGACGGAAGTTGGGCCGTTGGCGGCGTTAGCCCTATGCCTACAGGCGGAGGGCGGGTTCAAGTTGGCTGAAAACAGCAGTGAGGAGCGAGCGATGGTGGCGCAGTGGCTGGAGGGACAGCTTAATCCCCATGGTTGCTGCTTCCAGCCAATTTGAACCCGCCGTTTGCTCGTAAGCAGAGGGTTAACGCCGCCAACGGCCAAGTTTCGTCGTCCCTAACTCTGCGCAGAATTGTATTGGGGTCGAGATATTTGCATTTTGTTGTTTCCCAAAGAGAGGCCATTCTGCCCATATACAACACTTGGGCCGTTCCGACCTACCGTTGAGATAGTTTCCTGGTTAGATTGAACGTGAAGAAGACCGAGTATTTAACGACGGACGTTACCGAGTCTAGCTCCATCAAGGTTAACGGCATCGAGCTTCCACGCACTGCGGTCTTTAAGTACCTGGGATCAGCAGTCGCGTCTGACGGCAAACTGATGGTCGAAGTGAATTCACGCGTGAGTGCAGCTTGGTCCAAGTGGCGCTCGTTGACTGGGGTGCTCTGCGATAGGAAGATACCGGAGCGCTTTAAGTCAAAGATCTACAGGGCAGTCATCCGGCCAGTAGCGATGTACGGCGCTGAGTGTTGGCCTGCGACCAAGGAAGTTGAAGCGCGCCTCAGCGTCATGGAGACGAAGATGCTGCGCTGGACGGCAGGAGTCACGTGCATGGACCGCATCCGAAACGATGCTATTCGGCAGAAGTTCGGTGTCGCGCCGATAACTGACAAGATGCGCGAAGCTCGCCTACGGCCACGTTCTGCGTGGAAAGGAAGATAGCGTCCGCAAGATAGGCCTTAAGTTCGAGGTGGTAGGAAAGCGGCCTAGAGGGCGCCCGAAGCAGCGCTGGGCTGATACGTTACATACGGACTTGAAAGCGGCTGGCGTCCACCCTGATCTAGCGCTGGATCGGGAAAGGTGGCGTCATGACACCAGAATAGCGGACCCCGCTACGAAGCGGGACAGACGCTGAAGAAGAAGAAGAAGAAGAAGTCAGCAAGAAGAGGAACGGACTCAGAGCCGACTCTCAGTGTTTCCCTACTGTGGTGTCCTCTTTCCTTGTCATTCCGTGTGAAGTTCGTATCGCCGCTTTTGAGCCGTCGCACATGTCCTTTACGACCGTGATCAGACGTTTTGGAAAACCTTTCCCTCGAAGAGCTTTCCAGAGTACTGAACGGGATAGCCTGTCGTAGGCCTTCTCCAGGTCCAGAAATCCCAGGTAGCAGGGTTTTCGTTTCTCCCGATATTTCTACATCATCTGACGAGCGATGAAGATGGCGGCCGTGGTGGACCTCTCGGGCATGACGCTCACTGCACCTGGGAGATGGGGACCACCTCCCTCAGCCTCGAGTCGACAAGTCGTTTGTAGATCTTCATTGTGTGTAAGATCAGTTTGATCCCTCGGCGGTTGGAGCATTCGGAAGCGTCTCCCTTCTGCTTGAAGATGGAGACCATGGTGCTTTTCCTCCAGTCATCCGACATCCGTTGAGGAACTGCGTCGGCCAGTTGGTTCCGAGGTCTCCGAGCACCTTCCATGCCTCTACTGGCACACCGTCAGACCCTGCTGCCTTTTCGAGTTTCATCTTCCATATGGCCTTGCGAACCTCTTCTTGCGTCTAGGGTGGGATGGGTTCTTCCGTTGGTTGTTCTTCCTGGGCCTCCCGACGAGGGAACTCCTCGTTCAGGAGTTTCTTGAAGTACTCCTCCCATCTCTCTCTGACCTCGACCGGCTTCCGTAACACCCTACGGTCAGCACTCTTCACAGTCTTCACTACTCGAATGTCGAGGCTAGCTATATGACGCGCCTTAGCCAGACGGATGGCGAACTTCTTTCCGTCCGGCCCGTCTAGTTTCTTGTACAGGGCATCCATTTCCGCGTTCTTTGCCTCTTTGCTACAGCTGTTTTAGCCAGCCTCTTCACCTTCCTGTAGGCTGTGAAATGCTCGGGCTCGGGTGCCCGTGTCTACTCCCACTTCTTGTTGGCCTCCTTCTTCTTTACCGCAGCCTGCACCTCTTCGTTCCAGAACCATGCCAATTTATCCCCTCTGGTTCCTCCCTTTGTTTTTCCTAGGGTTTTCTTGGCACGTCTCAGGAGAGTTTGGGCTACCTTCCTCCAGGTCTCATTCACGGGACTAGCTGGATCTGGAAGGCCTGCTTCGAGCACTGCCCTTCGTAGCTCGTTCCGCCCTGAACCCCGTAGTCTCCACCATCGGATCCTGGGTTCCGTCCTCACTTTGGGCCTGGTGGGTAGAGGTATACTAAGGTCGGCTACCAAGGGTCTATGCTGTGATGCCACGTCTTCTCCCGGAATGACCTTCATATCCCGAACTGTTTTCAGGACAGCCCTTCGAACAGGGATGTGGTCGACTTCCGTCTTTCTTCCTCCGCTAGCATAGGTCATCTTCTGGCTCTCCCTCTTCGCGAAGAAGGTGCTACAGACAGCCAGGTCGTGGGCGATAGCCAGATCCAGAATTCGTTCTCCATCCGGGTTTATCAGGCCGATCCTTTTACCTCCATGAACTCTTTCCACTCCTCTTCTACCACTCCCCACATGTCCGTTCATGTCCCTGCTATGGAGAGGTAGTGGCTTTCTGGTACGGACCTTATGGCTTTCTCGAGCGAGAGGTAGAAGTCATCCTTGTCGTGCTCGGAGCATCCGGTCTGCGGAGCGTAGACAGACATGATGGTCCAGTAACCCTCCTTCGTTTCCAGCCGCAGTGGCATGATGCGGTCGTTTATTCTTTGGACAGCCGCTATTGAATCCTTGAGGGACTCCGCGACAGCTATCCCTACCCCGTTCCTCTTGGTGTCCTCTCCGTTGTAGTACAGCTCCGATCTTCCTGGCTTTCGCCCCTTTCCATCGCGTTTCCTACAGACACAGGATTTGTATCCCTCTGCGCTTTATCAGGTCAGCCACATTCCTAGATCTTCCGAATAGCGTTCCCACATTCAGAGTCTCCAGCCGAACTGGCTTCTTTAGCCGAGGTCGTTATATGGTATGGTCATATGGTATAGTATGGTACGCCCTGCGTCAACATGGAGTTCCCGAAGAGCTCATAGAGTGGGTGCGAATTCTCTACTCTTGTCCAAAGAGTCGAGTGCAAGCTGCAGCTGGAACCTCGATGGAGTTCCCCATCTCTGTCGGGGTACACCAGGGTTCTGCGCTTTCCCCACTCCTCTTTGTTGTCGTCATGGATGCCATCACACGAGATCTTCAGAAGCCCGTCCCTTGGGCGTTGCTTTATGCCGATGACGTGATGCTCGCTAGCGAAGACAAAGGAGAACTCGAGCGAGAGTTGCAAGCTTGGTGTGATCGCTTGGAGCGGTTTGGACTTACCAGGAGACTATCTCAACGGTAGGTCGCAAAGGCCCAAGTGTTGTATATGGGCTGAATCGTCTCTCTCTGGGAAACAACAAAATGCAAATATCTCGACCCCAATACAACTCCGCGCAGAGTTAGGGACGACGGAAGTTGGGCCGTTGGCGGCGTTAGCCCTATGCCTACAGGCGGAGGGCGGGTTCAAGTTGGCTGAAAACAGCAGTGAGGAGCGAGCGATGGTGGCGCAGTGGCTGGAGGGACAGCTTAATCCCCATGGTTGCTGCTTCCAGCCAATTTGAACCCGCCGTTTGCTCGTAAGCAGAGGGTTAACGCCGCCAACGGCCAAGTTTCGTCGTCCCTAACTCTGCGCAGAATTGTATTGGGGTCGAGATATTTGCATTTTGTTGTTTCCCAAAGAGAGGCCATTCTGCCCATATACAACACTTGGGCCGTTCCGACCTACCGTTGAGATAGTTTCCTGGTTAGATTGAACGTGAAGAAGACCGAGTATTTAACGACGGACGTTACCGAGTCTAGCTCCATCAAGGTTAACGGCATCGAGCTTCCACGCACTGCGGTCTTTAAGTACCTGGGATCAGCAGTCGCGTCTGACGGCAAACTGATGGTCGAAGTGAATTCACGCGTGAGTGCAGCTTGGTCCAAGTGGCGCTCGTTGACTGGGGTGCTCTGCGATAGGAAGATACCGGAGCGCTTTAAGTCAAAGATCTACAGGGCAGTCATCCGGCCAGTAGCGATGTACGGCGCTGAGTGTTGGCCTGCGACCAAGGAAGATGAAGCGCGCCTCAGCGTCATGGAGACGAAGATGCTGCGCTGGACGGCAGGAGTCACGTGCATGGACCGCATCCGAAACGATGCTATTCGGCAGAAGTTCGGTGTCGCGCCGATAACTGACAAGATGCGCGAAGCTCGCTTACGGCCACGTTCTGCGTGGAAAGGAAGATAGCGTCCGCAAGATAGGCCTTAAGTTCGAGGTGGTAGGAAAGCGGCCTAGAGGGCGCCCGAAGCAGCGCTGGGCTGATACGTTACATACGGACTTGAAAGCGGCTGGCGTCCACCCTGATCTAGCGCTGGATCGGGAAAGGTGGCGTCATGACACCAGAATAGCGGACCCCGCTACGAAGCGGGACAGACGCTGAAGAAGAAGAAGAAGAAGAAGTCAGCAAGAAGAGGAACGGACTCAGAGCCGACTCTCAGTGTTTCCCTACTGTGGTGTCCTCTTTCCTTGTCATTCCGTGTGAAGTTCGTATCGCCGCTTTTGAGCCGTCGCACATGTCCTTTACGACCGTGATCAGACGTTTTGGAAAACCTTTCCCTCGAAGAGCTTTCCAGAGTACTGAACGGGATAGCCTGTCGTAGGCCTTCTCCAGGTCCAGAAATCCCAGGTAGCAGGGTTTTCGTTTCTCCCGATATTTCTACATCATCTGACGAGCGATGAAGATGGCGGCCGTGGTGGACCTCTCGGGCATGACGCTCACTGCACCTGGGAGATGGGGACCACCTCCCTCAGCCTCGAGTCGACAAGTCGTTTGTAGATCTTCATTGTGTGTAAGATCAGTTTGATCCCTCGGCGGTTGGAGCATTCGGAAGCGTCTCCCTTCTGCTTGAAGATGGAGACCATGGTGCTTTTCCTCCAGTCATCCGACATCCGTTGAGGAACTGCGTCGGCCAGTTGGTTCCGAGGTCTCCGAGCACCTTCCATGCCTCTACTGGCACACCGTCAGACCCTGCTGCCTTTTCGAGTTTCATCTTCCATATGGCCTTGCGAACCTCTTCTTGCGTCTAGGGTGGGATGGGTTCTTCCGTTGGTTGTTCTTCCTGGGCCTCCCGACGAGGGAACTCCTCGTTCAGGAGTTTCTTGAAGTACTCCTCCCATCTCTCTCTGACCTCGACCGGCTTCCGTAACACCCTACGGTCAGCACTCTTCACAGTCTTCACTACTCGAATGTCGAGGCTAGCTATATGACGCGCCTTAGCCAGACGGATGGCGAACTTCTTTCCGTCCGGCCCGTCTAGTTTCTTGTACAGGGCATCCATTTCCGCGTTCTTTGCCTCTTTGCTACAGCTGTTTTAGCCAGCCTCTTCACCTTCCTGTAGGCTGTGAAATGCTCGGGCTCGGGTGCCCGTGTCTACTCCCACTTCTTGTTGGCCTCCTTCTTCTTTACCGCAGCCTGCACCTCTTCGTTCCAGAACCATGCCAATTTATCCCCTCTGGTTCCTCCCTTTGTTTTTCCTAGGGTTTTCTTGGCACGTCTCAGGAGTGTTTGGGCTACCTTCCTCCAGGTCTCATTCACGGGACTAGCTGGATCTGGAAGGCCTGCTTCGAGCACTGCCCTTCGTAGCTCGTTCCGCCCTGAACCCCGTAGTCTCCACCATCGGATCCTGGGTTCCGTCCTCACTTTGGGCCTGGTGGGTAGAGGTATACTAAGGTCGGCTACCAAGGGTCTATGCTGTGATGCCACGTCTTCTCCCGGAATGACCTTCATATCCCGAACTGTTTTCAGGACAGCCCTTCGAACAGGGATGTGGTCGACTTCCGTCTTTCTTCCTCCGCTAGCATAGGTCATCTTCTGGCTCTCCCTCTTCGCGAAGAAGGTGCTACAGACAGCCAGGTCGTGGGCGATAGCCAGATCCAGAATTCGTTCTCCATCCGGGTTTATCAGGCCGATCCTTTTACCTCCATGAACTCTTTCCACTCCTCTTCTACCACTCCCCACATGTCCGTTCATGTCCCTGCTATGGAGAGGTAGTGGCTTTCTGGTACGGACCTTATGGCTTTCTCGAGCGAGAGGTAGAAGTCATCCTTGTCGTGCTCGGAGCATCCGGTCTGCGGAGCGTAGACAGACATGATGGTCCAGTAACCCTCCTTCGTTTCCAGCCGCAGTGGCATGATGCGGTCGTTTATTCTTTGGACAGCCGCTATTGAATCCTTGAGGGACTCCGCGACAGCTATCCCTACCCCGTTCCTCTTGGTGTCCTCTCCGTTGTAGTACAGCTCCGATCTTCCTGGCTTTCGCCCCTTTCCATCGCGTTTCCTACAGACACAGGATTTGTATCCCTCTGCGCTTTATCAGGTCAGCCACATTCCTAGATCTTCCGAATAGCGTTCCCACATTCAGAGTCTCCAGCCGAACTGGCTTCTTTAGCCGAGGTCGTTATATGGTATGGTCATATGGTATAGTATGGTACGCCCTGCGTCAACATGGAGTTCCCGAAGAGCTCATAGAGTGGGTGCGAATTCTCTACTCTTGTCCAAAGAGTCGAGTGCAAGCTGCAGCTGGAACCTCGATGGAGTTCCCCATCTCTGTCGGGGTACACTAGGGTTCTGCGCTTTCCCCACTCCTCTTTGTTGTCGTCATGGATGCCATCACACGAGATCTTCAGAAGCCCGTCCCTTGGGCGTTGCTTTATGCCGATGACGTGATGCTCGCTAGCGAAGACAAAGGAGAACTCGAGCGAGAGTTGCAAGCTTGGTGTGATCGCTTGGAGCGGTTTGGACTTACCAGGAGACTATCTCAACGGTAGGTCGCAAAGGCCCAAGTGTTGTATATGGGCTGAATCGTCTCTCTCTGGGAAACAACAAAATGCAAATATCTCGACCCCAATACAACTCCGCGCAGAGTTAGGGACGACGGAAGTTGGGCCGTTGGCGGCGTTAGCCCTATGCCTACAGGCGGAGGGCGGGTTCAAGTTGGCTGAAAACAGCAGTGAGGAGCGAGCGATGGTGGCGCAGTGGCTGGAGGGACAGCTTAATCCCCATGGTTGCTGCTTCCAGCCAATTTGAACCCGCCGTTTGCTCGTAAGCAGAGGGTTAACGCCGCCAACGGCCAAGTTTCGTCGTCCCTAACTCTGCGCAGAATTGTATTGGGGTCGAGATATTTGCATTTTGTTGTTTCCCAAAGAGAGGCCATTCTGCCCATATACAACACTTGGGCCGTTCCGACCTACCGTTGAGATAGTTTCCTGGTTAGATTGAACGTGAAGAAGACCGAGTATTTAACGACGGACGTTACCGAGTCTAGCTCCATCAAGGTTAACGGCATCGAGCTTCCACGCACTGCGGTCTTTAAGTACCTGGGATCAGCAGTCGCGTCTGACGGCAAACTGATGGTCGAAGTGAATTCACGCGTGAGTGCAGCTTGGTCCAAGTGGCGCTCGTTGACTGGGGTGCTCTGCGATAGGAAGATACCGGAGCGCTTTAAGTCAAAGATCTACAGGGCAGTCATCCGGCCAGTAGCGATGTACGGCGCTGAGTGTTGGCCTGCGACCAAGGAAGTTGAAGCGCGCCTCAGCGTCATGGAGACGAAGATGCTGCGCTGGACGGCAGGAGTCACGTGCATGGACCGCATCCGAAACGATGCTATTCGGCAGAAGTTCGGTGTCGCGCCGATAACTGACAAGATGCGCGAAGCTCGCTTACGGCCACGTTCTGCGTGGAAAGGAAGATAGCGTCCGCAAGATAGGCCTTAAGTTCGAGGTGGTAGGAAAGCGGCCTAGAGGGCGCCCGAAGCAGCGCTGGGCTGATACGTTACATACGGACTTGAAAGCGGCTGGCGTCCACCCTGATCTAGCGCTGGATCGGGAAAGGTGGCGTCATGACACCAGAATAGCGGACCCCGCTACGAAGCGGGACAGACGCTGAAGAAGAAGAAGAAGAAGAAGTCAGCAAGAAGAGGAACGGACTCAGAGCCGACTCTCAGTGTTTCCCTACTGTGGTGTCCTCTTTCCTTGTCATTCCGTGTGAAGTTCGTATCGCCGCTTTTGAGCCGTCGCACATGTCCTTTACGACCGTGATCAGACGTTTTGGAAAACCTTTCCCTCGAAGAGCTTTCCAGAGTACTGAACGGGATAGCCTGTCGTAGGCCTTCTCCAGGTCCAGAAATCCCAGGTAGCAGGGTTTTCGTTTCTCCCGATATTTCTACATCATCTGACGAGCGATGAAGATGGCGGCCGTGGTGGACCTCTCGGGCATGACGCTCACTGCACCTGGGAGATGGGGACCACCTCCCTCAGCCTCGAGTCGACAAGTCGTTTGTAGATCTTCATTGTGTGTAAGATCAGTTTGATCCCTCGGCGGTTGGAGCATTCGGAAGCGTCTCCCTTCTGCTTGAAGATGGAGACCATGGTGCTTTTCCTCCAGTCATCCAACATCCGTTGAGGAACTGCGTCGGCCAGTTGGTTCCGAGGTCTCCGAGCACCTTCCATGCCTCTACTGGCACACCGTCAGACCCTGCTGCCTTTTCGAGTTTCATCTTCCATATGGCCTTGCGAACCTCTTCTTGCGTCTAGGGTGGGATGGGTTCTTCCGTTGGTTGTTCTTCCTGGGCCTCCCGACGAGGGAACTCCTCGTTCAGGAGTTTCTTGAAGTACTCCTCCCATCTCTCTCTGACCTCGACCGGCTTCCGTAACACCCTACGGTCAGCACTCTTCACAGTCTTCACTACTCGAATGTCGAGGCTAGCTGTATGACGCGCCTTAGCCAGACGGATGGCGAACTTCTTTCCGTCCGGCCCGTCTAGTTTCTTGTACAGGGCATCCATTTCCGCGTTCTTTGCCTCTTTGCTACAGCTGTTTTAGCCAGCCTCTTCACCTTCCTGTAGGCTGTGAAATGCTCGGGCTCGGGTGCCCGTGTCTACTCCCACTTCTTGTTGGCCTCCTTCTTCTTTACCGCAGCCTGCACCTCTTCGTTCCAGAACCATGCCAATTTATCCCCTCTGGTTCCTCCCTTTGTTTTTCCTAGGGTTTTCTTGGCACGTCTCAGGAGTGTTTGGGCTACCTTCCTCCAGGTCTCATTCACGGGACTAGCTGGATCTGGAAGGCCTGCTTCGAGCACTGCCCTTCGTAGCTCGTTCCGCCCTGAACCCCGTAGTCTCCACCATTGGATCCCGGGTTCCGTCCTCACTTTGGGCCTGGTGGGTAGAGGTATACTAAGGTCGGCTACCAAGGGTCTATGCTGTGATGCCACGTCTTCTCCCGGAATGACCTTCATATCCCGAACTGTTTTCAGGACAGCCCTTCGAACAGGGATGTGGTCGACTTCCGTCTTTCTTCCTCCGCTAGCATAGGTCATCTTCTGGCTCTCCCTCTTCGCGAAGAAGGTGCTACAGACAGCCAGGTCGTGGGCGATAGCCAGATCCAGAATTCGTTCTCTATCCGGGTTTATCAGGCCGATCCTTTTACCTCCATGAACTCTTTCCACTCCTCTTCTACCACTCCCCACATGTCCGTTCATGTCCCTGCTATGGAGAGGTAGTGGCTTTCTGGTACGGACCTTATGGCTTTCTCGAGCGAGAGGTAGAAGTCATCCTTGTCGTGCTCGGAGCATCCGGTCTGCGGAGCGTAGACAGACATGATGGTCCAGTAACCTTCCTTCGTTTCCAGCCGCAGTGGCATGATGCGGTCGTTTATTCTTTGGACAGCCGCTATTGAATCCTTGAGGGACTCCGCGACAGCTATCCCTACCCCGTTCCTCTTGGTGTCCTCTCCGTTGTAGTACAGCTCCGATCTTCCTGGCTTTCGCCCCTTTCCATCGCGTTTCCTACAGACACAGGATTTGTATCCCTCTGCGCTTTATCAGGTCAGCCACATTCCTAGATCTTCCGAATAGCGTTCCCACATTCAGAGTCTCCAGCCGAACTGGCTTCTTTAGCCGAGGTCGTTATATGGTATGGTCATATGGTATAGTATGGTACGCCCTGCGTCAACATGGAGTTCCTGAAGAGCTCACAGGGTGGGTGCGAATTCTCTACTCTTGTCCAAAAAGTCGAGTTCAAGCTGCAGCTGGAACCTCGATGGAGTTTCCCATCTCTGTACACCAGGGGTACACCAGGGTTCTGCGCTTTCCCCACTCCTCTTTGTTGTCGTCATGGATGCCATCACACGAGATCTTCAGAAGCCCGTCCCTTGGGCGTTGCTTTATGCCGATGACGTGATGCTCGCTAGCGAAGACAAAGGTGAACTCGAGCGAGAGTTGCAAGCTTGGTGTGATCGCTTGGAGCGGTTTGGACTTACCAGGAGACTATCTCAACGGTAGGTCGCAAAGGCCCAAGTGTTGTATATGGGCTGAATCGTCTCTCTCTGGGAAACAACAAAATGCAAATATCTCGACCCCAATACAACTCCGCGCAGAGTTAGGGACGACGGAAGTTGGGCCGTTGGCGGCGTTAGCCCTATGCCTACAGGCGGAGGGCGGGTTCAAGTTGGCTGAAAACAGCAGTGAGGAGCGAGCGATGGTGGCGCAGTGGCTGGAGGGACAGCTTAATCCCCATGGTTGCTGCTTCCAGCCAATTTGAACCCGCCGTTTGCTCGTAAGCAGAGGGTTAACGCCGCCAACGGCCAAGTTTCGTCGTCCCTAACTCTGCGCAGAATTGTATTGGGGTCGAGATATTTGCATTTTGTTGTTTCCCAAAGAGAGGCCATTCTGCCCATATACAACACTTGGGCCGTTCCGACCTACCGTTGAGATAGTTTCCTGGTTAGATTGAACGTGAAGAAGACCGAGTATTTAACGACGGACGTTACCGAGTCTAGCTCCATCAAGGTTAACGGCATCGAGCTTCCACGCACTGCGGTCTTTAAGTACCTGGGATCAGCAGTCGCGTCTGACGGCAAACTGATGGTCGAAGTGAATTCACGCGTGAGTGCAGCTTGGTCCAAGTGGCGCTCGTTGACTGGGGTGCTCTGCGATAGGAAGATACCGGAGCGCTTTAAGTCAAAGATCTACAGGGCAGTCATCCGGCCAGTAGCGATGTACGGCGCTGAGTGTTGGCCTGCGACCAAGGAAGATGAAGCGCGCCTCAGCGTCATGGAGACGAAGATGCTGCGCTGGACGGCAGGAGTCACGTGCATGGACCGCATCCGAAACGATGCTATTCGGCAGAAGTTCGGTGTCGCGCCGATAACTGACAAGATGCGCGAAGCTCGCTTACGGCCACGTTCTGCGTGGAAAGGAAGATAGCGTCCGCAAGATAGGCCTTAAGTTCGAGGTGGTAGGAAAGCGGCCTAGAGGGCGCCCGAAGCAGCGCTGGGCTGATACGTTACATACGGACTTGAAAGCGGCTGGCGTCCACCCTGATCTAGCGCTGGATCGGGAAAGGTGGCGTCATGACACCAGAATAGCGGACCCCGCTACGAAGCGGGACAGACGCTGAAGAAGAAGAAGAAGAAGAAGTCAGCAAGAAGAGGAACGGACTCAGAGCCGACTCTCAGTGTTTCCCTACTGTGGTGTCCTCTTTCCTTGTCATTCCGTGTGAAGTTCGTATCGCCGCTTTTGAGCCGTCGCACATGTCCTTTACGACCGTGATCAGACGTTTTGGAAAACCTTTCCCTCGAAGAGCTTTCCAGAGTACTGAACGGGATAGCCTGTCGTAGGCCTTCTCCAGGTCCAGAAATCCCAGGTAGCAGGGTTTTCGTTTCTCCCGATATTTCTACATCATCTGACGAGCGATGAAGATGGCGGCCGTGGTGGACCTCTCGGGCATGACGCTCACTGCACCTGGGAGATGGGGACCACCTCCCTCAGCCTCGAGTCGACAAGTCGTTTGTAGATCTTCATTGTGTGTAAGATCAGTTTGATCCCTCGGCGGTTGGAGCATTCGGAAGCGTCTCCCTTCTGCTTGAAGATGGAGACCATGGTGCTTTTCCTCCAGTCATCCAACATCCGTTGAGGAACTGCGTCGGCCAGTTGGTTCCGAGGTCTCCGAGCACCTTCCATGCCTCTACTGGCACACCGTCAGACCCTGCTGCCTTTTCGAGTTTCATCTTCCATATGGCCTTGCGAACCTCTTCTTGCGTCTAGGGTGGGATGGGTTCTTCCGTTGGTTGTTCTTCCTGGGCCGCCCGACGAGGGAACTCCTCGTTCAGGAGTTTCTTGAAGTACTCCTCCCATCTCTCTCTGACCTCGACCGGCTTCCGTAACACCCTACGGTCAGCACTCTTCACAGTCTTCACTACTCGAATGTCGAGGCTAGCTGTATGACGCGCCTTAGCCAGACGGATGGCGAACTTCTTTCCGTCCGGCCCGTCTAGTTTCTTGTACAGGGCATCCATTTCCGCGTTCTTTGCCTCTTTGCTACAGCTGTTTTAGCCAGCCTCTTCACCTTCCTGTAGGCTGTGAAATGCTCGGGCTCGGGTGCCCGTGTCTACTCCCACTTCTTGTTGGCCTCCTTCTTCTTTACCGCAGCCTGCACCTCTTCGTTCCAGAACCATGCCAATTTATCCCCTCTGGTTCCTCCCTTTGTTTTTCCTAGGGTTTTCTTGGCACGTCTCAGGAGTGTTTGGGCTACCTTCCTCCAGGTCTCATTCACGGGACTAGCTGGATCTGGAAGGCCTGCTTCGAGCACTGCCCTTCGTAGCTCGTTCCGCCCTGAACCCCGTAGTCTCCACCATTGGATCCCGGGTTCCGTCCTCACTTTGGGCCTGGTGGGTAGAGGTATACTAAGGTCGGCTACCAAGGGTCTATGCTGTGATGCCACGTCTTCTCCCGGAATGACCTTCATATCCCGAACTGTTTTCAGGACAGCCCTTCGAACAGGGATGTGGTCGACTTCCGTCTTTCTTCCTCCGCTAGCATAGGTCATCTTCTGGCTCTCCCTCTTCGCGAAGAAGGTGCTACAGACAGCCAGGTCGTGGGCGATAGCCAGATCCAGAATTCGTTCTCCATCCGGGTTTATCAGGCCGATCCTTTTACCTCCATGAACTCTTTCCACTCCTCTTCTACCACTCCCCACATGTCCGTTCATGTCCCTGCTATGGAGAGGTAGTGGCTTTCTGGTACGGACCTTATGGCTTTCTCGAGCGAGAGGTAGAAGTCATCCTTGTCGTGCTCGGAGCATCCGGTCTGCGGAGCGTAGACAGACATGATGGTCCAGTAACCTTCCTTCGTTTCCAGCCGCAGTGGCATGATGCGGTCGTTTATTCTTTGGACAGCCGCTATTGAATCCTTGAGGGACTCCGCGACAGCTATCCCTACCCCGTTCCTCTTGGTGTCCTCTCCGTTGTAGTACAGTTCCGATCTTCCTGGCTTTCGCCCCTTTCCATCGCGTTTCCTACAGACACAGGATTTGTATCCCTCTGCGCTTTATCAGGTCAGCCACATTCCTAGATCTTCCGAATAGCGTTCCCACATTCAGAGTCTCCAGCCGAACTGGCTTCTTTAGCCGAGGTCGTTATATGGTATGGTCATATGGTATAGTATGGTACGCCCTGCGTCAACATGGAGTTCCTGAAGAGCTCACAGGGTGGGTGCGAATTCTCTACTCTTGTCCAAAAAGTCGAGTTCAAGCTGCAGCTGGAACCTCGATGGAGTTTCCCATCTCTGTACACCAGGGGTACACCAGGGTTCTGCGCTTTCCCCACTCCTCTTTGTTGTGGTCATGGATGCCATCACAAGAGATCTTCAGAAGCCCGTCCCTTGAACGTTGCTTTATGCCGACGACGTGATGCTCGCTAGCGAAGAGAAAGGTGAACTTGAGCGAGAGGTGCAAGCTTGGAGTGATCCCTTGGAGCGGTTTGGACTCAAACTGAACGTGAAGAAGACCGAGTATCTAACGACGGACGTTATTGTGTCAAGCTCCATCAAGATTAACGGCATCGAGCTTCCACGCACTGCGGTCTTCAAGTACCTGGGATCAGCAATCGCGTCTGACGGCAAACTGATCGTCGAAGTGAATTCACGCGTGAGTGCGCTTGGTCCAAGTGGCGCTCGCTGACTGGCGTGCTCTGCGATGGGAAGATACCAGAGCAGCTGAAGTCGAAGATCTACAGGGCAGTCGTCCGGCCGGTAGCAATATACGGCGCCGAGCGTTGGCCAGCGACCAAGGAAGTTGAAACGCGCCTCAGCGTCATGGAGACGAAGATGCTGCGCTGGACGGCTGGAGTCACCCGCATGGACCGATGCGTTTCGGCCGAAGTTCAGTGTCGCGCCGACAGCTGACAAGATGCGCGAAGCTCGCTTGCGATGGTATGACCACGTTCTGCGTGGAAAGGAAGACAGCGTCCGCAAGATAGGCCTTAACTTCGAGGTAATTGGAAAGCGGCCTAGAGGGCGCCCGAAGCCGCGCTGGACTGATACGTTACATCTTCTTCTTCTTCTTCTTCTTCTTCTTCAGCGTCTGTCCCGCTTCGTAGCGGGGTCCGCTATTCTGGTGTCATGACGCCACCTTTCCCGATCCAGCGCTAGATCAGGGTGGACGCCAGCCGCTTTCAAGTCCGTATGTAACGTATCAGCCCAGCGCTGCTTCGGGCGCCCTCTAGGCCGCTTTCCTACCACCTCGAACATAAGGCCTATCTTGCGGACGCTATCTTCATTTCCACGCAGAAGGTGGCCGTAAGCGAGCTTCGCGCATCTTGTCAGTTATCGGCGCGACACCGAACTTCTGCCGAATAGCATCGTTTCGGATGCGGTCCATGCACGTGACTCCTGCCGTCCAGCGCAGCATCTTCGTCTCCATGACGCTGAGGCGCGCTTCAACTTCCTTGGTCGCAGGCCAACACTCAGCGCCGTACATCGCTACTGGCCGGATGACTGCCCTGTAGATCTTTGACTTAAAGCGCTCCGGTATCTTCCTATCGCAGAGCACCCCAGTCAACGAGCGCCACTTGGACCAAGCTGCACTCACGCGTGAATTCACTTCGACCATCAGTTTGCCGTCAGACGCGACTGCTGATCCCAGGTACTTAAAGACCGCAGTGCGTGGAAGCTCGATGCCGTTAACCTTGATGGAGCTAGACTCGGTAACGTCCGTCGTTAAATACTCGGTCTTCTTCACGTTCAATCTAAGTCCAAACCGCACCAAGCGATCACACCAAGCTTGCAACTCTCGCTCGAGTTCTCCTTTGTCTTCGCTAGCGAGCATCACGTCATCGGCATAAAGCAACGCCCAAGGGACGGGCTTCTGAAGATCTCGTGTGATTGCATCCATGACGACAACAAAGAGGAGTGGGGAAAGCGCAGAACCCTGGTGTACCCCGACAGAGATGGGGAACTCCATCGAGGTTCCAGCTGCAGCTTGCACTCGACTCTTTGGACAAGAGTAGAGAATTCGCACCCACTCTATGAGCTCTTCGGGAACTCCATGATGTCGCAAGTCGTACCATATCACTTCATGCGGTACGCGGTCAAAGGCCTTCTCCAAGTCGAGGAAGGCGATATGCACTGCCTTCTGTTTCTCGCGATGCTTCTCTATCAGGAGGCGGGCGACGTGTATGGCATCAATGGTGCCACAGCCAGCCACGACGCCGGACTGATTGCTGGAAAGCTGGACGATGTCCCGAATTCGTCCATCGATAACTCGCTCAAAGATCTTCATGCTGTGCGAAAGCAAGCGAATCGGACGGTAACTGAAGCAGTCTGCAGGACTGCCCTTCTTCTTCCAAATCGGAATCGTCGCACTTTGGCGCCAACTCTCAGGCACTTTTTTCTCCGCCACAACCTGATTAAAGAACTTCGCCAACCACTCAGCAGGGTACCAAAACTTCGACTTCCACAGTTCTGCTGCCACGTCGTCGGGCCCAGTCGCTTTGCCTGGCCTCATCTTCTTCAAAGCCGCTTTAATCTCCTCGACGGTGATCTTCTGAACGGGGCCGTGGGTTGGAGCCGTTGAGGGGATGGCTGGATGAGGAAATTCTACTGTAGAGATTTCCTCAAAGTAATCGCGCCATCGCTTCAATGCCTTCTTGCGGTCCATAAGAAGACGGCCGTTCTCATCATTGATGCCGAAGAACTTCTCGATGTGCTCGGTCTGGCGATGGCGATTCTTTGCAAGTCGGTACAGATACCGCTCACCATCGCGCGACTCGAGCTTCTCGTTGACATCTCCATAATGAGTGGCTTTTGCAACAGCCACGGCCTTCTTTGCAGCTTTCTTCGCTTCTTGGTACTTCCGCCAGTTATCGGCTGTCTTTTCGCCGAGAAACACGTGATATAGCGTCTTCTTCTCTCGAACTTTGGCTTTCACGTCATCTGTCCACAGCCAGGCCTGCTTGTCGACCTTCCGTCGTCCAGGCTTCGTGATGCCGAGCTCCGACCGTGCAGCGTGACGAATCGCGTCGGTGGCCTTCTCCCAAGTTTCGTCGACAGTTGTCACTGTCGGTAACCGCACGCGAGAAATCACAGCTGCTTCGTTCTCTTTCATTCGCCACCACTTGATTCTTGGTGCACCGCATCGCTCGACCTGCTTCAGCCTCGGAGGGGCGATCTTTAAAGTACAGATCAGCGGTCGGTGCTGTGGGGCGACCGTCTCATACGGCACGACCTTCGCGTCTGTGACAAGACTTCGGTCTCGATCCTTCACAAGGACAAAGTCTATCTGAGTCCTGGTGTTCCCGCTATAGAACGAGATGAGGTGGGAATCGCGTTTGCGAAATACGGTGTTCACTATGGTGAGGTTGTGCGATTCCGCATATTCAAGGATACGCTCACCATCTGCGTTACGCGATCCGTAACCGAACCCACCATGACAGCCGTACCCGTCTTTCGTCGCGCCGACGTGCCCGTTGACGTCACCAGCGACTATGATGACATCTTTCTACGGTACCTCTGCTGTCTTCTCATCAAGCAGGCTCCAAAACTCTTCCTTGGCTTGATCCGAGCAGCCAGTCTGCGGTGCATACGCAGAGAAGAAGTGATAGAGTCGCTCCTTCGCGGCGACAACGATCTTCATCAATCGATCGTCAAAGCGCTCGACGCTTACAATCGAGTCACGAAATCGTTCGGAGACGATTATTCCGACACCACTGGTGGTCCTGGGACTTCCACATAGAACGGCCTTGAAGCCACGTCCTATGTCCCTTGACTTGCGGCAGGACCACCTCGTCTCCTGCACCGCACAGAAATCAACTCTTCTACGCTCCAGTGCTTCAACCAACTCGCACGAGCGGCCCGTCAACGTACCCACATTCAGCGTTGCCACGCGGGTCCTGCTTACGTTACGGGACTTTCGGACTAGCTCAGTTGCCCCCCGATGCCGTCCTCGCATCAGGGACCCTCACATACTTCTCACACTCGCCGGGCTCTGCGAGTGCGCGTCGGCTCCCGCGGACGCCGTAGCACTATCTCGAAACACTTGCGCTGTCATACACCATGTGATGTGACATGGGTCTTCGTAGGCCGGCCTGTCACAAGGGCCTGTCGCCTGCAATCGAGTGTCCGTGTTCGGCTTAACTCGCAGAGCGAGTAGTTTCCAGTGGCACCACGTGGAGGAACGGACATCGCCACCGGACTGATACGTTACATATGTACTTGAAAGTTGCTGTTGTAAACCCTGATCCAGCGCTGGATCGGGACAGGTGGCGTTATGACACTAGAATAGCGGACCCCGCCACGAAGCGGGACAAACGTTGAAGAAGGAAAAGAAGAAGTATAGAAGAAGAAGAAGAAGAAGAAGAAGAAGAAGAAGAAGAAGAAGAAGAAGAAGAAGAAGAAGAAGAAGAAGAAGAAGAAGAAGAAGAAGAAGAAGAAGAAGAAGAAGAAGAAGTTCGGCCCTCGGTAACTCTCGCACACTGACCACAGAACTCGGGCGGGGTTCTGTGCGCCACTTCTGGGTGACGTCCTAGCCTTACACTGATTCTATTGCGACTTTTGATCATGGTTTTGTGACGAGGTTTCTCCGTCAGCCGGCCTGTCGACCTGAACCCGGCGCTTGAACCGCTTCCGTTTTTGAAATTTGTGCAGAGCATGGCATGCCGGAGCAGGGGTCAAACCTGTGACCGTTTGTGCATGAAACTACACTACTAACGGCTAGGCTAACTCTGCTCTAATTTTTGACTAACCATCAAAGCAAAATTGCGGCTTCCTGGACATTGCATGTTGCGGTTAGTTTTCCTGAAAAAATCCACCTTTCTGCAGCTTAAAATAAGCTATAAACCGGAAATTTTCCATAAAAAATAAGGCTTAAAAATCTTCATTGTTCACATATGATAGCCGACATATTTCTTTTAATTTCAAAAAAGTTGTGCTAAGTTTTCTTTGAACAACTATCAATTCAAACCGTTTCAAAGATTCTCTAGTTTAACCACGAAAACGTTACTTTTAATGTAGAAATTGTTGATTTCAAAAGCCAGGGTGCTTTCTAATCAAACTTTAACAGTATCACACAGTTATCTGATTAAACAGATAGCTGTCCGATACTGTTAAAGTTTGATTAGAAAGGTGCATTAATCCTACCAGTCACGAAAGATTGCATTCGTAAGTTTCTCAGGTATTCCGTCCATATTTGATCGAATATCGTTGCCTGTCCGGTCAATAACCATGAACATTGTTGTCATTTAGGGCCATTTTTCACCCAATACTAACGAGGGCCATACGTTTGGGGTGATTACCGGTAAGCAGATAAGGAAGTGATTAGAAAGGTGCGCAATTTAGAATCGCAACAGTATACATGCCGATTCCTAGCTGTACCACTGAAAGCGCTGCTGAGTTCAATTCCAGAGGCGTTGCAGTATGATACGTACAACATGCAGTTGTGCCGCTCCGTGTTATCTTGCAGGAAAATGCTAGACGCATGGTCCTCCAGCAAGCGTTTTCTATGGTGGAATGAAATGGATGATTCGTTCGCTGTAGGCCTCAAAAAAAGGAGAGGAATGGCACTGCACTTTAGTAAGCATGCGTGCGACAACATAACGCGGACATGAACCGTTTTCTAGGAAACATAATGTTCTCGGTACTCGAGGGATAGCTTCCATTTTTTGGTCATTCGTCAGCCTTCATGGCCTATTCGCATTCGTGGAGTCGCTCGAATTTTTCATACTGCATGCAAGAGTGACTGCAAATCGCAGCACGCAAGCAAACGCGATTTTGCTATTTCTGAAGCGCATGGCATTTGGCAAGAAATAATCTGATAATCGAACGTCACGAGTAATTCACTGCGTTCC
This sequence comes from Heligmosomoides polygyrus polygyrus, assembly GCA_947396885.1. Lineage (NCBI taxonomy): Eukaryota > Metazoa > Nematoda > Chromadorea > Rhabditida > Heligmosomidae > Heligmosomoides > Heligmosomoides polygyrus. The sequence continues at coordinate 68,912,989 of OX377204.1, read as the reverse complement.
CCAGATTTTCAATGAATGAAATCATATCGGGAACTATGTTTGTGATCTAGCCCATGAGATGCAGTGCACTCCCAATACGTCGGTCTTGTAGGGTTCGAAGGAAATTCGCGCTGTAACGTGGTCCCCTTCAATTTCCTCGTGAGATGTTTGTTGCATGTTTTTCGTGAGTCGTATGTAAGCCCTACCTGCTCTGAAGGAAGTGAGAGCTTTTGTTCTAGGATTTTCATTAACCTGCACTAATTCGGGAGAACATCAAACTGTATAGTTGCGTAATCCCTGCCTCGCTAGGTTGGTTAGAATTTCGCGAAAAAGACAACCCCCTGCGGATGGACTATCCGAGTACCTATTTCTGAAAATTGCTTCAAGAATCCTGAAGCATAAGAAGCCTCTCATACAACTTAAAAGCTTCCGAGTAAAGTTATTTTAAAAATTCTGGATTTTGTAACAAAAATTCCACGCTAGAACTGAACACTGCAGTGCTGCTAGTTTCAAATAATGGACGTATACATTAAGGCGTTGTATATGAAATGGCTGATTTTGACTGAAAACATTAACAGATCATAACATTGATTGGAAGCAATTCTGTTAATCGAAATAGGCGCCATTACAATTAGTACGCTTTTTCCAAAGGGAAAATAGCTTAGTCATTCTATCCTTATAAAAACCAAAACTACGAAAAGAATAAAACATAAGAAGTCACTCTCGACATCATCCTGGTTGATGAATTTTTTATTCTTCACATGACGATCTAAATGCTTGAAAAATGATAACGGATAGGAAACAAATCTCGTCAATATGCTGGGACAGAGTGTGACAAAATCTCTTATCCCAGTTCATCCAGTTTCTGGATAACAATTTTTGAAAAGTGCGTTGCCATCTGATAGGACCTCTTCGATTGACCAAAGCCGGCCGTTTTTCAACAAACCTCAGGTGAATTACATCAACTTCGGCACAGTACTTCTCCGCTGTGATAGCTTCTCCATTCTTTAAGAACTGTAATGGATTATAACAGCCATGTCTACCATGGTCTTCTTTAGAAGGAGGCTTGGTTTTGGCATTTCCTCGGGACTCCCATTTTTGTCCAGCAATTGAGCAGAGCAACGACGATTATCATAAAGGATCCACTTTTCGTCGCATGTCGCGATCCTATCCCAGAAAGGCTCCCTTAGATTGCGCAGCCTTAACGAAACGCAAGTGTCGTAACGCTTGAGCATCTGCCCGGCAGTCAGTTCGCGCGGCATCGATTTATACAATTTCTTTACTTTTCACTACTTTACTTTATTTTTTTCGCATTTGACTAGCGACTGGTTGTGCCGCCGTCAACATCGAAATGTTGTGCTAGCTCGCTCAAACCCTGACGCGGATCCGCTTCCATCATGGCTTTGAGTTGGCCGTCGTTAAGGAATGATGGCGGCGACCTACCTCGGGCTTCATCTTCGAGATTTTGATCTCAAGATACTTCTAGCACTTTTCATTGACAGTGTGCACGAAGTGAAATGGTATCTAAATCAGCGTTAATAGTTGAAAATGAACTGTACCGAATGAAGTTATGGTTGTTGGAAATTAGAGGTCAAAAACAGCTGAAACTTTCGGATCGACCTAATGTTTTGTTTAAAATCACTAGGATTCTTCGTATGTAATTTTGTTAACATCGAGACCTTGGATATGTTTTTTTGTTGTTGATACAGTTGCAAAGCGAATAGTGTTTGCACCGTTTCCAGAATTTTCGTCGGTGTAATAAAAAACAACTGCTCTGAGTTCTGAAGATTTGATCCTTCTAGGAAAAGAATGAAAAAAATAATATAAAAAATCGGCCTTACTGCAAAGCTTCTCACCATGTCTCCAAAACGAGTTTAAGACTTAAGCTTTTGCATGTATCGCTCCAAAACCCTTCTTCCCTTACGAACTAAAGTGACTTCGACGCCTTCATGTTTTTTTCGAATATAAGTTAAGGATAAACCTCTGCGCCGCAAAGAAGGAGTCTGTGAGTGCTAATAAGTTCGTTGCTCACCGTAGTGATAATTTAGGAAGGTACTGCACAATGGAGTACTAAGCAATCTTCTTAACACGAGGAAATTCTAAATGAAATGCAGTTAAAGCTGCAAAGCTCGGCTGCAGTGCTTCGGAAATCACCAAAGAACGTGTTGCGACTTAACTTGTGAGGTACTAGCGTGCGTTCAGGACTAGCGTAACTAATCTAAACATTTAGATTGTTAATTGTAATCAACACTGGATTTCTGAAGATTACCTTCAAATGCAGAGCTGCTTTCTTCCAGCATGCGTTATATCAGAACGCCTAGAAAGAACTTCGACCGGCTAGAGCCCTGCTTAGCAATGATGGATCTGCGAGCTTTCGTGAAAGCTTTTGCAAAGCATCTGTTGTTGTTTGGAGAGCACGTCGGGCACGTCTTCTATTCGCAGGGGCAGGCCGTCCAAACGCTTATTTGGGACCAAGTGAGTCAAATGCCAGAGTAAAGGAAGATGAAATGATGGAGTTGGAAGCGTCGCATCTACCTGCCGCGTCCAATCTGAGCCCAAAAAGCGACGCGCATCCTGCAAGACCTTCTGCATCTGTTAGCGTTTATCGTTGGATGGTAGTGAAAAGAACTTGTGCAATGGGTTTCAACAGTTTCCGCTGAAGCGGGGAAGATTCGGGGATGGATAACCTTTACACGTACTCTACGCATCGCTAGGCTTCTGGAAATGAAATTAGGTGAGGCTGAATGTCACTCGACGTCTGCTGACTCAGCTGCATTCCTTCAGAACAGAATGAGTTTGCAATCCAGTGGCAGCACGCTTCTTACTACTAGTTCAGGTTCGTGTCAGCTTCATGCATCGTGATCTTACTCCATCAAATTTCTGCTCTGCTGTACTTTTCTCCTCCCATACTTCGCAAGTAATGACGCCATAAAACCATAACATCCTACAAAGTATTTCTGAATAGCATTACCCAAGCCTCTAATGTCTTTTTCGTGCTCGCCACCAAATTGCGTTGCATTTTTCTAACTTTATGAGCGGGAATTTCATTTCAGGATAAATGTGATGAGAATCCAGAATGAGCGACGATGACAGCATCGACTTCGATATTACCATTTCCGGATCGAGGTACAGATACACGTAGTTTACACATAAAAAAGTTGTGCCTAACCTATATTCACATGAATCGCTAGCCAGATGTTAATAACTTCTTCTATTCCTTCTCAATCTTTACGACGAATGATGCGTAGTAGAGATTGGTCTAGAAAAAGTAAGGACCGATAAATATGTATGATAGGTATACAATTTTCCAATTTCTTTCCTGTTTTGTTAAATATCACTGGTAGCATGAAAAGTTTTGCCACGTTTCAGTCTTTTCAGTTTTTGCTACGCAAATTATTGGGTTATTCTATAACTAATATCGTTTTTCAAGTTTTCGGTGTGAATTTATATTTACTATCAACAAGCGTTGGTGAGTTATTCACTGACTATTTTATTGGATAATCTTTCGCCATCTTTCGGTAAGCTGAAAAATTCCACGATGGAAGAAGCCTTGGTTTTTAGAAGTGGGAAACTGGTGCAACTCATTTTTAACAGCTTGATTGGAATCAAAAGCTTTACCATTGCAATGGTTTTGAAGAGAGCGAAATAAATGATAATCTCACTGTGCTAAGTCGGGTGTATATGGTGGGTGTGGCATCAGTTGCCAGCTGATCTCTATTAATTTTTGTCCTTTTTATCAAAGAAGAGTGGGGTCTGGCGCTACCAAGACGGAACATCACGCCTTGACGATTGGCCAGTTCAGGACGTCTTTCCTCGATTTCTTCGTCCAATTTCGATAGTTGACGACAATACAGTACCGCGCATACATATGATTTGGTCAATTGCCGGAAAGAACGCTTTGGAGCGTTCCAGAGCGGTCTTTTTAAATGACTTCTTTAAAAAAAAAAAGCCCTACATATATTTGAGTTCAGCAGCTCGAGTTCTATCTTTTGACATATAAATCAATAGAGTTGAGCAATGCATATAGGCCGGACATAATCATTCGAGTGGGCACGAGAGCATGTAGAGTGAGCATTTGGGGAGTTTTATCGTAAATTTCTAGCCGCCCTACTCAGGAATTGCTCTAAGACTGTCTATCTCGTCTTTGGAGTGCGCCTTGAACAATGCATACAGAATCGAGTCTATCAATCGAGTGGGCGCGAGAGCATGTAGAGTGAGCCTTTGGGGAGTTTTATCGTAAATTCATAACCGCCCTGCTCAGGAATTGCTCTAAAACTGTCCAGTTCGCGTTTGGAGTGCGCCATGAACTATGCATACAAAATCGTACCTATTATCCGAGTGGGCGCGAGTGCCTGTAGAGTGAACGCTTGAGGAGTTTTATCGGAAATTCCCAGCCACCGTACTTAGGAATTCATTGTTGAACTCTATTGATTTATATGTCAAAAGATAGAGCTCTGGCTGCTGAACTCAAATATATGTTTCTTTTCACAAGTGCTTTCTTTTTAAAATATTATTTGGAAGAGCCGCTAAAGAACGCTCCAAAACGTTCTTTTCGACAATTGACCGAATCATATGTATGCGCGGCACCGTAGATATTCAAGTCAAGACTTTGATTTCTTGGAAGCAGCTCAAAGTAGACCATACACATCGTAATGCGTTCGGTGAGGTTAATTTCCTTTAATTCGTGAGGGACCCAAACATCCTTTGTTTATGTAGCCAACCCGTTGTATGTGCGGTTAGTAAACGGTTGGATTCGATGTATCAAGCATCTCCATTTCTCGAGTTGTCACTCACCGGTTAGTTTCGAGTAAGACCTTTATTTTGTCGTCATCAGCAGTGATTATACGATCAGTACGTGGTGCATCCCGCACACTAAAATCTACAGAGCGAAATCGAGCAAAACAACGCTGACACTGGCGTATAGTGAGACAGTCCTCGTCATAAACATCACACAAATTCTTTCGAGCTCGCACCGCATTTTTGCCACTCCGGAAGTAAAGCAATAAAATACGGTGATAATGTTCTCTTTGGTTTTCTATTTTCAACTTATTTTTTACCATTTTGCTTTTCCTAACGGTATGCAATTTTTGAAAGACGACAAACTAAATCCAAAGCTTTAAATCAGTATATAATGATACGCCACGCAATCACTACTACAGAAAAATCTAAGTTTACGCCAGCTATAAGAAAAAACGACATTAATCATCGAACAACGCAACACTAGATATCACCTGGATCACCTGTCGTTTCGTTGATCATCGACTTGTTCGAGCGGGCGCCAGCAGCGTCTCCATTCGTCCCTCTCGCGTGCCAGAGTGCTCCAATGGATCCTCTTCGCTCGAGGGACACGAAGAGCGTCATATCGGTCGTTCAGGGCTTTCACGAAGAAGTCCGACCAACGCATTGGTGGGCGCCCTGGTGTTCTCTTGACATCCCGCGGAATCCAGTCGGTAACGGCTCTCGTCCAGCGGGTGTGTGCGAAGCGCATTACGCGGCCGGCCCACCTAATTTTCGACAACTTGACCCACGCGACAGCGTCTCTGATCTTCGAACGTCGGCGAAGCTCGGAACTCCGGAGGCCTTCTCTCACTTGCGTGAGTCGTGTCACTCCGAGCATCGTCCTCTCGATTCCACGCTGCGCGACGCTGATCGCGTGTTCATCCTGCTTTCGTATAGCCCAGGTCTCTGAGCCGTATGTTAAGGCAGGAAGAACAGTGGAGTCGAATAGGTGGGCATGGAGTCGGACGTTCTTCGTTTTCTTCACGACTTCTTCGACGCTTTTGAAAGCTCCCCAAGCTGCTCGTTTCCTCCTGCTCAGCTCTGGTGCTAGGTCGTTGGCCATATTGACTTCGCGACCCAGATACACGTAGCTGGAGCATTCGGAGATGTTCGTTCCGTTGAGTGAGAAGGGAGCATCAAAAATTTGTCCGTTCCTCATGAACATCGTCTTCGCAAGATTCAGCTGCAGTCCAACGTTCCCACACACACCATTGAAGTCGGCCAGCATTCGCTCCGCCTGGCTGATGCTCGGTGTTATGAGCACGATGTCGTCAGCGAAGCGAAGATGATGTAGTTGCCGGCCGTCGACCTTCACTCCCATGTCTTCCCATTCTAGTTCGCGCATGACGTTCTCGAGAGTGGCGCTGAAGAGCTTCGGGGATATGGTATCCCCTTGCCGAAACCCTCTCTTCACGTCGACGACGACGTCGTTGTAGAATGGTGAGATCTTGGTCGTGAATCCACTGTACAGCTCTCGAAGGACTCTGATGTACTGAGTAGGAAGGGCCTGAGTGAGCAGGGCTTCGATGACCGCTTCAGTTTCGACAGAGTCGAATGCCTTCTTCAGGTCGATGAACGTAAGGCACAGCGGCAGCTTGTACTCTCGCGACACTTCGATGAGCTTCGTAATGGTGTGTATGTGGTCGATCGTGCTGAATCCTCTCCGAAATCCTGCTTGTTCGCATGCTGTCCTTCGTCCAGCGTTCGGCTGATCCTATTCAGGATAACTCGAGTGAACAGCTTGTAGACTACGGACAGCCTGCAGATCGGGCGATAGTTGCCAATGTCGTGCACTTCTCCTTTTCTTGTACAGCAAGATCGTCTTGCTGGTCTTCCACTGAGATGGAACCTTGCACTCCGACAGGTATCGTGTGAAGAGCCGCGCCAGGGTGTTGATGAGCGCTGGCGGGAGGTTCTTCAGGTGTTCGGGTCTGATCCTGTCGGAACCGGGTGCTGTACGTTTCTTCACTGACGAGATGGCGTGTCGGATCTCGGAAAGGAGAACAGTGGGGACGACGTATCCATCCTGCCGAAGATGGCATGGGGCAGGTGGACGTGGCTATCGAAGAGATCGGAGTAGATGTTGTGGATGACCTTCTCCATGGTCCTTCTAGAAGAGGTGACGGTTCCGTCAGGACGTCGGAGAGCGGTCATCTTGGTCTTGAAGTTGGCGAAGTTCCTGCGGGCATTGCGGATGCTCAAACCTGCCTCTGCAGCTTCAGCCAACACTTCCGCCCTTCTCTCCTTGAGATCCTCCTTTATCGCCTCTCTGCATAGCTTCGTAAGCTCGGACGTCAGCTGGTCGTTGCCTGACGCTCGTGCTGCTCCACGCTGGCGTATAAGCTCGACAGTTTTCGGAGACAGACGTCTTTTGGTGGTCTTCAAGCTCTCGGCTCCCTTAGCACTGTCGCGGAGATGGTGCACGAAGCGGTCGTATTCCTCATCGACGTTGTCCATGACAGCATCTTCCCAAAGGCCGACAAGAGAGGTGTAGAGATCCCAGTTGATGGTCGTTCTGGGATCCCTCTTCTTGAACTTCGCGGCCTTCTCTCCTTGACGCGAGAAGCGGAACCTCGCGCGAAGGAGGCGGTGGTCCGATCCCGTGTAGAACTTGGGGACAACGGAGACATCGGTCAGGCAATACTTGCGGTTGAAGATGATGTGGTCGATCTCGTTGTGGAACTGGCCACCGGGGAATTCCCAGGTCCATCGTAGGGAAGGAGGCTTCTGGAACTGTAAGTTTCCATGGATGGTCTTGGTCAACAAAACTCAGACAGCCTTTCACCTTGCTCGTTCCACTCCAAATCGTGGGTTCCGATGTGAAGTTCGTAGCCCGATCTTGGCGTTGAAGTCGCCGACGATCACCTTGTAGAAAGTGTGGTCCTCCTTATAGAACTTCTTCAGCTCCACGTAGAAGGCTTCACCTCTTTGTCGTCGTAGTCGGATGTTGGGGCATACGCGGCGAATACAGTCAAAGCTGGCACGGAGCCACATCGCTTCTGTCGCAGACGTCCGATTCGGGTTGTCAGAGACTCGTACGAATCGATGTTAATGGCCAAGTGCGTGTTGTCGAGGACGCAAACGCCACCACTCCCCTGCTGCCGCTTCCGAGGAACAGTTCTTCTCCGGAGTCGTAGGCGTGTAGGGGGTGGTGTCTTCTCGTCTCGGTCAGTCCGATGACGTCGTACTTGATCTTCCTGGCTTACATCATGAGGTCCTCGAGGGATGCTTCCGATGCGAGCGTGCGGGCGTTGTAAATACAGATCGTCATCCTAGTCCTTCTCTGTTTGCGCAGCCTGGTTAGGCCCTGAGTTTTTAGCACCCTCTCCGTACTCGTCCTTCCTATCGCTGCAGAAATGGGACTCTTTCGGGGTCAGGGGAATGAGGCCCTTTAATGCTGCTGTGTTTGATTCCAGTACGCACGGTAGCTAGTCAGGCTCTGTCGTGCGGGCGAAGAACTCCGGACAGCCAGCCAGACTGCCTGAAGGAACGGGGCGAGACTTAAGGCGGCCTCGAATCGCCTTTCATGTACTCCCAGTCTACCGAGTGCAAGCTTTTGGCCGGGCCGACACAGCTACAATCCGCACAGTCATGGACACATCCACGCACACTGTGCATGAACATGCCGCTCCCACGCACAAGGAACGCGTCGACCCGACACAGGAGGAGCAAGGAGTCCATCCCCTGCATCCCACCTGCGTCTCTGGGCAGTACATGGTCGCATTTGGTTCGCGTTTAACTCCCCTATTCATCACCCGGGGACGCGTCACGTGGCCCTGCGACAAGCGGCCCGAGATCCCTCTTAACAAGAGAGCCCGAAGGCTCTCTACCGAGGGAGATCCGTGGAAAATGCTGCACCATCTGCTGAGTAGGCCACTATTTTCTTCTCCTAGAACTGAAGCACCTGGGAACGAACATTATCAACTACTGCACCTACAACTTTGTATTGGTTTATGTTCGCCAGTCCAGCTCTCCACTAGCCTTGTGAAATCAAATCACTGAAAGAGGACACCAAAAATGTCAAAACTACTTCACTTTTTTGAAAGATGTCAAAGTTTTGCTTAGGTTGCATCTCGTATGCACATACATTCCGCACCATGACGTGCTGTGATAGTCAGATCAAAAGATGAGTATTTTGCTCTTTACAGCAGTTTAGTGCTATTTCGCAATCCGCCTGCAAAGACGATTTAATATTCAGCAAGATTTTCCAACATTAGAAAGAAAGTGGAAAATATAGTGCAGAACATTTATGGAGCCAAACGTGAGACAAAATCAATTGTGCGTAAAAGATTACAGCAAGAGTTGCCTTTTTGAATGCAAGCAAAAGCGATTTCTCCCAGGATTTGCATATTGTCGAAAATGTTTTTTTAAGCGACTTAGTACATATCTCATTAACTGGAAAGCTGCTGTGTAGTCAAATGAAATACTCGTCGTCTACTCTTAAAAAACTGCTTTGTAGTAACTTCACAAGTTTCCTTTCTGTTTAAGAAAGTTTTCTAACTCGTAGTTAAACGTTTTTGGCAAAGAATGGAGAATTGATGCAGGAAGCTCGTTTCAAAATTTTACAACTCGAGCCGAAAAAGATTCTTGGATTTTTTTAGTGCGGTGCTTGCGATTGAATCCTCTGTTCTGTGTCAACTGGTAATCCATTTGAATGAGGAAAAAGGAAGGAGTTTATTTTCATCAATGTTTATGGTGATTTTTAACAACTCTAAAAACAAGTTTTCGATCAAACACAATTCGTCTGACCATTAGTGATGACGAGGTGTGCCGAGTGGGGACAATCGTTCAGGATAGGAAACTTCGAACAAACAGTTCCTAATGAACAGCTGCTTTGTAAATCTCCTTTGCACACGTTCTATCTGGCTGATACCACGTTGCTTTAATGGAGACTATAGGTGTACAGTACTCCAAAAGAAGTCTTAGGTAAATTGAAAAAGGTTTGAGTAACGTTGCCATATGGCGATTCTGAAATGCTCGTAATATACACAGAGTGAATTTGACTAAGCGTGAGCTGCAGCGGAGCTTTTTCAACGTGGGGTAGGAAAGGAACGTGCGTCATGGCTACAAAAGAGCTTCCTAGTCATACCCGTTCCATCCGCTGTTCTAGGTCTAGATCAAATTCGCAACGAGGGTTCAGCGTATAAAGTGAATTCAATGTATCCTTTTCATAACAGAGGGATAGAGTGAAGCAACCCTTTCAGAGTTCAGAAAATGTTTGGCATTTACGGTAGTAAGAACAAAGGAGGACGTTCCTCGAAAGCTTCCTGGACCTCAAAAAACTAATCCACTCAACAACACTTCGACAATTCCTTCCCTTTTAACTGTACTGGCGATAGCAGTTGCTTCCCTACTCTAACAGACCGTCTACCTTGCTTCCAGTGGCTTCATCACGGTTAGGGATCCTAAGTGATCGTGATTTTCCGCCCTCATCGGTTGGTCCGATAGCGTTCGTAAAGCGTCGACCACAAATGGGCAAATTCGGCTGCTGAGTGCGCCACAAACGTCAACATTTGGAACGTTGGTTAGTTTCTTTACATGACCGTATGCTGAGCAGATTGTACAGAATAGAATTATGAATTAGAATTTACGGATTTTTGATGAGTAAGCCAGCTCCCACAATGCATATTAGCCTCACTATGTAATGAACGGAAGCATTTGTTGTGCTTATAAAAATTACTTTCAAAGGAAAACCTGCAATGTGGAGTTTCAAAGCCCAAAAAATATTTATGGTTTGCACAATGTTACCAAGTGGCTGCAAGTAGCAGTATCTCCTTTATTGACATCTTTTGATACTTATGCACGAATTAGGCACGCATCGAAGACCTCAAGAAATTTTTTTCTTCACAATTCTGGTATGATGTACACATTGCAGAATCGTTCTGCCTCAATAATGAAGTGCACGATCAATTCCTTAAGCACTGTCATGCCTGCATCATAAGCGGAGCAACTGTCGTTGTCACGAAGCTGAACCCTCATTAAAAAGCTGTTGCCTGCTAGTAGCAAAGCAAATGTCCTCACCGTCAGTTCCTGCAAATCACGTGCCCCAAGTTCACAATGCTGTCAAGTTTGATGGCCAACGCTGAATTTCGTGAAGATGAGTGGCGCTCATACTGGAACGCAATTCTCATGGGTGTAGTTAATCATCGCTGTTGCTGAGTGTGAAAGACGTTCGCTGCTGATGAAAGCGTCTCACGGCCGCTTCTTTGCACTAAAATTAGAGCAGAGCCCAATTAAGGAAGGACAGTAGGAACTGGAGCATGGCTGTCGAGCTATTTTTGGCGTCCACTACTCAGCTTTTCTTGGATATGTAGCACAGCGAATACAGTAGTATGTAGAGGTGCTCAAGTTTACTGGGAAGTCGAATTTAGAACAATACGCGGAACCGCTTCGGATAGGACTGACGCTGAAGACGTCAACAAGATACACTCACTTGTCAGAGAAGGAATCTTTTAGTCGTGGAATTGAAAGGTGGCGACAGAAAACGAATTGCATTGTTTTTCCTCATTTTCTATACAGTGGCGTAATCAAATATATACATTGAATTCTAGATCGCCAAATTTCTCACAAACATTTATTTTTAACCACCATGGGTCTCACAATGAAAGCTGTACGTACGTTTTGAAGGAATTTAGGGTCGTAATGTTTTAAACTCTTCTGACATCACATACTGTATTCATGATTCATGAAGGTTCACTTTGGCCGTCTAGTTGAACTGAAAGGCTAGTTGCGTAAGAAAGATATTTCTACGATTACCAGTGATTCTTCCCATGCGGAGTGCATAAGGCTATTTCCTTACCGTAAGACAATTACCGCTAATATTCTCCCTTATAATGTTATCCATACAAGTTTATGGCGGATCTAGGTTTCTGCCTTATTACAAGCGCATATTAAATTCGGGTTTCGAATAGAGTTATAATCCCACATACACACAAGCATGATTGCATTGCATTGCTGCGCAACAGCAACATTTTGATCGAATGAGTTTTATTTCACATCGAATTGTGTAAACGACAATTGGTGCCTACAGCGACCACCTGAAGTCCTCATGTAGAACCTGTAAAAGGCTGAAGGACGATAAGGAATTAAAGGATAAAGGACGGCGTTACCCAATCCTTTTTGAGATGCGCCACGCATTCTACTTCTACGGCATGTCCTGAAAGCGATTTTGAATGCGTATTTGGCCATATAATGACTTGCGGTTGCCAGCCGATGATCAAATCAGTGGTTTATCCTTCCAAGACCAGTCTGGTACCAATTCACCGATCCCAGAGGGATGGAAGGCTAGGTTGGCCTGGGAGGGAAATCCGAACCAGGAACCTGGTATCGGGTGCAAACGGCAGTCGGCGCCTCCTCCGCTGCGCTGTGCTACACGCGCCCGATAAGGAATTAGCTGCCAGAAATAGCAAAAAGCTTGTCTGAATTCCTTACCAGAGAATGTGCTCCTCATACCTATAAATTCTCAACCAGTTGGAGCTGGTTGCAAGCTGATTACAGCGATATTCAAAACATGGCTCAAACTTTGCGTGTGACCCTCACTTTCGGAGAAGAGAGCGCGGCGATAGCTCAAAGTGGTGCGGAATGATCCTGGCAAGGTCTTCGTGAGAATATCTCGCTACTTTGCTGCAGCAGCTTCGATGAAGGGTCCTTACAATTAGTTGCGATGAGAACATTCTGTGTGGAGTTTGCTTACAGCCTCAGTAAGAGTTTGTTATCTATCCATTGAACGTAGATGGCAAAAGATAACGTTGGAAAAACATATTCTTTGGTTTCAGCAAACAATCGCCGCTAACAGTGTTTGCTAATGTAGTATATTTTTCAAGCATATGTCAGTAGATCGACCTTTCAGTTTTCTTATGGAAGACGAAGCCTTTATGAGATCAATATATTCCAATGAACTAATTTTGGTTGAGAACTCGCATAGAATCGTTTCTGAACGTGGTACAAATTGGAGTGGGAATATGTCTGCCTAGAATTTGAAGAGCCATTCTGAACGCGCTAATCAGTTTGTGGCGCGTAAGCATAAATATGTAATTTATTCAGTGGCGGCTTAGCAATAAGTAATGCCTTAAGCTCTTGACGAGCTTGCATCAGGATGTAAGATGTCGTCATCAATAAATCACTTTCTGGGATGCAACACCCATTCAATTTAACCGTGAGTGCATTGGATTGGGGGCAATTTGAACGGATGCTTGGCGTATACACGCTTACCTGAAGTCGCCATCCGGCAGACAATTTATTTTCCCGAACAGGTGCCAATTCACCGACCTCGGAGCGGTGGAAGATCTGGATCGTCCGAGCACGATCTGAACTAAGGGGGGATCAGGTTTGCACGTGATAGTCGGTTCATCCTGCGGCTGCTCCACGACGTGTTCCTTTGGGATAAATCAATATTATATCCCTTCTAGCTCTTTTCAACTGCTGCGCTTATGGAAGGAGTATTCTATTGCAAAAACTAATGAGTTAGAACTGGAATTACAGTTAAATATGCTCGCACTATTAACTGGAACGCATTACCGGGGCATAAAAATTCTAAATGTCTTCATATATTGTTATTTGTTAATGTTTTCCAGGATTTTTCAGAACGCAACAAGAACGGTAACCTTAAGGGAAAACTATTCGTTATCCGCCTCACAGTTCTGTCGCTTAGTTGGTCTTCATCCTGTAGATTGTAGGTCGTCCCACTGTCGAAAATGTTGCTTCCACGAAGCTGAAGCAGTCGGAAGCAATTGTCTTTCGTCGCCCATTTGCTCCCTTCATTTAAAGCTATGCTAAACAGAAAAATTGTAGCAGATGCATTCATGAAAAAACAAGAGCTCTGATGTTTTTCGAGAGCTGCCTGAAAGATGATAGCCAGCTCACATGAAACGCCTCAGTCTACCTGTGACGCCATCGCTCGCACTCAAATTTCCGAAAACACCTTTTCGAAGAAGAGAGCATGTGGCCCTGATGTCTTCAAATTTTCTTGCCTTGGTCACAGAAATACTGTATATTGAGGAGCTGCGCGTTTATTTAATTTTTCGTGTTGCTTTTCAACCGCGAAAAATGTCTGACTTCACGTTTTCACCAAAACATCTGCATAACGCATAGGAACTACAGGGTGGACCATAAGTCCTGCAGCAAGTTTCCCGCTTTCGTTACCCGGAAGGATATCGATTTTTTAAACCAATTATTAACCATGCTTTAATGCACTTATTCTAGCATATCATTAACGTTTCAGAAATGTATGCCCTTTTTTGTAGAGAATGATGGACGCGCGTTTAAAAAGATCCCAAATCCTCGCCGTCCCATGCGACACGCATCTTCGGAATTTGCAAAAATTCTAGGGATCAATCGCACGACGGTTTACCGTGTGGTCAAGCTGGAACTATCCATGATCTTTCTCGGACTGGGACAGTCCTAGGAAAAAGAATACTGTCAGGTTGTGAATTACACACTATCCAGCGAGGAACAAAAATAAATTAGAGAAAGACCTCCACGCCTCCCACACCAGAACGCAGGGATGGTCAGGTACAAGCTTCACCTTCGGCTGTACAAGAGTCAGAAAAGGCGGGGGTCCAGCAACAGGCAGAAGGTGTTCAGGTGGAAAGATGTATTGCGCGACTGGAGTGCGCCGTTCCCGACGAGCACCTTTTGACAGGTTTCTCTGATGAGAAGTTATTCACCGTTGAGAAGACGTGCAGCTGTGAGGAAGTCGACTGCATTGGAGTGGTCTCGCGTAAAATTCATCCGTTTGGGCTGGTGTGTCGGCAACTGACCGCACACCATTTTTTTCGTCGAAGAGGAGCAAAATAAATAAAGAGGGTACCTAGAGAACATCCTGAAGAAGCTTCTCCTTCCTTGGGTTCATCCCCATTACGGCAAAGCGGAAAGCACGTTCCACCTAGACAACGTTCCGGCCCACAAAACGGATAGGACACAAGACTAGTGCCGACTCCTTCTACCCGATTTCTCATCTACAAAGGAGTGACTAGCAAATTCCCCAGATCTCAACGTAATGAATTACTGTGTAAGAACCATCTTAGGGAAGAAATCCTGCTATACACGACATAGTAGCGAGGAAAGCTTGAAGTCCTCCTTGAAGAAGGCCTGAGACGAGATGACCCAATAACTTCTGCGATGCGGCGTGGACAGCTACTCTGACCGTTTGAAGGCTGTCGTAGAGGGAAAAGGGGTCATACTGAATGAATCTATGTCAGTTAGTCTGTGTAAAAAACTGAACTCATGTGTAAATCGTGGCTCAAATTGCGTTTGTTTTCATCCGTTTCGACCAGAGTTATATAGCCAAGTTTTTATTGCGGGCCATATGGTTCCTGTATATACAGTACGCGAAGCGCTTGCCAAGTTCAGCTGGCTGCCAGCTTTTCATAAACTTCAAAGGGAAACTAAGATGTACCGAAATATCAGATTCTTCGGGGGTGGCACTGAGTCTAATTCGCTGCCAACAGATGGTGTTTTAAAGACTCTTTTGGGCGTGCATCTTTATCAAATCGTGCAACGCCTTCGAAGTATCTGCTGACTTGTCGAAACACACGAGAACACGAGTCTTTTGAAGGTACTTCTAATGAGGTTATCCCAAAGTACTCACATTCTTTTTAGTGAATATCTTTTGCAATCCCAAATCAAGAGCTTTGATCTCAACCAAGATGAAAAAGTGAACTATAATCATCTGGGCGAGAAAGGATGAGAGTGCATAACCATGACGGATGCAGTAGCAGAGTGATGGCTGGACTAGGTGGATCTTCTGGCAAGAATTAACTTTTTACCGAAGAAGATTGAACTTTGCAAAACACATTTAGAAACTGGCGATATGAACAACCTTGTGCGGTGATAATTGTCACAAATGTCATTCTATTCAAACGCCTCGAGTTGGAGCTCTTTCAAATGTGAACCTTTTCGAGTGTTTTCGACCTTCGTCTAACGGCAAGCATCTATTTAAGATGGTTAAATTAGAAGGCTTAATAAAAAACTCGGGGTGTATGTAGTAAAGAGATGTGGGCAAAAAGTGGCCAAAGCAGCTGTGAAGGATTGAATTTGTGGATGGCTTTGTTTCAGTTCTATAGTTCCGCTCGTCCATAGAAGTGGTTACAGCGACTGGAGTTTCAGTTCAATTGTTCTTTCTCCGCCACTATATTTGCTTAGGATAAACGAAAGTTCAATTCAGTTCAACGAACGAAAGAATAATCATTTTCTTCCTTTAGTTGCAGGTTTTATTTTTATAGTATTTTCCTTCTGAAGCTGGCAAAAAATCGAAAAAAAAGTGAAATGATAAATTGATATCTAGGCAGTCCATGGGCTATCCGTCGACACCACCAC
Source organism: Heligmosomoides polygyrus polygyrus (assembly GCA_947396885.1). Lineage (NCBI taxonomy): Eukaryota > Metazoa > Nematoda > Chromadorea > Rhabditida > Heligmosomidae > Heligmosomoides > Heligmosomoides polygyrus. The sequence goes on along the minus strand of OX377204.1, from coordinate 68,896,915 downwards.
CTACTTCACGAAAGCAAACTTGGATGGATCGAATGCACAGTAGGTGAGCGCATTTCCTGCTTTATTATTAACCTCGACATGAATTGCCTGTCAAAGCAAACTACACCTCAGCAACCTTGGCTCTTGGGAAAGAAAAACGAGCGACAAAAAGTACTCTTGAACTGAACAGCAGGACGAGAGGTGGCAGAAAGAAATCAGAAACTCTTGAACTCTCCGCAGTCTATAGTCTCTTGGCCTATGCCTTAAACGGATTGAGTGAAAGGTGCGGTATTCATTACTGTTGAAACTGCGGGTGAATGAGGAGGATTCTCCAATTATCTTCTGACACCACCTACAGCTGCGCCACTGAGTTTCCAATGAAAGGCTGAATGATTTGTGTATTGCCTCAGACGGAAGCCCTGCTTCTGCCTGGTAGCGTGAAAAACTGAGACTTAGACTTAAGATCACAACTATTGACAGTAGCAAGTTAGTAGTTAGTAATCTCATTGGAAATGTCGAACTTTTTTTTTAACTTTTCTTGTTTTCACTTGCTAAAGACCTGACCGATACAATGTACGATAGATTAGATTGATTCAACAGGTCCACCTTTGGCTAACGTTAAATATGTGGCACCACTTATCTTTGTTCGTGCCCTCAAACGCTCATGGTGAAGCACCCCGTCTTAGAGAGACATTTGGCGGCCGATTGGCTTTCTGTTCTCTGATTGTCTAGATGGGTTGCACTAATGTGAAAGTACTCAAGGTTGTGCAATCCTTCGGATAGCAGGTGTGGTTTACAGAATTCCCAGAGAATAAAATTCCCCATCCAACCAGGACAGTGACTCAAACTAAAACTAAAAAAGCTCAAACTAAATCTAAAGTTAAACTAAAAGCGAAAGAGCTTGATGCAAGGAAAAACAAAGCAAAATGTCATCTCATGATGAAGAAGAGAGGAGAACATCAACGATCAAGCAAGCATATCATAGTCCGTTGAGCGTGATGATGTGCTTGCTTGAACGTTGATGTTCTCCTCTCTTCTTCATCATGAGATGAAATTTTGCTTAGTGTTTCCTTGCATCAAGCTCTTTCGCTTTTAGTTTAAGTTTAGATTCAGTTTGAACTTTTTTAGTTTTAGTTTGAGTCGCTGTCCTAGTTGGATGGGGCAATTTTATTCTCTGGGAATTCTGTAAACCACACCTGGCATCCGAAGGATTGCACATCATTGAGTACTTTCACATTAGTGCAACCCATCTAGACAATCAGAAAACAGAAAGCCAGTATGCCAAATATCTCTCTAAGACGGGGTGCTGCACCATCAAACTCTGAAAGTAGAACCCCTAGCTGGGTTAGGTTAGTAGAACGGTTTTACTCCTCCTCTACAAGCCTTATCCGAATTACAGTGGGAAAACTGCTTTCGAATGTTACACGGTGTGCAGGAGAGGATGGTGTGGGCTCATCAAAGCGGTTTATGTGCAGCCTATCCAACCCTTATATTTGAGCAATTACCTCTGCTAAATATATACACAACCTCGTGGAAAATCCTTGCACAGACGAAGAGAGGGGAGAAATAGCAGTTGGACAAAAGCTAGCCATTTTTTATATAGCAGGATAGGTTTTACACTACGATCGTTAACAGTTTGAAGCAAGAGAACCCAATCCATCAGAATTCTATAACGAGACCAATCTTAGTGCTTATCTATTATAGATTCATCCGCAACTCAAAGTTACTAAACTGCCACAGATAAACCTTCCTACTTAGCTGGTCATTGTCGAAAAAAGTGTGAGAACGTTTTATGCTCGAAACTGTATGAACGCATTTTCCGTTCCCGTGCGTCTTAGCATTATGTGCATCACGTTATATTGTGTAGAAATAGGCATCGTGAGTTCACCGAAGCATATGACGACCTTAGGCATCATGGGAAATGCGCAGCACTATTGGGCGTTTGCGATGAAGGATGTTCTCTTACTGTGCTCGTTCCAGACTGGCGTTCTGTGCCCTGTGCGTCTTCGTGATGTTCATCGTCGTTGGATTGGTGCTTCTGTTCTCGAACATTCAGGAAAGGCCACCCTGATCCGAATCCACGCTCCGCCGATCACCCGTCCCGTCCTCCGGCAGCCGATAGTTAGTGCAGGTGTAGCCACGTGCTCACGATCGCCAGTGTGCGAGAGCGAAGGCAAGAGAAAACCGCCGTCGGCAGCACAAGATCGCCCCTTCCCGTATCCAATTTCGACGGCTCGCACTCGCCCGTTGAAGCGCTCATTTAGTTGCTACTGATCGATCGGTATTGTATAGATATTGTTGTAAGTGGACACCACTTCGGCTGTCGTCTGGCAGCTGTTGAGTTTCACTTCCCTTCTCTCGCAAGCGGTTCCGACTTCTCTCCAACTTCACCATCGTAGTGTCTTATAGTGCCGGTTTCATTGGGAGATTGATTTCTTCTTCACTGATCGTTTGTATGCAATTTTTCGTGAGTGGTGGCGACTAGTTGTGAATTCTTGCGGGCCATTTCGCTTACTTCCACAATAACCGCCATAGAGTTCACTGGTATTCTTAATTTTATACAGACGTTGATTTCGCAGCTGTAGTGCAGTGAACAAAGTGCTTTTTCCCAAAGAAATAAAAGAGTTGTATTTTCTTCTAATGGATTAAGAATCTTGTCTCTTCGCTGTATAACGTGAGCTTCTGATCTGCACCACGGTGAGCTTCTGATCTGAGACCATTGAACGCAGCGCCCACAATGAATGATCTAGACACAAATATTACGTGACGGATACAAAATAGGAGGTCGCGACCCATGCATGTCAAGATGTTTTAGGCAGCAATATTTGCACCACGCACTCTTTTTCATCCACACGATATTTACCTCTGGTTGTGCAGTTTTTCTGATTTCGAGTTCTTATTCCATAAATGCAAAGTCTGACATTTTTAGAAGTGCCATTTCACCTTGTTGAATGAACGTAGTTGGCCGAGATGAAAACGTTGACTTCATAATCCATATGACTGCCGAAATGGTTGTAGTACGTATGTAGTATGTGCATTTATTTTTGTTGTTGAAAAAAGAGGGGAATCAGAGAGAATGGAAGGACCCAAAAATGGACGAAAACACGGAAACTGAAATAACATATCTTCCTCACTTATTTAGAGCTGAAACGGCGTGGAAACAGAATTGTAAAAAAACTTTTATCGCATTTCCTCGCGCAAAGCTACACAGTGAAGTCATTCACAGACTGATGTACATTCTCATCAGATCATAGCGTAAAACTTTGAACTCTGCCTTCAATATGACAAGAAAATGGTGCATTTTTTCTAGCTGTGTCTCGCTGAAAAAGAAAAGCTTAGTTACCAAGGTCTCGCAGCGGTCAAGGGTCTTGAATTAGGGTGCAATAGCCATTCAGCCGCTTATCGAGCTGATAGGGGATGAACAGCTCACCAGCGGCAGTGAGGTGGATCAGACCGATGGAGGAGAAGAAGGATAAGATGGACACTGTCGAAGAAAAGCTCTTCTACTGGCCAGTGAATACTCAAACCCTAGAAGAGTATATACTCTCTGGGACGAGATCGCAGTGCAACCGGAAGTCAGAGATTACGCAAATGAGAGCAGCCTACTCTGATTGGTAGAGGAACGTGACCTCTCGACGGTGCCATGAACTCAGCTGGAAAGTTGCCCTACGCGTCTACTTCTCGACATCGAATAACTATCCCAACTCCAGAGGAACTTTACTGAAAATAGGATAAAGGATAAAAGGGTAAAGGAGGGCGTTATCCAGTCTCCTTTGAGAGGCGCCACGCATTCTACTTCTACGGGATATCGTGGAGCAGATTTGAATGCGTATTTGGCCATACAATGACTTGCGGTGGCCAGCCGATGAACAAGTCAGCGCTTCATCCTTCCCAGATACGTCTGGTACCAATTCACCGACCCCGGAGGGATGGAAGGCTTGGTTGGCCTGGGCGGGAAATCCGAACCAGGAACCTGGTATCGGGTGCACGCGACAGTCGGCGCCTCCTCCAACTACACGCGCCCACTCACTGAAAATAGAAGCGGTGGAAAATAAGCGAAAATTGCAGCTATTTGAGGATCCACATGTGGAAAAGAACGTGCAAGTGGTTTCGGATGTGCACCTAACAAGGAAGGGTCTGAAGCGTGTGTCTGAATGGGGTGAGCGAGTCAGATAGGGAGAATCCTCACCCTCAATTAGTTTGAAAATGTGTTTATTTTTTGCCAAGTCGTTAAACCCAAGGAGTAGGGGTCCTTGAAGTCACAGTGGAATACTCCGCATCACGAGATTGGAGGTGTTGTACGCCCGCAATGACTCCTCGGGGAAGTGGCTCGGAGCGCAGTGGAAGTGCGATTGCTTCTTGCGAGAAAGGTCGGGTGTTTGGTTCCTCTGCGCTACTGCGTTTCTGCATTTCAACTGATGGTTAAGATTTGGGGGATTCTGAGGTCTATACCACTTTCAGACCTTTTCTGCACATTTTCCAGCTGTATGCTGTGGCTACTTCATTGTACCTGTGCATCACTGATGTTGAACATTTCTACATCATCATGTTGAATACCTTCCCAGCATGAAGCAACCGCGTTTCCACTGCGCTCCGAGACGCTTGTCGGCAGAGGCATCGCGAGCGTACAAGACCCCCAAACTCGTGATGAGCCGTTTTCCACTGTGACTTCAAGGATCCCCTACTCTTTAGGTTTAACGACTTGGTGAAAACAAACACATTTTTATACTAATAGAGGGGTGTGGATTCTTCCTATATGACTCGCTCCCCCCGTTCAGACATACGCTTCAGACCCTTCCCTTATAAGTGGCCATCAAGTAATGATCCCGAAACATTGGTAAAGTGTCCAGCAAAGCGTTAACTTTGGTACATGCTGATTAATCAAGTACTGTATTTTTGAGACACTGCTTGAATTCTCAGCTTTTACTAATAGTTAACGACGTCAACAAACCAAAAGCACCCGCAGTCTACATAGGTGCCCTTCGAGGTGCGTTTCTTGAACTAATTGCCGAAAATGCAATCTGCGGAAATTACCTAGAGCGGGAGACATGCACTTCGTTTCCGCAGCATAATCGACTCACTTTGGTTAGCCGGGACCGCCGTCGAACTCGATAAAGTGAGTGTAAAGGCACAGCCACTACAGGTCACTTAGGTTACTTACAAGGCTCCACGTTTTATTACTATGGATTAAGAAAAGTCACTTTGCTCGCTACTGTTTTAGCTAATCTTTTAAGACAACAACCGAAGTCATTATGTCCTTTCCCTTTTTTTCTCACTATGCAAACAACAACATACTTCGCTTTTGCAGATCCATAGCTCGATGCATTCACTTCAAAAGACGCCTCTGTGCTCTGCCCTTCTTTCTAAATGTTGCCTGCGGTTGATAACAGGTGCTACGTTGCGTCATAGGTCACTTGCCCATTATTCAAAAGGTACACTTCAAGAGCGATTTCAGCTACATGCGGATTGCACACCCGCAGCTCCATTGTCGTTGACATTTATCTTCTGTCATTTCCACTCCCATGAATCAGTGAGCATAACATTTGCTGAAACACACTCATCATTCGGTTTTTATCTGAAAATCGACGACTTCAAGTACATCAACATTTTCTCAGGTTGACGGTAGAACACTTGCAGTCCTTCAGTTGAAAGGCCTAGTTTTCCCACTTAACCAATTTTTCTACAAGCAAATATTATAATTTCGTGAATAGCTATAGTATTAGGGTCGTATCCTAGTTTGCAGTACTCGTTTAGAATGAGTATGAAAATCTGGAAAAAATGGTATTACATTTTGAAACATTCTGAAACAATACTACCGTGTAATATCTGCTGAACAAGAGCTGGATTCAACAGATTACTACTAGGGGAAGATCATTTATTGCAAGAAATAACTACATGGTAGGCACCGGGTCAGTTGCGTTTTAGAAAAAATGTTCGTGAGGGGTGGTAGATGGTAACATCTGTACTACATATGGGTCAGTATTGCGTTATCAAACCTATCCAGGAGCTTCTTGGTGTTTGGATTTTGCTGTATCTCCTTAATCAAGAGCAAACAAAATATTCTGAGAGAGAGATTCGTAACCATGAGGTGCTCATAAGCAGTGTAAGTAATATATTATCAACAAAATATAGAGCATAAGAAAAAACATGGGCAGATGTATGGGCAGTGGACGTCTCTACCAGGCTGTCCAATAATTCCTGTCCGAAAATTTTAAAAATTCCATAATTTTCCTTAGAAGTGTTGTAATATCAGGCAATATCAGTACAAGCTAAAATGGACCAAGGTCGAATTCGTACGTTCGTGTACTAGAGTGGCTGCTGGGCAACGACACGGGCACCGCGGTAGTCAACATCTGCAGAGCGTGCAAGGAGGATGCAGTGTCCCAACGCACAGTCAGGCGCTGATTCAATCGTTTCGAGAGCGGCGACACGAGCCTCGAGGACAGGGAGCACAGCGGGAGGCCTTCTACGGTAGATGATGACGAAGTCCGTCGCTGTATCAAGGAGAAGCCGGAAGCCACCACCCGTGAACTGGCGACGACGTTCGGCTGCAGCAAGTCCACCATCCACAATCAACTCAACTTACTCGGCTACCACAAAGTTCTGGCCCGTTGGATCCCCCACTGTCTGACGGACGCCATCAAGCAGAGCCGCGTGGCCGACTGCCAGTCCCTCCTCCTTCGTCCGCATCGCAAGGAGTTTCTCGAGGAGCTGGTCACTGGGGATGCACCCGCTGAAGATCATGCTCTGCTGCTGGTGGGAAGCCAAGGGCATGGTGTATTTCGAGCTGCTTCCGCAAGGCAAGACGGTCACCGCCTCCATCTACACCGATCAGCTCGAGAAACTAGCCGCCGCCATCCGAGAAAAGCGTCCCCGACGGGCCTCGGTCCACCTGCTACACGACAACGCGCGCCCCCAAGTGGCGAAGGAGACCCAGCAGAAGTTGGCGACGCTCGGCTTGGAGACGGTTGCCCATCCGCCGTATTCCCCGGATCTCGCCCCCTCCGACTACCACTTGTTCCGCCCGCTGAAACACCATTTGGCCGGATGAAAATTCACCAACTACGACAACCTCAAATCCGACATCGCGGACTTCTTCGAGTCGCAGCCCCCGGAGTTCTGGGCGAAGGGCATCGGCGACCTGCCCAATCGATGGGCCACTGTAGTGAATAACTGTGGTGCTCATATTGTTGATTAGACTTGTTTTTTTAAAATAAAGTTGGAAAAAATTAAAAATGGTGAAATTTTCGGACAAGAATTATTGGACAGCCTGGTATTTTACAGCATCTAAGGAACTATCTAGATTCTTTGAGCATTGACAATATGGTGGGAAATATGGCAAAAATATGCAAATGGGGTGAATTACTGACTTTGCACCTCTTTCGCAATCAATCCACATTATTTGAATATTTATTCAGATCTAGGGTGGCCTTCAAACATCTAGTGCATGAACTGTCTATGCAATTCAATTAGCGTCGTAATTTCTGCTAGCAGCACTTCCGTACTTCATGCCTAAAGATTCTCCAGTCTGTAAGTGCAATCACCTCTTCACGAGGAACATTTCAGCATTACCAAAATTGCTCCTACTTTACCTTTCAGATGGATTTCCTAATTTAAACAGGTCGGGATCGGTAATGGTTGATCGCGAAATTTAGAGCTGAAATTATATTGTTAGAGGACGAAAACGAAACGAGCAATGCTTCCAAATTATGTGACGTATGCAAATGTGTAGAGCTTTTGTCAGCAAAATGTGATATTTCTGGTACCGAGAATCCTGACAACACTCAGATCCTGTTATATTGAATTTCTATTTCATTTTTGCGTACAGACAGATTAATTGTTAAACGATTAGATAAAGAACTCATCCACCTACAGCGATCATCAATTTATCTATTCTGATGGACGAAAAGGCACCTACTTGACAAAGCAGGGCGGGCGCAGCTAGCACAGACAGAGCCATTCATTTACAGTTACAGGTGTTCCTTACAAGGGAGATCAATGAGCGTCCCGTAGCAATTTTGAAAGTGACCTATTGAGGGTAGTAGGAGACTGTAAGAGAAACACCGTGTTGGTTTTCAAATTTCCTGCGGACATCTGGGAGGTCAAAATTTGCAAAAAATGTTGCACTTCAGTGCGGGCCGATAAAGCAAAGCTGACGTCTGGAACTGCCATGTCGTGATTACAATCTAACCTGTAAAAGGTTTGGGGCTGGAACGGTAGAGGAATTGCAGCGATCTCTCAATTTGCTTGCTAGCGGTACAGTAACCGAGGTGGAACGTTGAGGTGCGCCGCGCACCACTCCGGTGTCAGTGACTGGATGGCCGAATGGTTGCGGTGGCGGTCTTTCACGGAGGGGGTCAGGGGTTCGGTTCCTGGGGTCGGGATTCTGCATTTCCAGGCTTACTGGATCCGCTCTTGTCGACGTAAAGTGTAACTTGGCCACGATAGTGTACCATACTGGCATTATAAGCTCACTTTAACCTGGATGATACGATATAAATACAAAAATAAGCGCGCAAAGCAACAGCGTTCATAATACATTCTATTGGCCATTGAGAAGATTTTCTCAATGGCCAATCGAATGAATTATCAACGCTAACGGCGTACAAAATAGAAAGTATTCTATGTCTTGACCGTCTTCGTTAGGCATTGACGGTGGGTCTGTCAGCATTACTGCACTTCACGACTCCAAGGATCGAGGAGAAATTGTAAAAAGTGGATGAACAAGATTTGCTTTTACTTTTATTTATTTATTTACTTATTACTTTAATTTGTTTTTATTTGTTATACTTTATTATTATTTATTTATTATTTATATTTGTATTTTTTAGATAATTAATTAGTTGATGAATTCATGTTTGATTTTTTTCAATCCCCATTCGACCTCTGGAGAGAAAGCACAGCAGTATCGATCCGTCTTTTTCATCCTCAACCAACCATATTGCTAGTGATCTCACGGCCGTCACATGCGCAATCTCCTCACTGTACAAGAAGACGCAATACTACCCACCTTGTCGTCATCCTCCGGCGACCAGTCCGCGCTTCGTTCAATTCAAGCTAAAATCACGAATCAGGGAACAGGCACTTTTTTCGCAGTTCCTCGGCAGCATTCAAGGATCTGTCCCAACTTCAAGATAGATAATTCTTTATCTTGACCATCTTCTTTAGACATTGACGGTGGGTTGGGCAGCACTACTGCACTTCATGCCCAAAACTAGAGTAGAGATTGAAAAAAGGATAAAAGATATTTTTTATTTTTCACTAACTATTGTTTGTCTATTATTTCTATTTATTATGTATTAATTATTTGTCATTATTTATAATTATGTTTTCAATTAATTAATTGAGGAGTTCGCCATGGCAGATGCGTTTTGGTTCATATTTTTCAGAATGTTATGCATGGGGATATTGGCTATGCTGATGAGGATAAAACACTCCAGGAAGCATTCTTTTTGATGTTTATTCCATAGACGTTTTCTCATTGGTGATGTTAGCTTGACTTGAACGAAGCGCGGGTGTAGACTGGTCACCGAAGGATTACGACGCTGTAGGTAATATTACGTCTTCTTGTACAGTGAGGAGATTGCTGTATGTGACGGCCGCGAGATCACTAGCAATATGGTTGGATGAGCATGAAGAAGATAGACGATACTGTTATGCTTTCTCTCCATAGGTTGAATGGGGATCGAAAAAAAAATCTAACATAAATACATTAACTAGTCAATTTATTAAAAATATAAATATAAATAATAAACAATAATAAAGTATAACAAATAGAAACAAAATAAAAATAATAAGTAATAAATAAAGTAAAAGCAAATCTTTTTTATCCAATTTTTCCTATTTCTCCTCGATCCTTGGAGTCGTGAAGTACATTAATGCTGACAGACCCACCGTCAATGCCTAACGAAGACGGTCAAGACATAGAATACTTTCTATTTTGTACGCAAACGAAAATCACCTGTTCTTCTCAAAGGCCAAAAGAATGTATTATGAACACTGTTGCTTTGCGCGTTATTTTTGTGTTTATATCGTTTCACCCAAGTTAAACTGAGGTTATAATGCCAGTATGGTACACTACCGTGGCCAAGTTACACTTTACGTCGACAAAAACGGACCGAGTAAGCCTGGCAATGCAGAACCCCGACCCCAGGAACCGGACCCCCGACCCCTTCCGTGAGAGACCGCCACCGCAACCACTCGGCCATCCAGTCACTGACACCGGGATGGTGCGCGGCGCACCTCAATGTTCCACCTCGGGTACTGTACTGCTAACAAGCAAATTGAGAGATTGCTGCAATTCCTCTACCGTTTCAGCCCCAAACTTTTACAGGTTAGATTGTAATCACGACGATTGTAAGCAGTTCCAGACGTCAGTTTTGCTTTATCGGCCGCACTGAAGTGCAACATTTTTTGCAAATTTTGATCTACCCAGATGTCCGCAGAAAATTTGAAAACCACCACGATGCTTCTCTTACAGTCCCTTACTACCCTCAATAGGTCACTTTCAAAATTGCCACGGGACGCTCATTGACCTTCCTTGTTAGACGTATTTTTTATTTAAATTCGATTAAGTTTCTTTGTTCTACACTGTCCACTCATCGCGTTCGTTGAATTCCTGCCAGTCTCTTCAAGGATTCCCGCGAATTGAAGGAACAGGCGCAGTAGGATCGCGTATCCACGAAGCATAATTTTATGGTTTCAGCGCACTTTTTACGGTGAGTTGAGTGCTGTAGAATCGGCTTGAAAGGAAGTCAAAAATCGTGAGGGAAATGTGGCGCAACATTGTAATCCTTGATGTTTTGTTCACAACTTATCCTACACTGCTTCCCAACTACGTGGTTTTGAAGCAAAGGTGACGCATCGTTGTGGCTTCCTTCGAAGTTCCCATCACAAAACCCTGGACAGCCTTCACGGCAGCCACCCTCGGCTAACTGATCAGAGTTTAAATTCATCAGAAAGCGCACTGAAACCAACGCTTTATGCATGGTTTTTGTCTTCTCGCTTATTTTCAGCGAGCAGTTACAGTGGATCTTCGTGCTCAGCGAAAATCATTGTGTATATTCATTTTGATTAATTAATTAATTTTTTATGGACGCATACAACGTATGCCTGGAAATGTAGTAACACAACCACAACAAGCAGAACAGATGGGTATACATATCGAAGCACTTGAACTAGTTGAACTAACTGGAAAAAAACGAACGAAAGAGCACTTAAAAAGAGCAAACTAGCACTTGGCGGACTAAAACAACAGGGAGGAACATGAAACACAAATACGGAGGAACAACAGAAGCGCAACTAATATAGAAGAAAGTAGCTACCCAGATTCCTTATCCAACGTCCGGGAAACCATTTTTTTGAAGATTTTTGATTGAAGAGATATTCCATCTTTGGCGATAAAGTGGTTAAGCAGTGGAATAACTTTCCGGCAGAAGAACCTTGACCTAACACATGATTTAGGAAGAGAACTCTTAACCATAAGTTTTCCTCCCCCCGAGTATATGAAGGCAAAATTTTTAAAAAACTGTTAGAATTTATATTCGTTCTTACAGTAATAATTTTGAAAGCCACCATTCCGGCAATAATTCCTCTGTCTTCTGCTATCTATGTTAGGCAAACAAAACATTTTGCGCCTAACTAAACCACAAGGTATATAATGATCGTCAATACCAGAACAACATACAACTAATTTTCTAGTAAAATTATTTCGTACCCCTTCAAGGAGCCTCATATCCTTTTCCAAATGTGGGTTAAAAACATTAGTGTCACACTCAACTATAGGACGGACATAAGTTTTGTACGCCTTGATCAGAACGGATTTTCAAATATTGCAAGTGGACGACGTTACCTGATTAGCTTAGCATATCGGCTTCATACTAGGATCAATCGAAATTAAGCTGAGAAAGAACAAGTCTTCCTTATTCTGACAGCTTAGGCCTTCAAGTGATTTTCATGGAAAGCCTTGCAAGATGTTGTTACCTATCTAAAGCTCATAATGAATAGATGAAGCAAATTCGTTCCTTCAACCGCTGGGCAGGCTTATGCCATGGAGTGATACAATCTGAAAAACTGCTATTTTCAAAGGTGGAAGGATCCGAAGGTTGTTCAAGAATGGAAATGCGACATATGCTACGTTAAGAGCAGTTCATATCGTTTTCGGCTTGTGATACCTAGTCTTAATTACGATATTGTTTTCAAGGGCGCGTGGAGCGCAGTCGGAGGAGGTGCCAGCTGTCGCGTGCGCCCGATCCCTGGTTAATGGTTCAGATTTCCCGCCGAGGCTATCCAAGCCTTCCACCTATCCGGTGCAGGTGAATTAATACCAGACTCGTCAGGGACTAGTAAGACACTGACTTGTCCATCGGCTGACTACCGCAATTCAATGTGTAGGCCCAATAACGTTCAAATCGCCTCCTAGACGTCATATAGAAGTAGGATAAGTCGCGCATTCCAAAAGGATTGATTGCTGCCGTGCTTTATCTTTATCCTTTATTATTTTCGAAAGTATTCCTTATTACTGTTTTGGTTTAGTAACATTTCCTGTAAAGGAACATTTTGTTTTGCGAAGTTTGGGTGGCTTTGGCATAACTGTTACGCTAGATTTGGAACAGGAGTAGAAGTAAGATAATAGTCTAACAAGTCAAATAGAAATAAGAGGACGAAATTCTGAATAAAATTAAATCAAAAGTTTTTATATATCGACCTCCTTTAGGGGGTGAAGGCGATAGAACGTAACAGAAATAAGAAACTCCAGGTTCGGCTGAAGCATTCACCGATATATCAGGATTCAACTGGGTGCGAATTTGAAGTACTCTTTTGCAATCAGGGTCCAAGGAAGAGGAAGTCAACTGTCAAAAACTTTCTGAACTGAGCAACGATTGTGGAAAATGTCGGGAGTTGTTATCCAAATTCTGATAAAAGCTGGGTTTGCTCCATATTCCTGCCAATTTTCCAGTGCATGTCTCAGCATTTCGAGTCTTCTAGGAGGTTTAGTTCCCCGCTCCACTTTGTGCTGCAACTTGCGATCAGTTATTGGAACTTTGAACAGAAATGTCTTGTAATAGCTTAGTCCTTTGTGACGTCTCAGCGTATTCTTCACACCAGCAGTGTTATTCTATGTACCGAGTTCCGCTCCGGTGATATAGCTGAGCGGTGTGGAAGCGCCATTCATTCGGCCACTGTGGTGACTACGACAGCAGCCGGTTCGAGAAAAAGGTGAAGAGTGACGGGCGTAGAACTCTTCTTCTGTAACCTCAAGCAAATCAGCTACGAGTGCAGACGGCGTCTCTCACCCACTCCGACTCCCGCTAGATTGACTGTCGCACTTCCGCAAGATGCTCGTTCGTTGTTTTCGGTCGGGTGGGCTCACCGCCCAATCCCTCGCCCGCCCACCAAACCATCGCTGTCCACACGCCACGGTTTATTCTCCGTCACTAATCCTCTTTTCGGCGGCTCGTGCCGTATTTGGTTGCATAAAAGGGAGCAAGTCTCGTTAGTCCTCATTGGCTAATGCTCAATTATCGTTCTGCTTCCAGCAGTAGCGAAAACTAGTTGCACTTCAGAGGTTTCGTGAAGACTAGCCTACGAATCATCGGCAAATTCACCTAGGTTAGGAGAAAGAATTTGCGAAATGAATCCGCACTAGTTCACAGCTCTTTCTGATTACCACTTGTTTGACTTTCTCAAAGCCCTTTCGGCAAACAATTCCGTTTTATTCTATTGAGTGCTGCTTGAGTTTTTGATTGCCAGTTTCTACAATTCTGGCGGAATGGCAACAATAGTGTATTCATTAAATGACAGAACACTGGATCTATCCACGGCGAATACGTATCAACGCTGTGATCACTTAACTTAATCGTTTGAATGAAGAACTTGACGTCACCGCCAGCGCTGGCGGTAGGATTGGTGTGCAAACGTCGTCTCCTTGAATGGGTTCAGTAGTGCGGCGAGTCAACGCTTGCAGTACCTTTAGACCAAAGAGAGCTAGAGAGCTAAAAGCAGCTTCTGTGATGTTGCGGAAGCGTTTTGCACACATGCGTTTTCTTGCCTCTAACGGAACTCTTTCCTTAAAAGGATAAAGGATAAACGGCGCAGGTCAACCCCTTTTGGGGTGCGCCACTCGTCCTGCTTCTGCGGGATGTGGAGGAAACTTGAATGCGTATTTGGCCGACTCAATGACTTGCGGTGGCGAACCGATGGTCAGATCATTGTTTCAGCCTCCTCAGGCAGGCCTTGTAGGACGCAGATCCACATACCAAAATGGATAGAAGACCTGTTGGGCTAGGAGAGACCCGAAGCAAGATCCTCCATTCAACGTGCAGACGACAGACATCCCCATGCCCGACTTTGCTTCCATGCACACTATTCGATTTCTCACATTATTTCCTACAAAAACGCATTGTTGTTATTAAGACAATTCCATTACTTGCAGTATTATGCATAGGTGCTCTTTATTGTTCTCCACATCAAGTACTCAGGTTTATTGGAAGCAAACGTGGACAAATGGAAAACGCCTAAATGACAACCGAAAAAGGTCTGTAAGAACCTTGAGCAACAGCTCAGAAAAACTGCACGCTGTAACATCTGAATTCATCATGACAAGATTCTTCGAAAGCCGAACTTGAACCGCCCACCTTTGCCACCTGTTGACCTGGATCTGTTCATAAATCTCTTTCCGGAGGGGTCGGGAACGGCCAAATTTCGCCGTAGAAAACCTTTGTTAACTAGATGGCCGGACCAGAACCGAAAATTGTCGGCTAGTTAGTGAACCTCTGATTCTTTGCAGAATTCGCTCACCTCTCGCTCTTAACAAAACACTAGAGCGAATTCTGGAAACCATCGATATTCCATCTCTCGCTGTAATACCAAACAAAGAAAAATTAGAGGTTGTTAAGTTGTTTCAGATGCGTTTCGTTCCATCTGGAACTGGCAGCAACTTACGGCAGGTGGCTGATACTGAAAGTCTACTCAGGACTGGAGCGACGAAATTCTTGTTTAGCAATTTAACTTTTTGAGCAAATCGTCTGCAACTCTGCGTTTCGTTTCCTTCAAATCAAAGGGCAGAGGTGGTCAGTGGCGAAATGATTTATCCTATCCTCTCGTGCTTAGCGTATCGTGATGTGTCCTCTTCGCTGGTCCACGTGCCTGTTAGGTGAAGCTTGCATTGGAGAAACTGTTGTGTTTGGCTCCCGCAAAGGGATAAGATTTAGGTTTACGTTTGAAGCCACAGCTTTTCTCTTTAAGGGAACGAAAAATCCGCAACCTCGATATATTGCGACCGTGGGGGAAGCTCCTAGCGAAAACATGCCGCAACTTTTCCGACAACAGGGCGACAGGCAGTCACCACGACCAGTCAATTATCATTCTCTTCGCTGTCAATCGTAGTTCGTGAACGGAAGACACAATCATGTAACTGAAAAAAGGAGCTGAATGTAATGGATAATAGGATGGATGTGGACTTTAATCAAACCCCATTGGAATGAGCCACGCACTCGATATCGTGAAGCAATGGGACCGCGCCTTTTGGCCTACACTGCAGCTTGCTTTCAGGGTAGTGTCAGTATTTTGCGTTTTCCAGACAAATCTACGATTAATTCGCCGAACTAGTAGGTATGGGGGCACTGTTGATCTGCGGGATGTGAACCAAGATACTCGATTTTCTGTTTGGGGTACGGACCCCATCAACAAGCACGACTGACGCCGAAGAAGATAACCATTCCTGGAGTACGTTGCTTGTTCTATGGGTGTTGTGACCCACTCACTGTGCTTATCTCCGTATGTTCGAATTTTTCCTTGGCAGAAGCGAACAGGAGTTTGAAAAAGATGCACAACATTGCAGAGGAATAGCGACCGAATCCGCTTATCTACGTGCTACCAACCTACAAAAAGATCTCTTGCTATTCTGGCAAGAAAGAAGCAGCGAGCGCTGTTGTTTCACAGGTGTCTATTCTTATCGTTAGTGTAGGAGTGTACGAGCTAGGGCATTAATCAGTAAGAACCATAGCTCTCTCGCTCTCTCTTGACGACATCCCGTGGTGCTACAGAGATTCAGTTGTTTCCGCAGGAGAAGCACGAGCCGACAATAATCGGAGTAAATCTTTAGTATAAAAATGGAGGCCTGTTGCTGACACGCTTCTTCTTTAATCTTCAGTGCACTCCGTGTTACGACTCATGTACGTGGCTCGAGAGCTCCCAGGTGAATTCACGACCGAGTTTTCGCTGATGTGCAATGACGCCGCTATCAATGTGATGAGAGGCGTCGGCAAAGAGATACCATGCCTTCAAAGTTTTTCAGCGCTATACTCGCTACACAGTGTGTGAGGCCTGGAAGATTGCCAGTGGGCAACTGTACCAGTCAATCTTTGTTACCGTACTAATCGTAGTGACAACACCGTTCAACAACGTCCAAGCGCAACGAATGCTGGCCTTCTCCTCGTGTAAACTTTGGACTACGGCTCAATCTTACTATGGTGAAGCTCATGGCAAGCAGACATGTCTCGGATGCCCTAACCACGCTTGAACCAAGATCTCGGGACCCGGCATCTTATAGTTCTACAGGATGAAACGAACGAGTGGTGAAGCTTTAAAGAACGTCCCGGAAGTAAAGGAAAAGAGGAAAATTTTCCTTACCCACCTTCTCGACTCCACTGTTCTTCCTGGTTCGCCTCAGAGACCTGGACTTCAATAAAGCAGGATAAACAACGATCAGCTTCGAAGCCCGTGGTAAACGTTCACGGAGGTGGGAGAAAGCTTGCGGAGTTGCGAGCTTCATCAATGGTGAAGGATCGGAGGCGTTGTTGCACGGTAAAGTCGTCAAAGTTCGGGTGGAGCAGCACGAAATGCGCCGCGATCTTCTACCTTGGACAATAGCTGCAACCGCGTATTCAGCGGGGCACCAAATTGGCACCAGGACGTCTGACAATCAGCACTCTGGCCGGACCTCTTCGGGAAAGCTTTGAGGAAGAGATTTGATGTTCCTTGAGTTCCCGAGGGAGGGTAGGATCTCTGCATCTTGCATGCGGCAGGGATAAGACGTGACGTTGCTGACTAGCGCAGGACAAAATCGAGGATTAGCGGAGAGGCCAATACTTGATGTCTTCGGTACCTTGACATTTTCTTCTTCTGAAAAAGAAAATCTCACATAAGGCTGCTGCTGATGCCTGAGAAACCTGTGATGCAGATGCATATAGGATGCGATTAAATGCTTCAGAATCGAGACCACCGTGAAAATTGGGCCTTCTATGTTTTCTAACGACTGTTGTGCTTTGCTGCATTTAATGGACTCTGAATCTCAAACACCATTTCGCATATACAACCACGTATAATTCACTTCCTCTCTGCTACAAGGTTTACAATGACAATAAACAATAGTGGGCAATCGCGCTGCTTATACAAGCTAAATTTTCCTAAGGCCCATACTGCCATCTGGAGGGATGAAAATGTTCCAACATTATTAACAGTCTTTACCGCTTCTAACTGCCAGTCTATGCTCATGTGTGAGAGGCAGTTTTGAGAGTCAATCTCTTTGAAGAGGAGGACAAACAGAAAGCATAGGTGCCACCAAATTGACTGGGAAAACTGCGACGGCACTGGGGTTGTATTCAAGCCGTATGCCAGTGAGCTGGGCATGTCTTCCTCCACCGTTGCACGGCCCTTATCTGACTAATCGCTCTCTGGTTCTGAACTGACTCGAGTCTCCTGTGGGGTAATTAATGAGGGACCACAGCTTCTTGCGACTGCGTTCCTCAGTTCTTATCAATGGTTCAGATGTTAGTGGTTAGCGATGAAATAGCCTGCTTCTTTTCGTGTCGTCGAATAGATAAGAGATTTTTTGTTGATGTTGACTTTATCTCCAAACTTGGGTCCTGGTTGGCAGTCTTTTCAGTTCGTCCTTTCAGTGTTCAATGGTTCTACGTATGTGTGTAGGCGGCTTATTCAGCAGGCTCTGATCCCGTTTTCGTTTCGAGTCGCTTTTGGGTTCGATTCGTATGTAAAAATCACCTCATCAGAATTCCCTTTTCTATTGGTTGACTTCACAATGCACTGCTTACTCTAAATGTGGTCGTGACTTTCTCAAAGTCGAAAACAATGTTGTAGCAGTTCATGGAAGGTGCTCTCAACTGATTGAGAGACCATACATCGCTTCTCCTGGAAAGGCCATAGCAGGCGTTAAAATCTGTATGAATGGGAAGAAACGAAGAAACGCTATGGAGTAGGGAATATTTAAGATCGCGCCATACACCCGTTCAGAATTCAAAATGGTAGATGTAATTCATTACTCAGTAGGCACATGGTTCAATTTTGTAGTCGGTCCATTGCCCACAATTTGTCCTTGACTAAATTTTATTTAAAAAATGGTGTCAACACCCTCAGCACCAGAATGAGATTAACAAGCACCTTTGTACTTCGGTGTTTCCTACTGACTGAAACCACCCAGCTGATTTTTGGCTTCTGCTAGAGAACTCGATTCCTCCCTTGAAGTCGCTTTTTGCTGATACGTCCTTCATTTTTCGAAACAGTTTGCACTCGAATAAAGGAATGAAGTCGTTGTATAATCAGTTTGCTACAAAACTGTAACATGCATGCGATTCTTACATAATCAAACAAGTCTATAATTCAAAATGACTACGAACATGGTTCACACGATCCTCTTCTGCATTTGCTTAAAGGATTTAAAATTCTCCCGTAGATTCACCAGTAACAACGTTATGCTAGCTCGAGCAGGGTTTACGTTGTTTGAAGCCCACCTGACATCCCTCCATCGGGGCTCCTGAGCAGCAGAAGCACTACATATAAAGGGACCCATTCAGCACGTTCCACCGCTCAATATTGTAATCCGAGCCTTTCTAGCTATATACTAACCGAATGAAAGCAATGCAAAGCTGGCCTCATCGCTTGCGTGCTTTAATCATACTACATGTCATTCATAATAAATGTTGACCTGTCGCAGTTTTTTGTACGCCTGTGACTCCCGTACTTTATTCGTCAGCAACATTTGACTGGAAAGCCGGCAATAAACATGTTTCCAAGGTATTGAGACAAAAACAACATCTTTAAAAAAAACTGAGTTTGTTTGACTGGGAGGCGAAAACATATGTTAGATGGAGCGGAAAACTCCACCTCAGTGGTCGACTTTGATCAATTGCAACATATCGCCTTAAGGCCATCTCGATCCACTCAAAAGACTATTACCGCAAGGACACGCCATATTATCTCACTACTTTTTGAAACACTGGTTTAGCACTACTAAGATATTAGTCTGTAAACTTCGACATTGCATTGCATAGTGCTCTCAACAAATTTTCGTGGCGTGTCACCTCGAGTTTTTCAAGATGAAACTCTTTTTTGCTTTCCATGATGTATAATACACTCGCATGTAATCCAGCTTCATATCATTTTATCATGCTACGTCTGCCACAGTCTCCATTCGGCGTCATCATCAGTCTTCCTAGAGCCATTATTGCCCACCTAAACTCGAACCGAACGATGTTCCACCGATAGAGTCACCAGATATGCCCAATCTCTCTGCTGCTTTTATCGTAAGGCTTCCAGGGAAAAGATTGCTCCGCCCCCAACAGTGGTGTAGTGCCTTCTGCTTCCAACATTGCTTCTGGTTCATGAAATATCTGCAGGCTTGGTTCGCGTGTCGTTATAAAGAGTTGCAGTGTCCATATGTTTGTATGATCACTGCTAATGCAGAGAGACGTCAGACATGAGGCTAAAGGTTTGTACTAACTTTAGGGTGTCGACCCAGATAGACGCGTAACGTCCTGCTTTTTTTCAGAAATCCTTTCGTGAAGGACAAACCCTGAATGCGAGTCCGTCCTTCATATCTGCCGTACTCTAAACGTTGGTCAAGTCGAATTTCCTCGGGTGAAACATTCCTAGCATTTGTAAATCACACCTCGAGGGTCTTACAAATACAGCGTCACGCTGCAATTTTCAAAGAATAAGAACAGCAGCAAACCCTCTGTATTTTCCGAGGATTTATAAACAATGTGTTACAGTAATTAAGAAGCAGGAAGTGACGTCAACAAATACTACCAGCGATGTAGGGCTTCTGCTTCCAACTATGGTTAGTTAAATCTCCATGAGATATGAAATCTTCATGAAATAGGGAGAGGCACTAAAATAAGATACATTGAGCTTCAATTGAGGGAACTGGAAGCTGTTCGCGCCTTTCTTTGAGAAATTTGCGCTGAAACGAGGATTGCTTCCTCTGAGAAAAAACCGTTGCGTGTTTGAATAAGGAGCGAGAATCGCTGCAGTGGGACATCCAAATAACTGTGTCGGTTTGTTCTTAACCTTCCCTTGGTTTATCTGGTCCGCCCTATGGGCACGCTACTTAACGAGCGCCTACAATGAATGAAACCTTTGGTAGTGTTCCACATTATGAACACGGATTACACTAATGTGGTAACATGTACGGCTTTGTCAGAATGTTATCACATAAGAAATCGTCGCTTCTTCCATCATCGCTTGCACCTGCTTTCTTAGGTATCAAACAAGCATTTGCTCCCTCTGAGAAAACCTACGTGAGCAGTTCATTGAAGTGACTCCTTATGCTTTTTCCTTCCCAGGTAGATAACACAGAAAAGCATAAAAGATAAACGTTTTTCAGACATCTTGTAGCTACATTTTGTGCCAAATGCAGCGAAAACGTACCAATTAAATTCATAGTCATGCCTCTTTCTCAGCCTTTTTTTTTTAAATTGGGAAAACGCTCCGTTACCTGGCTACATCATGAACTACATCACTGCACTAATCCGATAGTTCAAATTTCACTGACAAGAACAGATTGTAGGTAGACTTGAAGCTCGACTGGCTGTGTCTGGTGTCTCATCTGAATGTCACTGTCTCATCATTCATGCTTTCTTCCCCACTAACGTATTGCTCTAGTGTTGTCAGGGCCTGCTGGATAAAAGGTTCTCCTAAAGACCTCGTGTGGCACAAAATATTACTTACACTATCTACATACAGTGCCAAGGTTTCAAATTGAGAGAAGCTGGGAGAAACATTGAGCGATGCGAAAAGCTGCCCTTGCTGAAGTAATATACCCTTTTTTGCTACTGCGTGGGCTATGTCGAACAAGACTTTTGATCTTTTCCTCATCTAAAGCCTGACACTAATAACCCTTATTTCTTGCACTTTCTGCATCTCATGCTGCATAAAATAGGAACGTCTTTATCTCATCCCAGTACCTTCTCATACGGAATGCTACGCTTTCATCTTAATGGACCTGCACAGCAATGCTGTCGTGTTGCAGCAGTGCTTATATCACTAGCTGACTTCATGCAGGGTTGTTTCTTTGGCTGATGGCTCATGTCGGGAGAACAAACGTGGGCGCTACTTTGGACGAACATACCTTAAGCAAACACACAACAGTAGAAGACCAAGTGTCAGTGAGCTTCGTCAGGTATGCTGTCTGGTGTGCAGCTTCTCACTCCACTTTCCTCACCAGCAGACTTTATTCTCTGTCATGTATCCAACTCGAGCATCTCAGCCTTATGGTAGACGTTATCGTTCCTTTGTGATGACGACTAGTCTATCAACACTCACTTATCACTACAAAGTTGTCCAACGGGAAATAAGGCTTTTATGGTTAGTCGTCAACTGAACCGTTATCAAGGACACTCGCTTTGATTCCTTCATCCTTTTCCTTTTTTGAACTGAAACACACGCAGCGCTGTTACGGTACACAAATGTCATAATCGGCCACACTACACCATTGTTGTTTTAGGTACGATGGAGGCGAGTTGAGGTAGAACGCAGTCTTCCTCGTTTTCCAGAAAAGGTTCCGGAAAATTGGTGTAGCTCTCAATTTCTGTTTCCTCCACCTTTCTTACCACCGCATGCCTTTGCATGGCCAAATATGCCTTCAAATCACCTTCACAACTACATAGAAGTAGAATGCGGGGCGCATCCCAGAAGCGACTGAGTAACGCCGTCCTTTATCCTTTATCCTTTATCCAAGATTAGTATTCAACTTCATTCAGCGTATGTTTTGGCGTTGAAGGCTTCTTCAGAATCTGAGTAAATTCGAGAACTATCCTCTATTCAGTTCTGAAACACAGTTTGAAACTGAAGGAGAACACGTCCTGTGTGGGCTGGAAATGCCAAGTTGTCGCCATGTCCTTCGCTTTATGCTCACTGTTTTAGCCTCCATATGTAACATCTCTACAGTTCCCGTTCAAATATCGGATAGGACCTTGATCTCTACTTTAAATCACCCATTTCTTTGGAAGTTGGCCGTATGATCGGAAGTTCAGGATCTGCGTAGTCCGCCATTGTGCTTCTTTATCCATAAACAGAAGGGGTTCCTGTCGACCCTGCATACTCTCTGCATGTTATGAGGTATACTACAGCAGATCGTTGTCGGGGAATTTTACAATCAAGTTAGTGGCATCGCAATGGGACAGAGATTAGCTCCAGTGCTCGCTGCTGGTTGCGCTGCTAGTGAAAATTCATCTGAATACCATGTGGTCCCCTCGCAGTCCCGAGATGTTAAGAGGAAGGTTGGAGCACGTTCGCTCATCAGCATATCGATGGAGATCTAAGAGTGCTATGAACCGAAATATTCCTAGCAAGCTCCCAAAGCTTTATCTGAAGGCGAGGATTTGGGTCACCGATTTGATAGTTAGGCAGATCAGCAGGTCTAAATGACGACTCCCTGCTGCAAGAGACTTTAGGAAACGGAGGGGCCGTTCGTTTTTTAAAGTGTTAATGCATTTATGAAGGATTGCGTCCTAACAACCTTTATGAAGGCTGCTAAAATGCCTTGGCAGTTTGAAAGTGCATTGAGTACGAAATCAGATGAGCGGTTGTATATGCACTCCGCCCTTTTACGTCATCTGTTCACTTGGAAACACAGGAGACCGCACAACATCGTACGCAGGCTTCTAGTGCTGGGAAGAGGGCGTAGACTAGGCAGGAAGACCTAAGGAGCGCAATGATGAGCTCCTATGTAGATGTCGACTGCGAACACTCCAGACTCCTTACACTATGGGTTGGACACCTAGAATTAGCCGAAGGAACGAGTGCACAGCAGTAATTTAGGAGCTCGCATCACTGGAAGACATGCGAAGTTTGTGATCTAGGAGGCATGATCCACGACGGATGGTTGTTCCAAGGGTCTAATTCACATTCTCCCGCATTTGCTAGAGACTGACGGTGGACCCAAGTGCCTCGTTCGATAGCCAACTTCTGCTATGGCTTTTAGGTGTCGTTCTCTCGAGTGTTTATGGTATTAACGAATCTTTGCAGAATGCTTTGGGGACAATTTTTTAAATTCAGATGAAAACGGACCAAAACGATAACCGGAATAATCTTGGGCTATGCTACATATCGCTGCTGCACTTGGTGAGAAACGTGCCAGATTTATTCAGAGTGCACGTGGACAAATGGGCAAATGCACAGTTTGTTTGATCCCAAAACTGCTGTCTTCCAACAAGTTGAGAAACGCGAATTCTACCGTTTGCCCAATTTAGAGAAAGAGCCGTTTTGTCTAACATCGCTACGCGTTTATGATTGACGCCGCAGTTGTATATTTCTTGGAGAACCTGGGCGGAAGAATAGCAGGGCCTTTTGCATTTTTTACCCCCGCTGACCCATAACTGGGTCTTTGAGGTTAACCGTGATTACTTAAGTACATTACATAATAAGGGTAAAGATAAAGCACGGCGGTAAGCAATCCTTTTGGGATGCGCCCCGAAGTCTACTTCTACGAGATGTCGTGGAGGCGGTTCGTCTGCGTATTTATCCTTTAGAAGCGGCTGCCGGCCGATGAACAAGTCAGGGCTTTATCCTTCCCAGACAAGCCGACTCAACGACCGTGGAGGGATGGAAAGGCACGATTGGCTTGGGTGGGAAATCCGAACCAGAAACCTGGTGTCGGGTTCACGAGACAGCCGATCCGATTACGTTGCATGTGACCTCAATACATCCAATAAGAGCTGGTAAATTAAATCCATTCAGAAAATTGACTGGCTACGTTATTTTCGTTCCAAACCAACTTCTGGACTGAAGCATCATTAAAACTCCTGTGGTAGAGAATCTTGAACTATGTGACACTAACCGCCAATTATAGTATAATATCTGCTTCTGCGTCAGTAGATTACTGTCCATTTGAAGTACTTCACGACTCGTCATGGTGGCAGCAACTGCACTCTATCTCGTCAAAGACCTCTATCGAAAAACCAGTAGCGCAATGAGTGCCATTTTGTTTAACTTTAACATCACTTTTGAACGGAGGCTTTTACAGTAATTTGCGTCAGGTGAAACAGAAAGTTGATCTCAAAATCCTTCCAGTTGTTTGTTGAAAACACCAAACAAGTTACTGGTGCACCATCAAGCAGATAGACATCGCGAAACGGCGAACCACCGAGTTTAAGACTGGAAGGTTGAAATCAATACGAAAATGTAGGCTTTTACTTCTCGAAGAGCTCACGTTGTTTTCTACTGTTTATCTGCATTATAGTGGAAGACTTTAAGCAACAGTGCTGCGCAAAACTACTCACAGCTTCGTATGTATGTAGTTGTGTGCATAATAGTTCACTTGCGTCACCGAGTTTTGATGATGTGTCTGTGGAATTTTGTTTGACAAACTTCTCAGAGCTAAGCCGTTTGTTGTCGCTCTCATTGCGTAGCTTTGCCGTTCGCTTACTCATAAGCTACAGTACTAAAGAGGAGTAGTCCAGGCCGTTACTGGGCTTGGTTTGTTGATCAGTGTCACCTTGACTTTACGATCATGATACGCATTATTCACTCTGCTCTCGCTGTTATTTATAATTCCCAAAATTCTTCAAATTTTCCATAACTCGCCAACACGTCTGTTCGGTAAAGAAAATGGTCCTTGCTTAGATTTCACCAAACTTCATTTTGTATGAAGATACTGCGTGAGAACACGTCTTAATCAATCATTTTGTGGAATGCCCCATGCATTCTACTTTTACTGTTATGTGGGGTTCTGCTTTCGCGATGACATGTAGTGGTCAACCGATAAACAAGTCAGTGTTTTACTGTTGACCAAGCACGGAACACAACGGAAGGGCAGCTGGCTCGGTGGACCCGGGCGGGCATCGAGCCATGAGCCTTGATTCGGTCTGCCTCCTCGCCTGTCCCAAAAGCCTAGTTCTCAATTTCGCCCTTTCATGAGTGTGCTGCAAGTGACACTAGAGAAGGGAACCGAAATCTGTGCTAGCCACTCTGCTCCGCGGGGATGCTGTTTTGACCGGGACCTGTTGCACTGGCTTAGTGACGGCACCATGCCTCTGTTAGATTCGATCCGATGAAACGCTACTACTACATACTACTCTACAACACGAGCACAATGTGCAAGTCATGAATAGGGAAATCCACGTGTTTTTCCTCGAGAGCATCCGGAGCATCTTCTCAAAGGCGTTCGAAATAGAAATGCTATGCAGGTATGTGCTTTCTGAAGTGATTACGGAACAAATAATTGCCTGGAACGTAGTTTTTGTTGAGCTGGGCATTGCATAGAATGTCAGCTGGAATTTCGTTGTCTTCGCAAAAGCGATAGACGTGAAGAAAAAGAGATACACCTGTGCTCTTATCGTTTCATTGCAGCAGACGTGCGGACTTTTTTCCTACTGCCGAGCTGTTCTTATGCTTCATTATGAGTGGGTCTGCCATCTGCTTACGACTAGTACGTCCCGCATCCTGAATAATGTGTGGTCACTTATGCTTCTCTGCATATCTTGATGAGCAGTCATACTGACTACTCCGAGACTTGTTGACCGGTTCTAGACTGCAGACATCGTGTATGCGTTAACAAGTGCCATCACAAACTTCCGCCAGGGGTGAGGTTCTTGTTGCTAGTTCTATGCATTTGTGATTTCTGAACATTTAAGACTGGGGAACGTCTAGGAATTAATATTCCGAAACCACAGATTCATCCATTTCATACATGTCTTTCAATCACTTTCCGTCATCTCATTATCTTTTGCTATAAGTCAATGTCTTTCAGTCTCAAGTGACTGTTATTGCAGCCGTAATCTGTTCTAACGTTGTTTTGCTGCGATCAAAACTCTAGCGCCAGTAAGGACTCGAACCTGCATCTGCTTAACGTGCAGGATGTTCTCCAGCATGACGTCACCGGCTTGAAGAAAATGACTTGAATCATCTCTATCAGGACCTTCAGCTTAACTGGTTTCATGCTGGTATCAGCGGCCAGCTCACGGATGAGTGTTGCTTGTCCCCACGAGGTGTGGGTGTTGCGTTCGACCAAACAGAGCAGGCATCATGACTTATAGCCAGGGATGTGCGGAAATTTTTCTGGAAAAAGCGGAAGGCGAAAGGCGGAACGGAAACGCTCAAAAATGGCCGGAAACCGGAACACGAAACGAGGAAACGGAAATGACTCATTTTCGCCATTTTTTCTGAAGTGTATCTGAAACGGCGTCAGAAGCGGCTTAAATTGCACTTTTCTTGCTCAGAACTTTGCGAGCACCGAAATCTTCAACAGATTAATGCTCATCCTCGTCATAACATAAAATAGCGAAGCGTGAATGTATAATATTGTTACAATAACATTTTATCTATGGCTAGAGCAGTAAACAAAACAAATTCAGGGTCTTATCTCACTATTCCGCACTATTTCAGCATGCAGTCTCACCGCTGTTTCCATATCTAGTTCCTGCGAATGAAGAATAAAACTAGAGCAGCCAAATAGATCATTTTGCGACTTGGAAAGAGATTCCTCTCATTTTTAGAAACCTGTGGCATCGCGAACGATGTGGTGACTGCACAGATGTCTGCATACTCAACATTAGCAGCTACACTGTAATCACCACAACTAATACTCAGAATTGATTCTGGGATCTAAGACGGAAAACCTCCAAAATTGATTTTTCACCTTTCATCAGGAATACTGGTGTCATCTTGGAGCAGACAAGCGCATGACACAACCTCCACTGAACCCTTTGCTTCATGATGCTGCGCTATACGCTTACAAAAATTTTGTAGCTATTTGTAACTTGTGGGAAAAGAATTGTATAATCATTCAAATGTTGAGTGCATTTTCCTAACATACAATGCAGGCCTAGCCTTTTCCCCCCACATTAGTTTTACCCTGTACTCAGCCGTTGCCATTTTAAGTGTTTTTTGTTGTTGTTGATAGTCTGACTTCAAGTACATTAATACTGGAGTTGTCGAACAGATTTCTCTAACAATTATACGAAAGAGAACTCTTTTTAATTGATTTTTCATCTTTTTAATTTATAAGCTCTTTTTAATTTATTGTGTTCAATAGAAAACTAGTGTTGAACAGTGCCCATTTGCGTTTCCGTCTTCCGGTCAAAAAAGAGACGGAACACGGAACGGAACGGAAGAGCTCAAAGCGGCCGGAAACCGGAATTCGGAACGCGGAAACGGAAACTCCGCACATCCCTGCTTATAGCGTTTTGCCTGGTAAGGAGGGGGTGTAGATTCATGTACCGTCTGGCGCTAAAGTTTTGACAGAAACAAAACACCCTTCTAGCACCTATGCTCTGCTAGTTTCCATTTTTTTCTTACAACCAACTTCGTTGAATTAGCTTTTGGTGCAATTCGCCTAATCATACTGAAAAACATTTGTATAAATCTTGCAACGTTTCCTGCTATTCTCTGTGCATATTCTCAACCTCTTATGAGACGGAATCTCCGA
This sequence comes from Heligmosomoides polygyrus polygyrus, assembly GCA_947396885.1. Taxonomy (NCBI): domain Eukaryota; kingdom Metazoa; phylum Nematoda; class Chromadorea; order Rhabditida; family Heligmosomidae; genus Heligmosomoides; species Heligmosomoides polygyrus. Next base: position 68,869,272 of record OX377204.1, on the reverse strand, counting down.
AAAGCACAATTCTGGTTTGACAGAATCAACTATGGGAAAGAGGACTGCGCAACAGGGATGAGCGGATTAACCGTTATCCGTTATCCGGTTTCCGGGGTTTTGGCCTACCCGTTTTGTTGTTCGTTATCCGGTGAATTTAGGCCGGATAACGAACAACAATTGACCAACTCTAAAGATGTTGACACGGTGTTTAAATGATTAAATACAGAGTACTCTAAAACCATAAAAGTGGTCGTGAACAATAATACGAGGCATTACAATCTAGTCAGTTCAAATGAATTATTTCCTCAGTTGGGAACATATAGCGAAGTCGGTAGATGGACTATGTTTCACTTACCACCCCATGTGGATCTCAAGAAGACATTAACCTAGGTACCCTACATTAGTTAAAGGTTCTTGCAAAACATCAAATAAATACCGCAACTTATGTTTAGTTATAAACTCAACCAAAAACAATCAAAAAGGAGAATAAAGGGCGAAAGCGGCGCTCTAGCTACCTCTCCATGGCGCGTTTTGAATTACAAAACGTATGCATGCCCGTTTCGATTTGTAGCTCTTCAAAAAAGAACTCTCCTTATTCGACGGAAGGATACAGTGATGAAGGTCGGTGCGAATCTTTCCTTTTTAGTGACACGTCATGTTTTCAACTTCTATGAGAGGGTTACAACCCTTTAAATGTGTAGGCGTGCTGCAATAATTTGCGGTCGCTGGCGGGCAGTCGACAGAAAACAGATGTTTTATTCTTCCGAAATAATTCTAAGTTTGACTGCCGTTGTAGCTTGGTATGCAGTTCAGCAGTAATAGTAGTCCCCGTCAAGTCGGAACCAAGCTTGCAAACCGTCTTCTACTAGCTCGAGAAAAAACATAGAAGCTGGAGGAGTTATTAGTCCAAGGACGACTTTATTTTACAACAGATTAAGTAGTTTCTAGGAAACAAGGTGAAGGATCAAAGCACCAATTGGCCATCATAACGCAACCCAACTGACCCTACGAAAACAGCCGGGCAGCTCACTCCCTGATTAAGAAAAATGTGAATTAGAAAGAGGTGAACGAATCTGACAGTTGTCTTCATCTGACCCCGAGATCGACTTATTAGGCTTTCGACTGTTTTACAGAGCCGATTGTTTTGTATCCCGCTTCTTCGCACTTTCAAAATATCGTTTAACATTGCTATAATATTTATTTATTTATTTATACTTGCACATAGCTGCGCGCAATAACAAGGAGTGAATTAACATGGACACGGCGTAGACAGCATAATAATTAGAAAAAAATCTAAATTCCTGAACAACTCAATATTTCACATAACTAAATGGTGAGGGCAAACTTTGAGAAAAAAAGGAAAAAACATTAGACAGACAGTCAGGCACACAAAGCAAAAAAATGCGGAAGCCAAGGGTTTGGGGAGTGAGCAACTTGATGGAAACGAGCAGTGGCCCGCCAACACTGCAAGTCGCAAGAGGAAACGCCTCCGGATACCATCTTAGTTTCCTCTTGCGGAGCCGGAGCCGTTCCCTCTTGCGACTACGTTCCCTCTTGCGCTATATGAAACTATTTTTGAACGAGTGATCTTTAAATGTTCCCTTGTGTTTCCAAGGCTGTGAAAAGGGAAAAATGTCAGCGGAGCAGAGTGGTCATAATCAAATGAAAAAATGAATAATAGCCTTGTTTTAACAATTAGAGGACCTTGCCACTTTTCTTTCTTCTTGAACTTGGTTTGGAGAGCGCACAAAAGGCCGTTCTACTGACTAATGTCTGCCCAAACATTCCATGAAAATCCATAAAGCTTTCATAAAATAGCGACTGCAATAATGAAAGCAGTCACCAGTTTCTCTCATCTTGAAACATCGGCTTTTAGGCTGTTAGTTAGCATATGTTGTGGCGTATGAAGCTTAGAGAAGAATCTTTATTTAGCTTCGACTTCGACTTCCAGCCGAAGCCAATTGGATCCACAGCGAGGTGGGGAATTCGCCCTAGTTAGATGAGCAGTAGTAGGGGGCGAGAGATGAACCTCAAAACCACGTGTGGCACAAGTTACACTAACCAACTAACGAAAGGTTTATATTGAAAGAGTCTAAACCCAGTTTTATTTTTTGTTGTTTGTTTGCTATCCGTTTTTCCGTTACCCAGCCATTTTTGGGCAAAATTATCCGTTATCCGTTATCCGGTTTTCAAAATTTCATTATTCGCTCATCCCTGCTGCGCAAGTACTGGGGACCGTCTCCAGGTGACAATTGCGTAATGCTGCGTCGCGTCACATTCTGATTGTGTTGTATTCGAATATCTATTTGCTTCCATTCTTCCACAGTTATGCGAATGAGCTCGTGCAGCCTTTCACTCATTTGGAAGTGGTGTTTTCTATGAAACTATATGTGAATTTGCTTCGACATTTATCTAATATCTAACTCTGACTGGTTCGATCTTCGTTTGTTCGAGATGTCGGTTCGAAAGAACAAATGTAGATGGTTGTGGTGAACCGAAAAACTGGGTGGCCGCATTCTTTCTCACTCAAAATGAAGATCCCTTACAGCTCAAACAACTCCCCAACTTTTGTGCTAATAAGGAGTCACAAGTTACGCTAAACGTGCCTAATCATCATATCATCTGCCAGCAGTGGTAATGCTTGTATCTATGGTCATGGAATCAAATGTACAAATAGCGCCATTATTTGAGAAATTGTACCAAACACATTTTTTACATTTTCACTTTAATGTTTAGTCTCAATAAGTTTATGCAGCTGTTTTTCGATAAACAGCCTAAGATTTTGCTAGATTCATGCTTGTAAAAATTGAGGTGCCGTACATCGCTTCATATCAGGTGTTATCATGATCTGTCCATTATCAGTTTTGTGCAGGGGATTAACACAAAATGCACTTCCGTGGGGTTTTTAATGCCGTACTGTCAGGCAGATGCCGACATAATCATTTTATCACGCGGACCGAGCGATGAACTGTAGGCATAGAGATGAACTGGAATGACATCAACTGACACCATCCCGACAGGGTGAGTTGTCCTTGCTGACAGTGCACCACTGAGGCATTAATGCTGTTTTCTTCTGCAACAGAGGGAGTTTATTGAATTAAAAAGCAAATATCTTCACCAGAAACACAATTGGCTGGAAACCGACTTCAAACAGCAGCAGACACAAATCATGACATATATTTTCCACTCGTTTGACTTCATATCAGTGAGCAGTTCTTGCACTTGCACCACAGCTCATCAGCCTCCACCATCGACAAGTATTAGGCCTTTTTTGAGGCAAAGACATACCGGCTTTATTCCGCATTCATTATCTCTCTCTTTTGCCAATTATTTAAAATCACTAGAAGAGGAAAACAATTCAGTGCGTACTTTTAAACGTAGAAGGGTTACTGTAATCAGAAACACGCAACCCTCCCAATTCATTTCTCACAACTTTAGGTCTTTTGGAACGTTGTGCTGTCTTAAGCCACACGGTATTACTTCATTCTAAAGGCTCGAGCACACTTCGCTGCTTTGCTGCGGCGGTAATGATGAAGGATATCATCGAGCTGCTGCCGCGTTTGCTGAGCGGCAACGGCAGCGCAGCAGTCATGGACACACTTCGTTGCGGCAGCGGGGGCGGTTTTGCTGCCGCAGAAAGAAATGTCGAAGAACATTTCTTGCTGCGGCTGCTGTTTGCTATCCTTATCGTTATCCGTATCATTTGCGAAGGCAGCGTGCACCCTCATTTGCTGCTCGAGCCGGGTTTGCTGCCGCGGCGAAGTGTGCTCGAGGCTTAAGCACGAAGACCCTCTCCTTGACAAGGAAGGCACTGGCTTCTCCTTCTTACTGTGCTTCACTATAAGAAGTCCAACGGCGTATTCCTCAGCAGTAGCCACGTATGAAGCTACATTTGTTGGCATAAAGCTGGGGCCGGATTCATCAACGACTAACCCGCGGGTATAAGGGGTAGAGATACCCACAATGAAGCCTGCGTCTCTGACTCTTGCGTTATCTCTGCCTGACTCTTACCTTATCTCTACCCCTTATCACCCGCATACCCACGGGTTAATTGTTGATGAATCCGTCCTCTGGAAGATACGAATCCATCTGGACTCGAGTTTTTGCGCTTATTTTATCCTGTCCGAGAGGATACCTTACAGAAGAGGAACATGCTTGACTACCACAATGTCAGCAAGTGTGATAAGGAAATCAGTCCACGATAATCAATGTTTTTGGGAAACATCATGCATCACATCTTTTGAGGTGGGGCAGAAGCATTTTAATGTGCATTCATGCTATCCGCCAGAGTGGATGGTTTACAAAATAAGGCAAGTATCTCTTAAAGCCTTAGGGATATTTGGAGCCGTAAACCAAAGCGTCACCAAAATTGATCCGAGATCTTATATTAGTTTGGTTTCTATTCTGGCATTGTAGCCTACTTCATAGCATAAAACGGAAAAGTGGTAGTCTTGTATATTTGAAAAGGAATGGATGAGGGCTCTATGGCAGATGAGCAACACAGATAGGATTCGGTTACCTTGAAGCTAGGTGGAACCCAAGATTAAACTTTTTGTTCCTATAACGTGGGCTAAACTCGCACCCTGTCTGCATTAAATTTCACAAGGAAATCTGAATCTATCCTAGTAGCAGCTCTCAAGGGTTCTGACTTGTTCTTTTTCTTCTTCAGAGCTTGCACTGCATCGTAGCGGGGTGGCCTTTTCTGCTGCAAAGGTTCCACCTTCCCGATCCAACGCTAGATCGGGGTGGACACCAACAGCCTTCAATTCCATATGTAGCGCATCAGACCATCGCTGTTTCTGGCGTACTCTAAGCTGCTATCCTATTATTTCGAAGGTAAGGCCTATCTTGCGGACGCTGTCCTCTTTCCCACACAGAACGTGGCAGTACTCTCGCGAGCGAGCTTCGCGCACCTTGTCAGTTATTGGCAAACTTCTACCAACCAATTAGTATCGTTTCGTATGCGGTTGGGTGACTCCAGCCGTCCAGCGCAGCATCTTCGTATTCATGACGCTGAGGCGCGTTTCAGCTTCCTTAGTCGCAGGCCAACACTCAACGCTGTACATTGCTACAGGTCGGACGACTGCTCTGTAGATTTTTGAGTTTGAGTGCTCTGGTATCTTCCTATAGCATACCATGTCAAGCATCGAGCGCCACTTGGACCAGGCTGCGCTCACACATTAATTCACTTCAACCATCAGGCCGATATTAGACGCTGTTGGTGATCCCAGGTATTTATTATGTGCAAGGAAGATCAGTACCGTTCACCTGGAATGAGTTGGACAGAGTCATCTTAGTCGTTAGATACTCGGTCTTTGTCATATTCACTTTGATTCCTAACCGCTCCAAACGACCACATGAAGCTTGCACCTCTCGCTCGGGTTCTATTTTTCGCAAACGAGCATTACGTATCGGCATAAAGTAACGTCCAAGAGATTGGACTCTCGCTGCACATCATCGCTGGACCTGCTTCAGCCTTCGAACGCGATCGCTGAAGTGAACAACAGCGTTGATGCTGTAGGGCGACTGTCCTATACGGCTCCATCTTCGTGTCCCTGATTAGACTTCGGTTACGATGTATCTGATGATGAGTCTTCGTATAATATCGGATGGGAGTCACGTTTTCGGAAGACGGTGTTCACAATAACGATTCCGCATACTCACGAATACCTTCGGTGTTGTGTTACGTGACCAGCACCATAGCCGCTGCACCCGTTTTCCATAGTACCTACGTACTCATTAAGATTGCCAGCTAATATGATGACATCTTTCGACCTCTGGTCCTCTAATCGAGCAACTTCGAAACTCATCCTTAGCTGATCGAAGCTGCGGAGCAAGCGCAGAGGAGAAGTGAAGTGAGTCTCCTTAACCACGACAACTATATTCATCAAATGATCACGAAAGCGCTGAACGCCTACAATCGATGCACAAAACGTTCGGAGGCGATGATTCCAACTCCACTGGTGGTTCTGGGAGCTCCGAATAGTACGGCTTTGAAGCCACGTCCTATGTCTCTGGACTCGCAGCTGTACCACCTCGTGTCCTACATCTTCTTCCTCCTCAACTCTTCTTCACTCCAGTGCTTGCTTCAGCCAGCTCGTCGCAGGGGGGGGGGGGGGGGGAGGCAACGTACCACTTTCAGCGTTACCACACCGGTCCAGCTAGCGTTACGGGACTTTCGCACCTGAAATGCGTGCCGGCTCCCACGGACGCCGTACCCAGACGTGTCCGTGTTCCGCTTAACCCGCAAATGCGAACCGTTCCCAGTGGCACCACAAGGAGTGGGGGAACGACGAACATCACCACCAATCAGGCTTCTTGAGGGGGTAAATTGAAAATAAATTATTTTACATGTGCGACGTACTTAACTAGACTAAAAGGACATTTCTTTCTCTCTTTATCGGTTATGACCAAACTATTGGTGTGTTTTGCATTTTTTGACCGTATCCACTCTACTAAGAAAGATCCGAAAATTTATATGAACGATGTCACAGGTTCAGAGAGTATGAACGATGTGGTGCCAAATAACATACCTAATTGAACTGTAAGTTATTCTTTCTCGCTGCATTTACAGCACTAACATAAATTGTTAGCATCTCCTTCCTTAAATGTGTATACTTTCATGGGCTTTCTAATATAATTACAGTACCGCGCATGTCTTTTGGTCAATTCCCGAAAAAGCCGCTTTGGAGCGTTCCAAAGCGGCTTTTTTATATAACTTTCTTTAAAATCAAGCACTTGTGAAAAGAAACATATATTTGAGCTCAGCAGGCCAAGCTCTATCTTCTGACATATAAAACAATAGGGTTGAGCAATGCATATAGGCCGGACATAATCAATCGAGTGGACGCGAGAGCCTGTAGAGTGACAGTTTGGGGAATTTTATTGAAATTCCCAGCCGCCCTACTCAGAAATTGCCTTAAGACTGTCCAGCTTGCCTTTGGAGTGCGCCATGAACAATGCATATAGAATCGAACCTATCAATCGAGTGGGCGCGCCCACTCGCAGAGTGAGGTCGAGTAAGCGCGAGAGCCTGTAGAGTGACCGTTTGGGAAGTTTTATTGAAATTCCCAGCCGTCCTACTTAGCAAATGTTTTAAGCCTGCCCAGCTTGCCTTTGGAGTGCGCCGTGAACAATGCATATAGAATCGAACCTATCAATCGAGTGGGCGCGAGAACCTGTAGAGTGACCGTTTCGGGAGTTTTATCGGAAATTTCCAGCCGCCCTACTCAGAACTTGCCTAAAAACTGTAAAGCTTGCCTTTGGAGTGCGCCGTAAACAATGCATACAGAATCGAACCTATCAATCGAGTAGGCGCGACCACTCGCAAATTGCACGCGCGAGTGTGTTCAATGCGCAATAACTCTGTCGAGATCGAATCGTTCCGGCTGCGGCTTGTGGATTTCGTAGACAGTAGAAATCTTTAGTAGTACGCGAAAGTGCGGCGTTATAGCTTTTAAAGAAGTGAAATTATAGCGGCGCGAAAATGCAGGTTAGCCGTGTGGGACACGATTTTTTCCGACTTCAGTCGACCCCTGCAGGAAGACGCGGCGTGCTAACGGCATGCAAACGCGTATGCTAGCAGAACACTGAAGGCACTTTACGATGACATGCTCGCCACTCGTCAGCTGCCTGAACTGCCTTGCCCTCATCTGTCAGTTTAGAGCGGCGTAAGAAAGCGGTTAGAGTTTCTTGCGCTCTTACTCACCCAGATTTGAGCTTTCGAATCTCACAATAGTACCGTTATCTTAAGCTCGAAGAGCTCTATCGAACGATAGTACTCTCGACCAATTTCGGAAAAATGGATTTTTCGACGATTTCCCATCGAGGAAGCGGGCGCCCAGGCCAGGCCTGCGCGGGCGATGACGTCATAGAAAATCGATATCTTAGAATTGGGCCATGCTAGATACCATTCGGTCCAGCTTTTCATGCTGAATTGAATGGTGTTATTGGGAGTAGGAAAACTGTAATCTGGGCGAGTAAGAGCGAGGAGAACATGGACCGTTGTTGTATTGCATTGCACGCACGGCCGTGTTCTGAGCGCGATAACTCTGTCATGTGTGAACCTGTCCGGTTGCAGCTTGTAGGTTTTGTAAGCAGTAAAATGTTCTAATAGTGCGCTGAAACAGAGCGAAGTGGCTTAGGAGTGGACTAAGTTACGGCGCTGCGAAAATGCAGGTGAGCCTTGTGTGACACAATTTCTTCCAATTTCGGTCGACCACTACGGGAAGATCCAGCGAGCAAACGGCCTACAAATGCATGGGCGAGCAGAACACTTGAGGTACTTTACGACGACATGCTCACAACTCTTCAGCTGCCTAAACCGCCTTAGCCCCAGCTGCCATTTCAGGGCGGTGAACTTACCGTTGAACTCTCCTGCGCTCTTACTCGCCCATATTTGAGTTTCCGACACTCGCAATAACACCGTTAGCTTCAGCACGGAAAGCTCTATATTAATGGTGCCATTCTCGTCCAATTCTGGAAAAAAGCGATTTTTTGACAATTTCTCGAGGACGTGGACCGAGCCTGCGCGGACGATGACGTCATGGAAAAACGATATTTTCGAAATTGGCCAAATTTTCTCGTTCAAAATCATCTAGTGGTTATTTTGTGCGCTGATTACGAATTCGACGTCCGTTTTTTGAAAAATTCGCCGATTTCGGTAAGTTTTGGATTTCCTTTTGGATAACTGAGGGTGGTCGTGTCAGGACTCAAATATGGGCGAGTAAGAGCGCAGGAGAGTTCAACGGTAAGTTCACCGCCTGAAATGGCAGCTGGGGCTAAGGCGGTTTAGGCAGCTGAAGAGTTGTGAGCATGTCGTCGTAAAGTACCTCAAGTGTTCTGCTCGTCCATGCATTTGTACGCCGTTTGCTCGCTGGATCTTCCCTAGTGGTCGACTGAAATTGGAAGGAATTGTGTCACACAAGGCTAACCTGCACATTTGCAGCGCCGTAACTTAGTACAATCATAAGCTACATTGCTCTGTTTCAGCGAACTATTCGAACATTTTACTGCCTACAAAACCTACAAGCTGCAACCGGACAGGTTCACACATGACAGAGTTATCGCGCTCAGAACACGGCCACGCGTGCAATGCAATATAACAACGGTCCATGTTCTCCTCGCTCTTACTCGCCCAGATTACAGTTTTTCCTACTCCCAATAACACCATTCAATTCAGCATGAAAAGCTGGACCGAATGGTATCTAGCATGGCCCAATTCTAAGATATCGATTTTCTATGACGTCATCGCCCGCGCAGGCCTGGCCTGGGCGCCCGCTTCCTCGATGGGAAATCGTCGAAAAATCCATTTTTCCGAAATTGGTCGAGAGTACTATCGTTCGATAGAGCTCTTCGAGCTTAAGATAACGGTACTATTGTGAGATTCGAAAGCTCAAATCTGGGTGAGTAAGAGCGCAAGAAACTCTAACCGCTTTCTTACGCCGCTCTAAACTGACAGATGAGGGCAAGGCAGTTCAGGCAGCTGACGAGTGGCGAGCATGTCATCGTAAAGTGCCTTCAGTGTTCTGCTAGCATACGCGTTTGCATGCCGTTAGCACGCCGCGTCTTCCTGCAGGGGTCGACTGAAGTCGGAAAAAATCGTGTCCCACACGGCTAACCTGCATTTTCGCGCCGCTATAATTTCGCTTCTTTAAAAGCTATAACGCTGCACTTTCGTGTACTTCTACAGCTTTCCACTGCCTACAAAATCCACAAGCCGCAGCCGGAACGATTCGATCTCAACAGAGTTATTGCGCTCCGAACACACTCGCGTGTGCAATTTGCGAGTGGTCGCGCCTACTCGATTGATAGGTTCGATTCTGTATGCATTGTTTACGGCGCACTCCAAAGGCAAGCTTTACAGTTCTAAGGCAAGTTCTGAGTAGGGTGGCTGGAAATTTCCGATAAAACTCCCGAAACGGTCACTCTACAGGTTCTCGCGCCCACTCGATTGATAGGTTCGATTCTATATGCATTGTTCACGGCGCACTCCAAAGGCAAGCTGGGCAGGCTAGGAGCATTTCCTAGGTAGAGCGGCTGGAAATTTCTATAAAACTCCCCAAACGGTCACTCTACAGGCTCTCGCGCCCACTCGATTGATTATGTCCGGCCTATATGCATTGCTCAACTCTATTGGTTTATATGACAGAAGATAGAGCTCGGTCTGCTGAGCTCAAATATATGTTTCTTTTCACAAGCGCTTGATTTTAAAGAAAGTTATATAAAAAAGCCGCTTTGGAACGCTCCAAAGCGGCTTTTTCGGGAATTGACCAAAAGACATGCGCGGTACTGTATTATGAGATCGAATGATCGTAGGTCCGCTTTGGTTCAAGGCAGTATTTAGCAACTCTGCAGTAAGATGATGATCTCCACAAGTGGAGCTATTCAGTGCTACTTGTAATGGCCGCCAAACGTCTGGTTGGGGGCTTCGCCCCAAACCCGGAGAATAGGACACCCCGAACGTCTTCTTGTCGTCTTTAGGCGTTTTCTCATTCATTAGAGTAAAAAACTGGTTTTGCTATACAGAGTAGTATAGCGGGATACGGTAGGACAGAATCTTCAAAACTGCTCCTATGTGCCTACTCACCCTCTATCCCACGGATCTGAAGTACTCGTGGCGAAGTACTCGTGGCGTACATGGCGAGGAACAGATAGAGAACCTTAATCCTGAGTGCTTATTCTGCGGAAACACAAATGAAATCAATTGGTATTGGTAGGCCGCTCGATACGGTTCACAGTCCGACGGGAATAACACTACTTTGATTCCTTCACTCATTCTCGCTACCTCCCCCCCCCCCCCCCACCCACTCCACCAATCCCCCCTTACCCATGTGCCGGCAGAAAACGGAACTAAGAATCAAGTGCGCGTACACTCGCTGTTGCACGAAGCCTTTGAAAAGTCATCTGAAAATCTCACGGATGCTGTGCAAGGTCTTATCTGTGGCACGTCTTATAGGTACTGATACACATTGGATAACGTCTGTGACACATTTGCTCAGTCCGGACGCATATATCACGATGTCTACGACACGCCTTTTGCACCCCGACACACGTGGCACGACGTCTGTAGCACGTCTTCCGACGCCACCTTGGACGACACTGAGAGAAAATGCTAGTTCCCTTATTGGTTTTCACTGATCCCCTTCACTATGTACATAGACCCCTTCACTACATAGTTTCATAGTTGTTGTAGTTCCCTTGTTGTTCCTTTATGTTCTATTACTGGACCCTTTACTGAACCCCTTAAATGGTCTTCCCTTTATTGACTTCCTACTGGCTCCTTACTTGTCCCCTCTTGACTGGTAATTCACTGGTACCCCATTTATTCTTCCCCTTCACTGGACCTCACCCTTCACCACTCCCTATTACTGGTCCCATCTTCACTGCTCTCCCCTTTATTGGTCAACCCTCTAGAGTTCCCCTTTCACTGGACCTCCTCCTCCCTCTCCGGTCCCACCCTCACTGGTCCCCCATTACTGGTCTTTCTTCACTGGTTCCCCTTTATTGTCAGCCATTTTCCGATTCATCCTTCACTGGTCCCCCCCCCCCCTCCCCTTCGTCGGTCCCCACTACTGCTCCCATCTTCACTGGTCCTCCTTTTATTCAACCCTTTTCCGGTCTCCCTTCGCTGGACCGTTCCCCCCCCCCTTCACCGGTCCTCATTACTGGTACCTTCCCCACCGGTCCTCCCTTCACCTGATCCCCTTCACTGTCAACCTTCTACCGGTCCCCCTTCACTGGACCCCTCCCCCTTCACCGGTCCCCATTACTGGTCCCTTCCCCACTGGTCCCCTCTTCACTGGAGCACCCCCCCCCCCACCGGTCTCCATTGCTGTCCCACCTTTAATGGTAACACGTCGTGTGAATCCGGAACCACTGGCGCAACATCGGTGACACCTCTTCTGAACCCGGACCTGTTAAACAACGTTGGTGACATGTGTTCTCAACCCGAACGTGCCTTGCGCGACATCGGTGCCACGTCGTGTGAATCCGGAACCACTGGCGCAACATCGGTGACACCTCTTCTGAACCCGGACCTGTTAAGCAACGTTGGTGATATGTGCTCTCAAGCCAGACGTGCTTTGCGCGACATCGTTGACACGTCGTCTGAATCCGGAACCCCTGGCGCGACGTTGTTGACGTCTCTTCTCAACCTGGACGTCCTTTGCGTGGCATTGGTGACATTCTGAATCCAGACGCTTGTTGAACGACGTCGGTGACACCTCTTCTGAACTCGGACGCTCGCGTTCACGACGTCGATGACACATGTTCGGAACTCGGACGGCCTTTGCATGACATCGGCGACACGTTTTCTGACCCCTCTCAACACGACCTACAGGGACGACGTGGAGGTGACACCTCGCCTAAACCCGGATGGCTGCTATTCGAAGTTTACGAAAGGCCAGATGGACAGACGCACGGATAGACGGAAGGACAGACGGATGGACCGACACAACCGCTCAATCTTTAATATGTAGTAGGGTAGCATATGCAATAGGCGGTGAGCGGAACCAGCCAAAATGTCCTCACAGTAGATTAGGTGTGACGGTGCTCATCTGCTTTTAGAGGTTTTCTTGGACCGTTCCATTCATTGTTCGAAATCTCCTGAATAACATCGCCGGTCTCCTCTTATTCTGCACTCTGACTGCAGAATCATCGGCTTAGACAATGGCTGTGATGCTGGGCGTCGAGTTCAGTGCACCTCGAAAAACGTCGAAAGCGGATTATGAGAAGTGGACAAACGCTCTGAGGTGCTGAACTTCGATCAGCGTTGGAGTTGCGAGAGCTGACTTGAAGCAGGCGTTTGCACAAGTGCAGGATCAGCAGTGACTCCTGGCTCTCACAAACTCGTTCAGCGATTAGCCTACCCTTCAACTCGTTGTCCATATCCAACGAATCTTCGGACACAAACTGCTCCTCGTTGAGACTCTTGACAGAGTATCCCAATCGGCTGCAGCAATTTTACTCCACATATATTGATCGTGATCGATATTCTAGGTGTATTGAAAGGACGGCATCTATCGTCATCCTGTGCTTCCAGCTGTGTTCAGTTCATGAGCTGATGTGTTAGCTCAAAATATTTGCACATAAAACGGCTAGATGCAGCTATTCACACTCTACGAGCGGGGCTTGACAATTATTTTGACCACGACAACAGCACTAGATGCATGTTTGCTGAATTTTGTCAATCCTGTAAGCCCATCAACTATTCTTGATCGTTTGAGTGCACCGAAAGAGAACTAACCGGGATTAAACAGATCTGGAGGTCTCGATGTTACGAAGAATACATATGAACTCTTAAGACGTGAAAGAAATGGGCTTGGAGGGAGGATCGTTGTATAGAGGTGCTGACCGCATTTAATTGTTTCACATCGTTGCTATATATCGTTTGTCTTATCATATTTAATTTTTCCTTTTTCCACCTAGATTCTTTACGGATCGCCATTAATTTCCTGCGGATCACTTGCGAGTGAGTCTTACACGTACTCCTGAATGCTACGTGGAACTTGTTTGAACGGCAGATAGTATCTTCATTGTATGATCCAATGATACGCCCCCTGGTTTCTTTGTTTTTACCTCGTTGAACCTCTTCTACCTAAACAATATTCACTATTTTTCCCTGATGAGTAAAAACTAAATTCCACTATATTCCGCAAAATAGAATATGGAATGGGATTAAAAACAGAAAAATGTTTTTACAATTCCACTTCTACAGTCACTCACTTGAGTATTCTCGAGCTTCCGAACAACTTAGCGTCTTTTGGAAACCACGAGTCATCTACATTTCTCATGGACTACCCATTGATTCGAATCGAGCATTTTATTTATCAAAGGGTTGTGGAATTGATTTAAAAGCGCATCTAGACTATAATGTACGCATTGCGGTCTGATTATGTTTCCCTCGACTTCGAATGAGAGGCACCTAAAAATTTATAGAAAAGAAAAGAAAAGAAGATTTAGAAGAAAAAAGAAAGGAAAATCTTGAAACTTACCCACCTCTACAGATATGGAATTTTGTTAGAAAAGTGGGGTGCCTGCTGAAAAAGGCAACCTGCTCTTTGGTCAGTCGGTTGTGAATGATTCTCATTTTCTGTTGGTTCCGAGTTGATTAGGCGGCTTACTGTCCAATTCTGTTTTATTTTCTGTATTCGTTTTACTATTGCGGTTGTCTTTATTGTATTTATTTGTGTTCTGATTGTTCTCATATTGTTCATATCTAGTTTAGTGCGTTATTGATGATGTAGTAAATAAATAAATAAATAAATAAACAAAGGTTGTTAACATTCTAACGTCTCTCTATCCTTGTAAGTGTTGTAGACATGCAGTTTAAGGGTACGTCTGTATATCTCTCGAGAAGTACCTCGCTTTTCCCTCCATGGGTTCTTATTAGGCTATGGCACTGATTTGGTTGATTTAATAGAGATCTATGTATCTGTTTCCACTCTAGTGACAGGCGATCCTAAGGGAGGAAAATTTGCACTCAGTGGTTTATGAAGCACGAAAGATGTGTGTCTGCTTATTTGTGCGATTCGCAACTGGTTTGAAGCCGATTAGAGATAGCGATCTTCGTCGTCGGCAGCGAATCTTAGCCACATGAACCGGCCTTTCTGAAGCGTTATCTTTATCTATTACACATGCACTTTATTGGCTTCATATTTGCGATTACACTCTTCAACATTAGTTCCTAACCGGAAGCTCAGATATTTAGGAATGCTAAAATTAGTGCACTTCTGCTTTGTTGTTTGATGACCTCAGCGCTTCACTCTAAATATAGAGTGAAGCGCTGAGGTCATTAAACAAGAAAGCAGAAGAAGCGTTGGAGTTTTAATTAGAAACGAAAAGAGTCATGATTAATGGAGACTAATTAAGTTACTGATTCATAAGCGTTTATCAAAAGAAAACATTCACGTGAGAGAACAAGAAACATAGTCGACTGCATTTTATTACCGTCGCAATTCACTATTCTTCCGTTTCCTCCTTCGTGCATATTCGCGTTGAGAAATTTGTACTGCTCAAATGGTATTTTCTTCAAAATTGATTGCTTTAGATGACGGTGAAGTGGAGAAAACGGACGGTGGTTCAGTTCACTCCGGTCAGCCTGTTCATATCCGTCGTTGTCGTGGCGCTTGCCATCGCGTTCGCCGCAGCTCTAACCTACTACCTTACTCGGAGAGCCTACGATACTAGTCATAAGCACAGGTGCGTCCAGAATTTCTTGTGCTGGAGGTGATTAGCACTCTCTTTGATAATTAGGGGACAATCTGTGACAGGGTGGCCCATGGATACAGCAATAAAATTTGGAGACCTTGCCAAGTGGAAGTTGTCAATTGTGTTCACCACAACAACACAGACGTCACCACTCCACTGGTTTTATGGTCCCTACAGTGATCATAGTTCCAGCTTCTCGCATTAGAGCGCAGCAGCCTTTCGTTTCAAACGACCGACTGTCTTGGTCAGCGCTGGGGCATCCTTATTCCAGTTTGCAAAATTTCTAAAGACTGGCAGATGACCATTCAATATCACGACAGTTTGTAGGGTACTCTATCGGCTTTCAAGGGTGAACCCTAGATGAGTAGATCTGAGCTACAAATGAAGAACGCTATTGCATTGCCGATCAATTCGCAATGCAGTAACGAGGTGGAACGAATTAAATATTCACCAGTGCGCGTACTACGCAGTGTGGGGATTTCGGAAAACTGCAAGGGAAGATCTAAAGGGTCTACAATATTTCGAATGAGGCGAGGACATAGCTACAAGAAGGGAGCAGGACCAAAATATGTGATTGTATAGTTAGAGAACATTGCACATACAGTGTATATTTAGTCACCGCTTCCGTTGATAAAACATTTCTCGTAGTTAGTTCACTTTAGGAAGGTTAAAATAATAGCGTCCTTTAGACTACTTTTGGGGAACCTGCCTTACATAAATGTTGATTGCGCATTGTAATTGTTCATCTTCGGTTTGCCGAACATAGTATATCCTTATACACTCTAAGTTTTCTTTATAAAAGAGAAAATTATAAGGAAGAGCGTTACTCATTCACTTTTGGGATGCGCCGGGCATTTTACTTCTACGGGATGTCGTGCAGGTGATTTGAGTGCGTGTCTGGCCATACAACGACCTGCGGTGGTCAGCCGATGAGGAAGCCAGCGCTTTATCATTCCCAGATAGGTCTGGTACCAATTCACGACCCCAAAGTGACGGAGGGCATGGATGGCTTGGGCGGGAATTCCGAACCAGAAACCTGGTATCCGCTACACACGACAGCCGGCACCTCCGCAACACGCACCTCTGTTTTCGTGATAAAAGTGTTAAAATCAGTAAATGCCTTTCTCCGATAGGTGCCGCAATGGAATATAATCTTCCTTAAACCCAAGCATCCTGTTTAACAACACATTCCGGTAGCAGACAGCAGACAAACAACATAAAAGAACTGCTAGCGGGTTCTCGTTCGCCTGCCCAAATTCGTACCACCAAAAGGCTAGCAAAAAGAAATTCCCCCATCTTTATCTTGGTTTATGTACCGTGCTAAAAAAAAGATCCTGCTCTATAAGCTAGAGAAAAATAGAACCCGACATCGCCTTTGAAATAAAGGAGGGTTAAAATTCCGTGAGAGGTGCCGCGACGCCGCGTGCTATGCTACCCACACGATCTGAAGGCTCTTGTGGAGCCAGGGGCGCTCCTATGGATATTGATGTAGGGGCCACAATGCAGTGCAAATAGCGTTCCAAATTGCCTCACATACATACGGTCCATTCTCACCGTTTTGTGCTGCTAAAGTTTTGTTGCAGTATTTGTGGCTCACTCTATTGACGTAAGATTCAACGTCGTTGGTTCTAGAGCGAGGACAAGGACAAAGGACAAAGGACAGCGTTACTCAATCCCTTTTGAGATACACCACGCATTCTATGTACTTTTACGCAATGTTAAGGAGGCTATTTTATTTTTGCGTATTTGGCCATGCAATGACTTGTAGTGGCCATCCGATAAACAATTCAGCGCTTTATCCTTTCCAGACAAGTCTGGTACCAATTCAACGACCCTGAAGGGATGGAGAGCTCGGATGATCTGGGGGAAATCCGAACCTGGAACCCGGCATCGGGTGCACGCCACCGCCGGTACCTCCTCCCACTGCGCTACACGCGACCGTAGTTGTAGAGCATAGCTTTTCAAAT
This sequence comes from Heligmosomoides polygyrus polygyrus, assembly GCA_947396885.1. Taxonomy (NCBI): domain Eukaryota; kingdom Metazoa; phylum Nematoda; class Chromadorea; order Rhabditida; family Heligmosomidae; genus Heligmosomoides; species Heligmosomoides polygyrus. Next base: position 68,852,113 of record OX377204.1, on the reverse strand, counting down.
CAGCAATTCATCATAATTGTGTACAAGGAGAAGTCGAGCAAATAGCAGGTGTGTACAGGTGTATACAGGCTACACGTGTATGTATCTTAGGCTAAAATCAGCTTCAGATGGAAGCCTTCGCCCTCCTTTATTCATGCCGCTATATAATTATTCACCAACTCTTACCTTTTCTCCCCTTCTCTTTTCGTTCTTCACGGGATAAGTGGGTTCTCCTGCTCCAGAACGACTAGGTCAAAATGAAGGCCTTACAAAAAACTAAACTAAAAGCATGCCCGGTTGTAGCATAGTATTCTATAATAATGCTGTAGTTTAAGCAGTGAAGATAATCATCACGTAGGTTAACCAGAAAGCAAATGGTGTTCGAACTAGAAGCTTCAGCTTTATCTTGCTTACCTCTTAGAGTGACAGTCGCATTTAACATAACCAGCAAAGGAAGGGCAAAGGTCAGCTTCACTCAACTGCTTTGACGAACCACTCGCTCTACATCTACGGGATATCGTGGAGAGGATCTGAGGGCACGGTTGTCCTATGCATGCGTTGATTCCTAATGAAAATCATGCCGTGTTCTGACCCTTCTAGGGAAATCCAATAGCAATTGGCCGACCTTGGAGTGGTGATGGGCATAATATTCGGCATGGGTGGGACCCAAACCAAGACCGTTGATTCGGGGTGCAGCATCAGACGGCTTATCCTCCGACTGGGTTATCATGCGCCCACAAGCAACAGATTCTGCTCTTGAAATAGGCACGAAACAGTTAAGGAGATGGATTTCCGCGATCTAATAAAGCTTATCTCTGACTTCCAAAGTTTGTAGGAAACAGTCCAAACATCGAAATGACAGCATCGTATGCCACACCTTGCATAAAAGTATTCAGTTGTAAAGAGGGAATGACTAACTATCTCAATTAGAAGTTCTCTTGAAAAGCAGGAATGTAATCTTTCTACGTCGAAGTGCAGCAAAGGATACACGTAGTGGATACTACACCATTTTCACTTTATTGGGAATTGGGCGATTTTCAAATGAAGCTGAACACTCTTCTAAGGCTTTTAGACATTTATATAAGAGCGAGCTCTCCCAAATCGAAATGACCTTCATGTAGATTGAACTGAAAATTGAATAAAATGGTTAGAATAATTTTTTGTTCAAGGAAAATTCGGTGTAGCGCTTCTTGAATTTTTTTGAAAGTTTACCTGTGCAATAAGTGATTGTACATTTTATTTTTAGCGTAAAAATAATAAATAAACATTTGTCTTAAAGCACAGCAAAGAAGCAAAAAAAGATACACTAAATAATCAGATCGCGCATCCACTCAAAAAGTTCGTCTCAACTCTCATTTGACTGACAGCGCAAATACCACATACACGAACTGTCAAACTGAAGATATATGTGCCCTTTACTGTTGTTCTTGTTGTTTCGTCAACAGGTGTCATACTCCATGCAAACAAAATCTCAATCGAATAAAAATCTCCACGTCTTGGACACGAGCGTGGCCGTATCTCTTTTTTTTGGCGCTAAAAAATGGCTGCCTACCTATTCTTTAAGACAAGCTTTAAACCATTATTTTTAGAATTAATTTTATAAAATTTTGGACAATGCAGTCACTTATTAGGTAGGTGAATTAGAATATCAAGGAAAGTTATACAAAAAATTTCCTCGACCAAAAAATAATTCTAACCTTTTTGAAGATTATCCAGCTTAATGTGCATAAAAAAGGCCCATTTTATTTTGGAAGAGTTCGCTTTGATTTCGAAAGTCTTGAGCTAGCTTAAAAATGCTCAAATTGATTTGAAAAGTGTACAGTGTACAGAAAATGGTATAAATGTGGCGCTTTGCAAGTATCTTAATGCAGTTGTTTACGGTCATAATCCAGTCGATTATCTGTCACATACTTAGAAGCACGGTCGGTTTGTCTTCTATGAAATTTGAAGAAAAAACAGAGGCATACTGTGACACTTTGACGTATAGGATCTGAATAATTGGATCTTAAGGTTTCAGAGGAGTGAGGGGAATACTCAATGAACCTTTTCCGGTTATCAGTATGGGAAATTATAGGAAGACCAGGTCTATCAGGTACGGAACCTTTTATATTTCATGGCTTGGCAGACGAGCAAAAAAAGTCAGACGTTACTTGGCTTACTTCGGACAAACTTTGACGTTATATAGAAGATAATGCATATATATATATAACATCGGATCCAAAATACACCGTTTTCTTCCTCGTTAATCAGTCTGATTTAGATCGTGACAAGTATTGTATAAGTTAGCATAGTATAGTTTTATCACAGCTAAATTAAATAGGTATTTTGTACTCCTAGAAATCTAAAGGTTGGGGACGGACTTTTGAGCTGCAGCTTTTTTCAAAACTTCCGCAGGTGAAGAAATAAGTACCCGAAAATCCTTCATATATGTTCATTGTTGAAGAAACAAAATCATTTGGAAGATGCTCGTCGAAGGGTAGAATCGCGATTTTTCAGTGATCATCCAGGAACTAAGGATGACTCTCCGAGCGCAGAAGAACTGCTTCTGCCAACGGACGTAAAACCACGTAAGTTGTTGTTAAACAATTTTACGCGTGTAAACTAATCACAAAAATTATTGCACGCAACCTATAGAAAATACATTTTTTTCCGAAGGTTTGCATGGCTACGCATTAGAGTAAAGACTGTACGATCTAGAGGCAACGGAACGGGCTTTCACTATATTTAGAGTATGCAAAGGGTGTTTATTCACTAGCATCGCTTTCTGATGCGGTGTTACAACCCTTTATCTGATAATCGCTAAGATATGGAGTTTCGCTAACCAAAAGTATATTCAGTTTGATCGTTCAAAAAACCGTGTAATAAAGTGGTTCATATTCCAGTGGCGTACGATCTGAGTATAAAAACCTATCTGCCGTTCTACGTGGACTTTCCGCCGGAGAAGAACCTGACATTCGATGGTCAAGTGGAGATTTCCATGCTGACGCTGGGCTCGATTAAAAGTATCGTACTAAACGCAAAGAACATTACGGTGGTTCCGGAAAAGTGCGAAGTGACTGTGGTGAGTGTATTTGATCCAGTGTTTAGCTTCACAAGGCAGCAAAGGTTACTGCCATAAGGGTGAAACACTGCGATCAAAACTGTAAGCCCGTTGAAGCGAAATCACGTCGCATGATTTTTAGTAGGTGGTTTGTTATAAGGCTCCGACTGGTCTACAGAAGCAAAATGACAATCGGAATTTGGACTGGCTTTTCTATCACAAGAAACCAAACACAATTATTCTGCTTCATCACCGGTTCCACTCCAAGTTTCACCAGATGTTTACCTCAACAGCACACTAATGTCCCACAGTTTTTATTGTGCATACGCTTCGTAGGTACTTATTGCTAGCACTACTTTATATGTGGGTGTCACTAAGGTGCACTCAGTCTTTGTAAAACTGAAGAATTCAAAAATTCTTAATGACAAAGAGCAATGAATTTCAGAACCAAGAAAAAGTTGGAATCAAAAGTATGATGGAGCATGGGAGACTCGAGAAAGTGGAATTCCTGCTGGATAGCAACATACCAAAGGACAAGGAAGTTGTGCTCAAGGTAGGTGACGCGTTAAAGAAAAGGGTTCCTTCCTCTGCTGTCGAAGCGGAGAGTGGAGGCAGAGCAGATTTTGGTAGGCAAAACCGCTTGGTTCATCGTTATCCAATCTGCAAGAAGCAGACAATAGGAAGACATCATTTTCGTGGAAGTCTGCAACAGAGTTCTGTGGAAAATTGGGTTTCGGATCCAAAGCAGATCCTATCTTCGACCTTCTAATACACGTTAAATTTGAGAAAAAAGCACTGGATGGAAATTTTCGCTATTTGTTGCAAAAATCCAAGTTGCAATTCAGCTTTCGATTGGAGATGGAATTGGTCGCATTAACAGAGCATTAAACCTAATGATATTCATCTGCGTCAAGTTGGTCCAGGTCATTAAAATCTACTGAGGTTGACGTATCTCAGTTGTTGAGAGAAGTGACGCAAATTGTCTAACTAAATAAACCAAGGTAGCCCTCTCTCTCACACTTCTTTGAAACAAGTAATTATCAAGTTTAGGTAATCTACTCCGGTCTCATCAGCAACACACTTGGCGGATTGTATCAGGCGACATACGTCCATACAGATGGCACCACCAAGTAAGCAATGGGGCTAAGATATGTGCAAATGACCTGCAAAAAGTATAAGTGCTTAGATATTATAAAAAAACAGCCCATATGAGAAATAAAAAATTTAGCTCATTTTTGATATATTTTCTGAGTAATATTTTTACCTCAACATTCGTAATGGTTCGAGTTAGGTTACGAATGAAAACTTTGACAAATTTTAGTCACCCATTTAAGTATTGCGTGCTGTATGAGCATTGTTCCGTGACTTGAAATCAGCAAACGCATTAAGCAATTTCCGCATTTTACCAAGTTCCATAATCCCGTGATGAGCTTGGCACTTCAGGATCGCAGCAGTGAGCCAAATGGAGCCAACCGATGCACGTCGGATGGTCCCGTGCTTCGACGAGCCGAAATTCAAGGCGAACTGGACGGTGACGGTGATTCATCCGAAGGGCACGAGAGCAGCCTCGAATGGAATTGAAAAGAACGGCGAGGGGTGACTATTTGCCTCCCAACCAACCTTTTGAGTAACTCATGTACATCCTTTAATTGCGTATAATGACATTAAGGCAACGTAGCACAATACGAAACACCCTCTGATGCAAGTGAAAGCTAAATTCTAGAGAAGTGAGCGGAGACTGGATCATCTCCAAATTCGAAACAACACCACGAATGTCCTCTTATCTGCTCGCGGTGCTTATTTCCGAATTCGAGTACATTGAAGGATTTACGAAGAGAGGTGTTCGGGTGAGATACTGGTCAGATCAACAAGATAAAGGGTCGATATAGAATCCTCCAGAGGAATTCTTTTCCAGTTCCGAATATGGTCACGTCCAGAAGCCAAAGCGATGACAGCTTACGCCTTGCAGGCCGGCATTAAATGCCTGGAGTTCTACGAGCAGTACTTCGATATCAAGTTCCCACTTCCAAAACAAGGTGCTTACATTCCTTGTCCTTATACTATACACCTTATACTAATTCATATGGTTTGGTCTAGCTATTCTTCGTTTGACAAAGTTCCATTTAGGAAGAGTGACTCTTTTGGATGTTCCCTCGTTTTCGCCTTGAGACTCATCAAGCTATCTCTTTAGTTGTCTAGAATTCCGCACTTAACCACCTACCTTAGAATGATCTTCTGAACCTCTGTTAGGCACACACCACATATTAGGATTATACAGCCTTCTTCCTCAAACCTACTTCTCGATCTTGCCCCCATATACCCATCAAAGCATGCCCATTTCAAATATTTGTGCTTGTGTGCACCTTTCTGAAATTTTACGGCTCGCTAGTACATAAGAGAGTTACTCTGGCCACTGTGCTATGAAGGATTTTACGATGGGTCTTGTACGATTTATAGCCGTCGGAAATTGCTAATGATTCTCTCCACACAACCACTGAAATCTGCGCCACCTTTGGTTTCGTCCAAGGTAAAGAAATTCGTCCAACCGCTAGACTCCCTACACTTGCAATACAAGTTGCACCCAAGAAAGTTACGAAATTCGAAAGTGATTGCTGACGTTGCGCCTGCGTTGTGAAAGCTTGTTCACCAGGGTCAGTACCCAGGCTGAGGTATAAGATCCAAAGCAGCTCAGCTCCGCCTTTGTCCTCTTATTCTTCCTCGTATTTTACTGCTTTTTCATCTACTTTTTCGAAGGGTAAGCGTTCACCCTCGGTAGCACATCAGCAAAAATCCTGTTTTCTTAGACATCTTTTCATTAGGGTGAGGGCAGTCGAAGGAGGTGCCCGCTGTCGCGTGAACTCGATACTAGGTTTTGCTTCGAATTTCCCGCCCAAGCTAACCAAGCCTTCCATCACTCCTGCTGAGTGGGTTGGTACCAGACATAAGTGGCAAGGATAAACCGCTGACTTGTTCATCGACTGGCCATCGTAGTCATTGCATGGCCAAACACATATTATACATTGATTCCGTCGCCGATTCGGTTAATTCGGATTCGTTACTTCTTTCGAACCCTGGTCTAACGAATTGCGCGAACAATGACATTTTTGAAAAGCCCAGATCTCAGGGCGATTCAGGTAGGGGTGACTTTCACCAGATCGGATTTTGGATAATTTGGAGAACTGATTTTGATCAGAAATCTGTGGTCCTATCCGATTCGAATATCCGGTGTAAAATCCAAAGATATATCAGCCACTTGGATCATAGAAAAATCTTCATTGTTAAAACTACTCTTATCGTAATCACCCCAAAAAAGGGGTTTTTTCAAAAATCCCATTATTCGCATAATCCTCTCAACTGAGTTTGAAAAAATGACGGGCTCGATTTAGCCGAATCGGTGTCGGATGCAACGTCTAATACGCATTCATATCGCTCCTACAATATCCCGTAGAAGTAGAATGAGTGGCGCATCCCCAAAGGGATTAAGTAGCGGCGTCCTTTATCCTTATTATCTTATTTTTTCCGTCGGATCAACCATAGGACAGGCTGTGTGAAGATTTACTTCTTGGCATCTCTCCTTCCTTGCTTGGTGTCCTATGTACTTAACGCTTCCATAGCGCTTTTTTTGTTGTTGTGGGAACCGCTTAATTTGGTGATACTCAGGTGATTTGGAGAAATGCACTTGAAAGTCTAGAGGCTAACTCCCACACATAGCCCAGATGAATAGTTACCTCATGTCACATATGGAGAATTGTGGACATTATATAAGCTCTTAGTGTGAAGAATTGACGTATGTAACTCCAGGAAAAAATGCATTCTAGATATGGTCGCTCTTCCCGACTTCTCAGCCGGTGCAATGGAGAACTGGGGACTAATCACATACAGGTCAGCTGCGAGACGCCTTTTCCATGGTCAGCGGCGGCGTTAATTTAGCATTTCAGAGAGAACTCCTTGCTGTATGACGATCGGTACTACGCTCCTTCCAATAAGCAGCGTGTCGCACTCGTGGTCGCTCACGAGCTTGCTCACCAGGTTTGTTTGGGCCACATTTGCTACAGAAACTCAGTTTGAAAGGAACGGAAGGAAAGTCGGGATCCATTCTGGTTAGAAGGGGGCAAGAAAAACGGAACAAAAACGAATAGTGTTGCCTCTCCGGTCACAAAGTTGCAATAAAAGGCCCTTAGTGGGCTTGTTCAATGTGTCACTGTTGTACCATAGTGTACACTTTCAAAATTGCCTTCATTGTTCGACAGACAAAGTGAAGTGACCCCCCCCCCCCTCCACGAGGATAGACCAGAAAGTGTGACAAGAGTTTAAAAAGCACTGTTTTGGCGAACTGCAAGTTTTTTTGAGAAGATTGTCCTTCTCACTAACAATTACAATTCGCTATGGTTTGCTTTTGCTCTTTACTTCTTCATTTGCCCTTGTGGAAATGTGCCTACGTAGTCCACTTTTCGATGCTGAACTGTTTGAAACACACCGTTACCTTTATAGTGACGCACGGGTGTCTGTCTCCGTTTGAAAGGGCCAAATACGGGAAAATTTCGGAGGCCCTCGTCGTAAATTGTCGGATACGTAGGACGTGAAAAAAGCTCAAAGAGGAGCGTAAGATTGCTCTAAGAGTGCCAATCATATTTCATTTCAAAATTGCTCTCAGTGAAATCTGGCGCTTTATAAAAATGGCTGAGAGCAGCTTTTCAACACGTTCTCGTTGATTTTTTTCCAAAAGCACTGAACAAGGGCTGTTTTGTGTGACCAAAGACAATTTCAGTGGTTCGGGAATCTGGTGACGTTGAAATGGTGGGACGATCTGTGGTTGAACGAAGGTTTTGCGACGTTCGTGGAATACCTAGGAACGGACGAAATCAGCGATAAGCACATGAGAATGGTAATCCCGATTCTGTTTTTCGATGACCTTTCTATTCATTTAAATGTCAAAGTACAACTTAACTACTTTCAGATGGACTATTTTCTTGTGTCCTCACTTGATAGTGGCATGCATGGCGATGAGGTAGCGTCGAGTCATCCGCTTTCGTTCCGAATAGACGAGGCATCAGAAGTTTTTGAAGCGTTCGACGGTGTCACCTACGATAAAGGAGCATCGGTGCTCACCATGATTTCATCGCTGATCGGCGAAGAAACGTTCAAGCAGAGCGTTACGGTGAGTTGTTCTCTGAATGTCCTAAAACGATTATCCAAATTTCCACAAATATCAGAAATGATGTAAGCACGGCGGGATAAAGATCGAAATAAATAATTTCTTGCCTCACTTTGAGGTCACAAGAACAAATTTCACTCAAGGTCAGACTGGAGAATATTTTGTGTGGAAATCTTTCTTCCACACAAAATGATCTCCAATTTTTTCCGTGTTCCTCGATGTAGTGCTGGCGAGAAAAGTGCAAAACTAACTGAAAAATGAGGATGATGGCTATGAAAATACTTTCAGCACTACCTGAAGAGATTCTCCTACAACAATGCTCAGGCCAGTGATCTCTGGACAGCATTTGATGAAACAGTGAAGGATGTCCCCGGACCACGTGGAAGTCTTCTAAAAATAGCGGAATTTGCCGACCAGTGGACGAGTCAGGTATGGCTTTCTAAAGCAAACCCTTCCCTAAGGCGCATAAGGGAAATAACTCATCTTTAGATGGGTTTCCCGATGGTTACGGCTGAGTCAGTTAATGCGACTACGCTAAGGATCTCTCAAAGACGATACAAGACCAGTGAGCAATCCAGGGAATCGGAAAAATACCGTCATCCGAAATACGGGTAAGTTGGCCCATATCCTTCCGAATGTTCTTGCTGATCTGTTGTTTTTATCGAAAATCGATATTTTTGCTTCCTCCAATGAGTTTCGAAGAAGAAATACATGAGAAATAGGGATTTTGAAGAGCTTATTAGCTTAATTGGGCTTTGCTCTCGTTTTAAAGGCAGGGCAAAAAATTGTGCTGAAGTGTATTCGGAGTACGCATCTGCCTCTGCGCTTTGCTGGGAGCATGGCTAACAATCTGTGAAGCGCAGTAGTAGATTCCGTAATTCCAGCGAAGAATGTCTCCGATGACAGTTTGAAGGGCGAGGCATAATTTCTCCGGGCTCCAAGTCGATCCTGAAAAATTCATTTACCTGCAAGCGGCGTTTTCTACCACTTAGCCATGCGAATCACACATGGCCGACGGGCATACTTCACCACTACGCTCGAAATCCTAAAACTTCCTAACCCAGGGTATGTGTAGAGCAGACGAATGAGATCTCCCTATGCGATACCCACCATAAGGATTGGAAAAAGGGCGCGGTAGGCGCGTTTTCCGCGTTCTTTCTGTTCTTTTGCTGTAGCCGTCTTGGTCTTCATCCTTTTTGAAAAACTCACATACTATCGTGATCTCCTTGAAGAGATCTACCCAACGGCGCAGCATGTTTTTTCGTTACTCCGTTTTTGACCGCTATTTTTTTCAAAAGCGCCGGAGGATACTCACTAGCGAGCGACGTCTCTACTAATTGCGCCCAAAGGACATTTAAGCGCGCGGATTCAAAGCCAGCGCGTTGACAATAGCTCCTCATTTGGGAAAATTCTGTAGACCGATAAGCTTATTAGATTATAGATATACGATTTTCACATCGAACTGAACCCTCTTTAAATCAAATTGAACACTTTTCACGTCGAATTGGACACTCCTCTAAGTTAGCTTATGACTTTTAAAACAAATCAAATTCCTCCGTTTTACAAAGTTCCCATTTTTTTGTGGAAAAATAAAGGTTTATAGATTGTTCTAAGAACGGGAGGAAGCCAATTTTTGGTGCCAAAAAGGGATTGCGCCATGCCCTCGTCCAAGACGTCGCGATTTTTATTCGATTGATAGCCAAATGTCGGTTTTAATGGAGTCACACCTCACACTTACAAGAGATGCAATTTAGACAATTGTAAAAACACTCATATTCTCACTTTTATGCTTATGTAAGCAACCTCTACACTACCAATCAAATATTTAGAAATCGCGAGTTTATCGAGGTTAGTGGCGCAGTCTGGTCTTTTATTGCGCTATATAGTTGCTACCTTGTTCGCTTTAAAACAAAATGTGATTTGTTATTTCTTCTCAAAATTAATAATTTATAATAATTTATTAGAAAGAATTTCTTTAAATTACTGCACTCATTCGGGCAGCTGAAGTAAAAAAAATATTAACACTTCCTTTCTCTTAACACTACCTGAGAAGAGTGTCCAAGAGTGTTGACGTGAAAAGTGCCCAATTTGATTTGAAATGTTGATTTGGCATATATTATTCTACTCTATATTATTTTTTATTTTTTGATTATTCTAATAAAGAATAACTTATTTTTTCTTTATCTACCGAGTACCAAGGAAGAGGCTGCACAATAGATGAGAATTCCTAATTGGGATGCATACTACTTCTGCAAGATATCGTAGAGGAGATTTGAGATAGTGGTCCGCACAATAAATTATGAATAAGTCAGTGGTCTGTCTTTGCTAGACAAGGCTAGGGTACCGGTTATTTGACTCCGGAAAATTGAAGGTTTGGTTGGTCTGCGCGGCGCCCAGCCAGAGGACCTCGACTCTCCAGCATGCGACAGCCGCCGTGTCCTCCAATTGCTCTACGACTCGCACAAGGATTAGCTAATTTTTATTACTGAAAGTTTTTTTGCAGCTCTGTTGGCTTAGAAAAAATGTCATATCTGGATAAATGTCCAGATTTCGCATTTCTAATAAGCTTTTCCTATGTAGCAGATACTGTACCTTTTTACCAGTGAAGTTACAATTGAAACCTGCTGTGAATCTGGAGCACACAGGTGAATTGCAGATGGGCCACTTTTAACTGGCAAAAAAGTAACATTTTGCTAGCCACGAATCCACTGCGCACCACCTTCAGCAACGTTTTTCACAACGTTTTCCGTACTGCAATTTTCTAAGGACAGAAGCCAGTATGCTGAATTTTTTCTGTGCAAAATAGGCTTGCGTGGCTCTGACACAGGCAAGGTAGGAAGAACTGAGCTCACTCTAATATAGTTTCTCAGGTGTCTAAACTCGAGAAAAATCAACAATTTCTTGATCCTATTTTGTTTTGAATGTTTAGAACTCCGCGCTGGTCTGTCCCTCAAACGCTTAACACGGCACATCTCACCATTGAAAGCGCTTCCCAACAGCATATTTTTATAAAATTTCAAGAAATCCAACATTTTGGCCTTTCCCGCCGAGGTCGAGTTCTGGCCTTCGGCTCGACTTAGGCCCTGCCTGATCAAGGCTTCCTCGCACCCACGTGCGAGTCTCAGCGTTATTATGGCAATTATAGGGGACCGCATAGTGCCGTTCGGTGAACAATACTATTGATTCGCTTACTTGTCACATTCCAACTTTTAGAAAACAGGTTTCATAGAAAAATATTTTTTGTACTCTTCTTCTTTTTCATTTTTCTCTTTTACTTATTCTTTTATTTTTCTTTTTAAAGAACGCATGTTGTATAATTACCATTTCATGAATCCGGTCATTTTTTCACATCAGGTTTACGCCGTGCACTCTCTGTTTTCTTTTATATTTGAGAGAAACAATTCACTCATTACCCAAGTATGCTTGAGTTTCGGAACCGCAAGGATTTTCTGATTTTTCCGGAAACAAAAGAGCGCCTGTCTACAAAAGTGGATTGCGCCATGATTCTTTCTTTTCTTTCTCTTGAAGCAAGCATAGGATTATTTTTTCAGTATGCCTAAGACACTTATTTATCAGAAAATGTCGAAGTCATCAAAATTGTACTCCGAAGGCCTCGATGAAGTTCATAAGTGTGCAGAATGTGGGTCTTCGCTAGGAACTGCAGAAAGCCTAGGTTGTCGGAGGGCACGATTTTTACGTACTCTTGCGTTCAGGGCAGTTTTGATTACCTGCCACACTCCATTCTTAGCCGTTTCGTGGATGTTGAAGTATATTACCTAAATTTGACAGCTCAATCTATATCTATTCTTTATTAGAATAATCGAAAAATAAAAAGTATAGAGTAGGGTAATATATATCTCATCAACTTTTAAAATCAAATTGGGCAGTTTTCACGTCAAAAGGACGCTCGTCTCAGGTACTGTTTAAAGGAGGGGGAGCGTTAAGATTTTTTATTTCAGCTGCCCAAATGAGTGCAGTAGTTTAAAAAAATATTTCTGTAGGAGAAATAACAAATTATTGGGTACAAGGGTATTTTGTTTAATGTGAAAGAAGTTCACTTTGATTCGGAGGAGTTTGATTTGTTTTAAAAGTCATACGCTAACTTAGAGGAGTGTCCAATTCAACGTGAAAAGTGTGTTCAATTTGATTCGAAGAGGGTCCAGTTCGATGTGAAAATGGTATATCTATAATCTAATAAGCTTATCGGTCTACGGAATTTTCCCAAATGAGGAGCTACTGTCAGAGCGCTAGCTTTGAATCCGCGCGCTTAAATGTCCTCTGGGCGCAAATAGTAGACACGTCGCTCGCTAATGAGTATCCTCCGGCGCTTTAGAAAAATAGCGATCAAAAACGGAGTAACGAAAAAACATGTTGCGCCGTTGGGTAGACCTTGTCGGGAAATCACGATAGTATGTGAGTTTTTCAAAAAGGATGAAGACCAAGACGGCTACAGCAAAAGAACAGAAAGAACGCGGAAAACGCGCCTACCGCGCCCCTTTTCCAATCCTTATGGTGGGTATTGTAGCCTTGCCATCGCATATTCATGTAGGAGAAATGCGCATTCAAATTGCCTCCACGATATCCAGTAAAAATACGATGTGTGGCGCACCCCGCAAAGGAACAGTTTTATCCTTTCCTTGCTTAGCTGTCACAAGGATTGATTTCATAATTAAAATTTTTGCCGAATTCGTAAACCTTTTAGCAAAACAGGATACCATCCATTCCTGCACTAGCGCCTAAGATATTTGAATAATTATGCTCACCTTATTTCTAATTTGTTCAGCTGTTTATTAGTACTAGTAATGGGTCACATAGCGTAGAGTATTGTATCTTCATTAACTCATCCTTTCAATTATCGATAAGTTATGAAGATCCGATTTCAGGTTTAAGTGGGATGTTCCTTTGTGGTACCAGGAAGGCAACGACACTGAAGTGAAACTCGCATGGCTAACAAGAGGTATAACTTTTCCTCCTCCATGTATTTTTGTCGGCTATAATTTTTACAGTCTACACGCCAGGCTTTTAAAAGTAGAATGCCGATTGAGATCTCTATACCAACTTATAAAAGTCATACTAGCTCACAGCTAGCTAAAATAGATCTACGGCTTCTTAAAAACGTGACCAACGAATTCTCCATGTCCAGCTATCATAAAGCTTGGGGCGTTTTATCAGAATTGGTTTAATCCCTTTGTACCACGCAGGTGTATCACCGTGGAACAACTTTATTCGAGATGAGTGTCTGGTCCTGGGTACCAACTTCTTTTAGGCCTTTGAAAAAGACGAAGTTGTCGAAACGTCAGCCCTAATAAAGAACTCATTTATAATAATTTCATTTAATTTAATGACCGTGTTAATAACGAAATCTGAAGGCACAGCGGAATAATGTAACGACCTGAGAAAAACTGAGGCCTAAAAGTGCTTCAGTTTAGTGCATTTTAAAACAAGGAGTTGTTTATTTTTTTCCAAGCTTCTCCTTATTGCGTTTATCTCAAAGGTTAACTCCTTGATAGTTCGCATAAAATGAGAGTGTTTACGTTATCGTGTGCCGCATCCTCGTTCAATTTACTGTGAAATAAAACTGACGTATGAAGGGATGCCACCTAATGGAAAGCTCTAACTAAACAGTGGTTTGCTTAATAGACCAATATACTAGGACCGCGAAATTTTGTGAAGATGGTTCGTACCAAAAACCTGAACGTCTGAGGAAATCATGGCCAACAGGCTCGAACAACAATCCCTCTTAATGACAGGTTGCACTGTTTGCAACCGTTTGTGGCATTATCTTTTTTGGTCCCGAGTGATTTTTGGCTGAATCCGAATATTACCGTTTTTACTTTTCTACCATAATTTTCACTGCTTGCGTTAGAATTCTGAAGTAATTGATTGCTTTGAGACCTTGGCTCCGTAGTGTATAGATAACTAAATAGATAACGAACACAAAGGAAGCAAAAATTTTCCAAGATGCTCAACACCTGACCTCACGCGACCTAAATCTCGCAATCCAGCTCTAGACCCTGTGGCGTTTGCTTCATCAGCTCTTGCGGCTCCATTATCTCTAGAAGAAGCATCTATGCAAATGTAACGCTGTGGAATCCAAGATTAAATAGTAATTTTCTTTTTTGAGGGTCCAAGCTCGTTTTACTCAAGGACCCTGCAAAATGAAATGGGCTTTGCTACTACTCGAGGGGTGCAGATTCTTGCTGTGAGATTCACTTCCGCCCTTCAGCCATAAATACACCTGGGGCCCCAAAATATTTCAAAACTTATTAAAATAGATAAATTAATGCATGTCCAAAAGTTGTAAATGTCTAGCTAACACCACTGACAGCAGCCGTAACGAAAAGTTCAGAAAAAGAAAGGCGAACCAAAAACAAAGCAAAACTTGAAAGTGTTCTTCCAAAAACTAACATCATTTTGTTCACAGACGAGCCACTTTACCTCCATACGAAAACACCAGACTCGTCTATTGTGATGAACGCAAACAGACATGGATTCTACCGTCAAAACTACGACGCTAACGGCTGGAAGAAGATCATCGACCGTCTGCACCAAAATCACGAGGTAACCCTCCACGCTTCCTACCCCTTTCTTACACCAGCAGAACTGGACTTTTCACAAGGACATGTTCGACATCTACATACATAGCTTTGCTTACTTTCGAGAGTGTCTATTTATTTTTATTTCACTTTGCTTACTTTTATTTTATTTTTGTGCCTTACGAGATTCTGGCTGGCACGGGTGAGGGGCGTTTTGCCTGAAAGTGGCGCAGGCAAAGACAGGGGACAGTGCCCGTGGAGCCAATAGCGTTGTCTCGAGCCGCGACACCCGCCGCTTCGTACTCAGCCAGACAGCCCTCGTCGCGAAGGCGAGAGTGACCCAGACAACCACTGGAGCCTGTAGGGCGACCAGATTTGGTGTGATTACAGTCGATAGAGGGATAGGAGGCTCAAACGGCTTGCACTGGCAGTCCACAAATTCGGATTGATCTGAACCCTACCAAACGAGAGAACTTCTAAGAGCACCCCAAGTGCTCAACCTTTTTGAAAACGACATTATGATCCTTCAATGCGTAGAGCATGTTCACAATCTGAAATCGCACGAGGAGTTCGATTTGATAGTCGGTAGATCTTCTGAGAACACCGATTTACTCCTGTTTTCTCAAAGCATTTCATGAACTGCTTTTTCTCAAAGCATTTCATGAACTGCTTTTCATGAACTTCCGGGTGCTTCCGAACTTGTTAATTGGTAGAGGTGACATTGGCTATGCATACAGGTACACAGGACGCGACGCGAGGTCGAAATACTGCTAGAAGTCACAAAATATTGTGTGAAAAAATTTATTCTCGGTGAACATTAGATTTGATGAACCACCTATTCAGTCTTGGTCTCGATATATGGTATGTGCTTTATAAAGTTCCATAGAAAAAGCTAAAGAGATGTCATGTTGAAACTGACACTTTACACTTCTGTTAAAAGATGCCTCGTCTATCTAAATGGAATCCTTGTGCAAAGCCTGAAAGCATGCCTCGCATTTAATCCTGATATATAATAAAACCGGTATTTTACGAAAAATAAACAGCGCCTGATAAAATTCGCTTCAAGGGTCATTGAGGCAGGGTTCTTTTCTGGATCATTCGATAGAGCTTGAAATTCTAGTACAGGAGATGGTAGGCTTCAGATCAACCCGAACTTGTGGACCACCAATGTAAGCCGTTTGAGCTTCGTATCCATCTATCGATTGTAATCACACCAAATCTGGTCGACCTACGGGCTCCCGTGGTTGGCTAGGTCATCAACGCCTCCGCGGCGAGGACTGTCTGACGAAGCGGCGGGTGTCACGGCGCGAGTCGACGCAAATTGGCTCCGCAGGCACTGTCCCGCGTCTCTGCCCGCGCCACTTTCAGGCAGAACGTCCCCCTCCCGGCTGGCGAAGGAGGGCAACGAACCGATCTCTTTTGATTGGCCAAGGAGTGTGGCAGCACCGCAGCGATGGCCATTCGCCAAAAGTACATTTTTAAATCCAATCTCTTCAGGAGTACAGCGCACGAACAAGAAACGCTATAATCAGTGATGCGTTTGCGGCCGCTATGATCAGCCAGCTGGACTACGAGACTGTGTTCAGACTCCTGGAATATGCTAAGAAAGAGAAGGTCTTCAAACCACATGAAAATTCTCTCACTTGAAAGAATAAAACCGTTTTCGATTTTTAGGAGTTCTTGCCATGGGAGGAAATATTGCACGGATTCTCGTCAATTTTAAACTTTTTTGGAAACGAACCCGAATCGAAGATGGCAAAGGTTAGCTGTTGACATGTGCGTTTGACAAATTAATGGCTATTCTACTGTCTTTTTTTCAGAACTACATGATGAGCATAATAAAGCCTATCTATGAGAGTAGCGACATAGATTTCTTGGCTGCTCATTACAAGAACGAGTCTCTCTTTTTCGAAATGTAAGTATTCAATAAGCCCTACAGCAAAGTCTACGGATAAAATATCGAAGCAATACTGATACAAAATTGAACAGGGCTTTTCTCAAGAAAGCTTTGTAACTGGCCTTTTGAGAATAGTGCAGCAGTGCACCTGGCATCATGCACTCTATATATCACACACGTGATGCCAAGCATTTAAAGGAGTTCTAAGCAGTTGGGGAGGCGTCTTGCTTTTAACACTTCTTCACAACTTTTCAGAGTACCATACAAAAACTGGATCTCACCTTAGACGTCGTTACATGAAGTGGAAAGTCTCAGAGCATACGTTCTAGAAACAGTGTACAGTGTTGAATGTTGGAGTTGTTTCGGAATTCACAGTGCGAGTGTCCTACGTACAGCACGTGTCCCAGATGTCACGCACCACATCGCACAATGTACGCTAGGCCTCAAATACACGATACACGGGTTCAGGACTATGGGATATCTTATTTCTTTATTTATTTGGCTGAAGCAGGAACATTATTTATGGAGAGCAGGAAAAACTGTGCCAATGCAAAACCATCATTGAAACATAGGATTGCTCGGGTAATATGGGATAGGTATCCCAATCATCTGCATCTAATGGTCCTTTAATGCAGCTGAGTTTAGCTAGATTTTAGTGCAACAGCACACCAAGAAAATTGTGCCTTTATGTTTAGACACTGAGCTTTTTGTTTCGAATCTATAAGGTTTCTCAAGGGCGCATGTAGCGCAGTCGGAGGAGGTGCTGGCTGTCGCGTGCACCCGGTACCAGGTCACTGGTTCGGATTTTCCTCCAAGGCCAATCAAGTGTGCCAACCCTCCGGAGTCGGTAGGGGGGTGCCAGACTTGTCTGGGAAGGATAGCCAAATACGCACTCAGTTCGCCTCCACGACATCCCGGAAAAGAAGAATGCGTGGCGCATCCCAAATGGGATTGAGTAAAGCCGTTCCCGTTTATCCTTTATTTTTTAAGGCTTCTCGAGTGAGATTGTGGCATAGCCAGCAGTCTGGTGAATTAGCCACATTCTACGACTTCAAAATAAACCTGCAACTGTACCACCTATGGGGGAAACTGGATCTTCTGATATTCTTAGATGCTCAATTAATAGATTCCATCACATCTCCATCATATCACAGTACCCATCCTTAGAGTATTTACTCCGAAAAGTAGCTGCAACGTTAGACACGAAGTTTAAAGAATCGTTGCGCTGTTGTCATAAAAATCAACGTAAATCACACAAGCAACTCCGACTTCGACTGTTCATTAGTCCAGAATTCCAGGAATCTCCAGCAATCGGTGATAAGCACTTACTGCTCCCTTGGATCAAGAGACTGCTTAGCTAAGCTGAAGGCCCTTTTTGACAAAGAAGTCATGCAGAAGTGTAAGGAACGCGAGCCGGCAAGCCAATGTGTGAGGTGGGAAGAGCGTCGCTTCTCAATTTATTTTTTGCAGAGATTCTGGATAATGGATGAGAACACTAGTTGCTATATTCTTACTCTTACAGCGTTGCTGCTCCTCTGCGATCTATGGTTTACTGCTATGGGGTGAAGGAAGGAGGAGACGCTGCTTTTGATAAGGTGGGAATCGTCGGTAGTGTTATTTAGTCATTATCATATTAGGGGGGGGGCAAAAGTAATGAGACAAAATGAAAAAAAAAACTCTATCTCCTTATAACTCAATTACAACTCAACGATGCTGAGAAGTGTATTTGCAATTAAGGGCAAGGACCTTGCTGCCATCGCTCAGCCAACTTCCTGATCCCATTCTTCCAGAACTGCTTGGGCCTGGTGTTGATCAACAGCTCGATATGGTTGTCAAGGACTGTTTGGATTCTTGTGTCCCTTCCCACCAGGAAGTCCTGTAGGCTCAAGTAGTAGTGGTAGTTGCATGGACAGATGTCCAGCGAATACGGTGGGTGAGGCATTGAACGTAGCCCAGCTGGCCAAGCCTATCCGTGATTACTTGTTCCCGATGGGGTGCGGCGTTGTCGAAGAGGAGAACCTTCTTGAAGCGCTGCGAATGAATAAGAGCGAGTCGCCGGCCCATCTCCTCTATTTCGTTCACCATGGCCTTGGAGTTCATCGCGGTGCTCTTGGGAAACAGCCTCCGGTAAACCGAACCATGGGCGCAGACCCAAAAGCTCCAAAGATGCTTCTCGCTGTGAACATCTCGCCGAACGAAGGTCGGTAACAATTCACCAGGCCTCACCCAGACTCGCTGCTTGGCAGGGTTAAGGTAGAAGACGTACTTCTCATTTTGCGTGAATATTGAGCCCAGGCTGCTCGGGGTTGGGAATTGGGGGAGATTTGCGCGACACAGGTCGAGTCGTCAGACTGGGGTTTCGGCATGAGACAGGCTGGGGTTTTTGGCATGCTTCTGGAAAGGGCGGAAGTGGTAACTTTTCAGATGCGCTTCAGTAAGTAGCATACAAACATACAAATACGATAAGCACGAAACCAGACTCCAGCCACGAGATATATGGACACGGCATGGGGTGTCTCATTACTTTTGGCCCCCCCCCTAATGTAATTATATATGACGGTTAATGCTGAATTATTGGAAAATGAAGATCACAAATGGTCTTTTATGAATCCGTTTATTTTTAAGGTGATGGGCATGTATAACGTTGAGGGAGTGCAGTTAGAGAAGGATCACCTGCTTGATGCGTTAGGATGCCACAAGGACATAACTGCATTGAAGGGGTAATGCACTGCTTTTGCTTTTGGACCGTTGCATCCGGTTCCTTGCCACAAGCACAATACGTTTCTTTTTTAATCTCCCAGTATTCAGGCTTCTACTGCTGGCTTTGGATCGAAATTCGTCGTTCGTACGTCTTCAGGATGTTAGAAACGTATTCGAAGCCGTGTCTGCAAATCCCGTCGGAGAGGAGTTCATGTTTAACTTCCTCATAGAGCGTTGGGAGGAAATCCTTGAAAGGTACTAGACAAGGAAACCTTTGTGGAATACTCATTCTTTTTTAATTGAAATTTGCGTTTGGAATGCAATTAGAGACCCGCATAGCGCAGACTGAGAAGGTGCCGGCTCTCGCGTGCACGCGATACCAGGTTCCTGGTTTGGATTTCCCGCCCAGGCCAACCAAGACTGCCAACACTCCAAAGTCGGTAGGTTGGTGCCAGACTTGTCTGGGAAAGATAAAGCGCGGACTTGCTCATCGGCTGGATACCGAAATCGAAGTATGGCCAAATACGCATTCAGATCGCCTCCACGGCACTCCGTAAAAGTGGAATGCGGGGTGCATCCTAAAAAGGATTAAGTAACACCGTTCTTTATCTTCATCTTTACCTTTATTTGCAATGCATGCAACGATCGACTTTCGATAACGTCTGGCATTTTTAAGGGTAAAGGAAAAAAACGGCCATTTAGGCGCAAGGAATTATTTAAGCTTCGCAACGAATGCTTTTTTGTTTTCATGAGAACCTATTAAAAAGATAAAGTTTTGGAGATTGCAAAAACCTGTAAGAAAAAAAAAACACATATGGAAGTAGACTGTTCCGAATTGAAGAAATTCTCCTCCAATCTGTTTGCTGAATACCAGTTTTGTAGAGGAGATGTGCTGCTTGTTATTGTGCAGTAACACTTCTACAGTCTTGCCGTTTAGATTTACAACAAACCATGTGCCTCATCAGATAACACAGTACCGTTCGTTGGCGTATTGGTGGTCACCATGGGTGGTCACCGTGGATGGTCACCAATACGCCGATAAAAGGCGCGGGAAAGCGCCTATGAAAGGTGGCCGGACCACACACCACCCGAGTTCTTCGTTCGCCAGTTCGCCAGTCCCTGTCTTCTCTCCTCGAGCCGCAGCCGCCGCCGTCCTCCAGCCGCAGCCGCCGCCGTCCTCCAGCTACAGCCGCCGCCGTCCTCCAGCCGCAGCCGCCGCCGTTCTCCAGCCGCGGCCGCCACCGTCCTCCAGCCGCAGCCGCCGCTGCCCTCGTGTTCCAGCCGCCGCCTGTCTCCAGCCGCTGGCCAGACCACCGCCGCCGTCGCTCAGCCGCCGGCCAGACCACCGCCGCCGTCGCTCAGCCGCCGACCACCTGCAGCTGCCGGCCCGACCACCGCCGTCGCCGCTCCAGCCGCCGACCACCGTCAACCGCCGGCTCCACCAGCTACCGCGGCTGCCGTGGCCTCAGTCACCACCATCTTGTGGACGAAATAAAGGGTGAACCCGGAAATCTTCTGGCACATCGCGCCCGCTAGGCGCCACAGTTTCACCATTCTTTCTCACCACTCAAGATTGCGATTCCTGGCAACATTTTCTTGTGGGTCTTCCCTGTTGCCAAGGGTGCTTGGACACAATCAGGACACAATCATTCCTTTTGAACTAGTACCACACGAAGCTTATTTCAGTCTGCCCACCGAGCACAGAGCGGTCGAAGCGATTATTACCGAATGCGCCGCTGGCATACGCTCAGAGCAACAGATTGAACAGGTTAGTCATCTGCTACATTTTTCATTTGTTATCTGAAAACAATTCAAATCATAGGAAGGAGAAAAAAATATTCGACGTGGAAAACGTGTTTAATTTTTTAAAATTCACTTCCATTTTTTGTTATACTTTGTAGGATGATCGCACGATTTGAACGGTGATGTATCGTATGTGTGTCTAGCCACTACACAAAATATATCCGATAAATTCCATTATAAAGGGATTCTGCTAGTAGACCGATTTACCCTATACATGATCTACAAATCTTCGTGAGTCCTGGACATAATCGGCGGACAGGAAAGGAGAAATATGATTTTTATAATTTGAAAAGTTTTTCACTCCAGGCCATTGTTGAACAGATGATCAGCCTAATTGTTCAGAAATATATAGATAGACTTTAGATAACTGGTTATGAAGTCGAACGAATTTGACAGAAACAATGGATTTTAAGCGATTGTCTACTCATTTTAGATGAGAAACCTGCAGAAGCACGGCTTGCGTGCGAGTCAATTTGGTGCATTTGATGAGGAAATCGAAAAAGCCCAGCACAAAGTCGAGTGGATCAAGAAGCACTTCCGGAAATTGGCCGACTTCTTCAAACAGGCTTCAAGTTCATAACATGTCCTCGAAGGCGTTATTTGTTTGGACAGTTTATTCCTCGTTTATAACTCGAACTATTCCCTGGTGCTCATTCCGTACTTTCCAATAGACGTCAAACAGGGCAACTATTTGATTTTAAAAGCTACACCGGTGGTTAAATTTAGGATTTTTTCATTTTGCAGTAGATGCTCCTAGAAACCGTAGATACATTGTCTTACAAAAGGCGGATTATATTAAGGCCGAACACAAGCATGAAATGCGTTGACTTGATTGATCATCACTGCGTGCTCCGGAAATTGCAAGCGGCTCATTCACTGTCCACTGTGATCACTACCTTCTTCACTTTATTTGTGTGTTCTTCGTTTCATGTTACTTTAAACGTGAATCTGTGGTTGTTTAGTGTGCAGCATAGCGTCCACGAGTAATGTGCCAGTGCTTTTCCATCAGTAGGTGCTCGGTTTATGGTGGTATTAATGACAATGTTTGCTTAACTCTTTCAAAATGGAACATTTGCTTCTTCCTGAAATTAAACAAGCATTACAGATTCGAGAGGCAGTGTGTATTATAGTAATGATGGTTCAAGTACTTAATATTTAACTGTGTAAATTTATTGTTATTGTGATAAATATTGATAATTACGATGCGTCCATGAAGTTGTTCACTCCTCTATTGTTTAATTGCTTGTTCCCCTTATTTATTGATTTATTGCACAGTGCGCTTTGTGCGTTATACAAG
The DNA here is from genome assembly GCA_947396885.1 of Heligmosomoides polygyrus polygyrus. Taxonomy (NCBI): domain Eukaryota; kingdom Metazoa; phylum Nematoda; class Chromadorea; order Rhabditida; family Heligmosomidae; genus Heligmosomoides; species Heligmosomoides polygyrus. Next base: position 68,829,706 of record OX377204.1, on the reverse strand, counting down.
AAGTGAACACAATCAAAGAACATAACATTTGAGTGTTTCTCGATTTGATCTTTCCCTCTGATTCCAATTCTTCTGAATCGTGACAGTGCAGCAGAAACAAGCTCCCATTGGTAGATATGAAATGGAGTAACTTTGATGTGAGGAGACATTATAATAAGGATGATGAGATGAGATGAGTTGAGATAAGGATGACGATGTTTTTGACATGTTAAGATGTCGATGCCATATCTGAAACGCTGTACTATGGAAGGGATTTTGAGCAGAATTTGTGTTAAGCGGTTGTTTTATTTCAGTACCTTTTTTGCGTAAAAATGAAAAATCATTTATACCTTCAACTCAGTTTTCTTTTCAAACAGCACCGAAATGAAATTAAGGATAGCTAAGAAATGTTGAATTTTTAAGTACTCTTCCAATTTACACCAGCAGAGAAAATAACGTATTCTTAACGCGTACCGGTTTCGCCTCTTCGAGGTACAGCTCTTGTCCTGTTGTTCACCGTTTCGTTCAATTCACTGTCACCAACGCCTGCATTATGTGCCTCCGTTTACGTACCACAGTAATGTTCTGAATGCACCACGCATAGACTTCGAGGAAGTCTCGATGGCATAAGTTTAACATCAACCCATTTCATGCGTTGTTCTCGTATATGGTCCCACTTTAGAGATCACTGTAGAGAAGAAGAAACCGCTCTGAAGATGAAACGGACCTGTGCAAACCATCTTCCACTTCTCCCGCTTTCGCACAGCACACAGTGATATTTTGACATAATATTAGATTTGTTTATTTTTTTTTCTGTATGTGCACAGCTATGCGATACAATTAAGAAGCACATTTAAGCCAAATACAACTCAATACAGAACAGCCATTGACTCAGTAAGTGAATCTAGTTCACACAACAAAGCCAAACCTCAGAAACAACAGCAAACCATAAAGTTTCCTGAAGATGCCTGTCAGCTAGTTTTTCGAATCACCTTGGATTGCTTGGTATGTTGTTCATCTTTGAATGCTCCACAAATTCAATTCCTACTCGATTAGCGAAAAATGAAGATCTAACATTGCCTTTTGCTGCGCACACTTGTATTTTCCATTGGCACTCCTTGCGTCAGAAGAAGAGACCAAATAGAACTCTTGAAGAGGAAGACACACCGTGCCATTCATCAACTTATAAATCATGACTAAACCACATTTTTTCTACGATATGCGAGAGTACTTAGGTTAAAGATCCTGCTTCTCTGTGATGCTGAAGGTATGGTGTTGTTCTATTCATGAACTCTTATCCAAAGCTTCCTTGTGAAGCTGTTTTGCACCGACTCCAGTCTGGCTACTTTATTTATTTTACTTATTTCAAGCATAGACAACAGTCGAGCATGCAACAGCGTTACACCACTGACAAGCACTCAGTCATAGGCGGGAGACTAAGAGTATTAAAGCATTTCTCCTTTTGTCCAACTCATTATGAACAGCTAGCACAGAGAGCTTCTCTAGCTTCATACCTTCCATGTAGCATGCTAAACTCCTTGAGAAGCCTTAGGCGCGATTCAGTAACCTGATGCACAGCTCATAAAAGGTTATTATCAACAAGGCGGAGAAATACCCGGAAATTTAAACGCTAAACAGTTTTATACAATATGCGTGGGTGCGTGGAGCAGAAGGTTATGGCTGTTGCATGCACTGATTCCAGGTACCTTGTTGGCACTTCCCGCTCAGGTCAACCAAGCCCTAAACCTATTTATAAAAAAACATTATTTATTTGTTTATTTATCCCTTCGGGTAGGTGTTTTGGAGACCAGACTTTTCTTGGAAGGATAACTTGCTTGTCCATCGGCTGACTACCTTAAGCCATTCTATAGGCCAAACATGTCACCTCCACGACACTCCACAAAAGTAGAATACGTAGCGCATCCTTAAAGGGATTGCTAGCGCCTTCCTTTATCGAATATCCTTTTATCCCAAATTCGTGAAAAATACTTCGAGCTACAGTTAAAGTTGGGTGAGTCGATACACCCCTCCACGAGATGAGGTAGCGACAAGAGGTGGGAGCAGGAGTGCTAGGCAAGGATATGAGAGGAACACGTCTTTTAAGCAAGGTTCACAGAGGTGTGACTTTCCTATCTCGAACTTCATGCAAATTCGCACTCTAGCTTGAGCTGTTTCATTTAGACGACTGTCAACTACATAACTCGCCGAGGGGTCATTTTTTAATGAAGTGGGCGCTTATGAACAAGCCAAGTTGAAGGTGGGGAATGTGGTTGCCCAAGCATTGCTTTTAGGGAAAAAAGCCGGTGGCCGTCAGTCTTGCCTAAGCCTCCCATAATTCCTTATTTTTCAGAACGATTATTCACATTAGCAGAGAAAGATGTCCATACGTCCTGGAAAAACCTGCAAAAATAAATAAATAAATAAAGAACAAGCTGACATGAAATGTTTGTTGCAGAGGTCGTCAAAATTCCACCAGCGATCTCCATACGGACTGCGAGCAGAAGAGATGCTTTTAAAAGATCAGCAATCATCGGCCAACTTGCCCACCGCGGAACAACTGCTGCTGCCATCGGACCTTAGGCCACGTGAGTACCCAGTTTTAGACTCATTCTGTGTGAGTGTCGTCACTCTTAGAACAAAGGGAAGTTTCTCTTGCAGTTACAATTAAGCAAGGCTTTGTGATTGAAGAGGCAGCTTAATGCAATAAATTCTTCTGACTTCCGAATCAATAATATATTTCTCACGCAATTAATGCAAAAAACACTAAATACAGTGGCGCATGTAGGCTTCAGTTCTCGTATTTAAAGCAACTTCTGCATCTTAATGCTTAATGCCTCAAGGTGTATCCGCTTTTTAACTACATAAATAAGTTCGTGTAGGACATTAGCTTGACTGACCAGAATTTTTGCATCCATTCGTCGAAGCCACGCTTTCTTCACATTATGTTCCTCCCACTGATGGTAAAACGCCTTCATGTGGCCAGCAGTTGTACTAGTGCCACTCAATCAATAAGCCAATGATAAGATCACATTGGTTCTTTCTCTCTCCTCACCAAGGCATTATTTATTTATTTATACCTGTAGCACAACACGCGAAAAAAAGAAACACAATTAGCGATAAAACACCGTAGTAGCGTAAAGCGAGCGAGCGACAGTTTGTAGAGTGAGCCTTTAGGGAGTTTTATCAGAAATTCCCAGCCGCCCTATTCGGCTCTAAGATTGTCCAGCTTGCCTCTGGAGTGCGCCGTGAACAATGCAAAAACAAGGCAAGCTAGACAGTTTTAGAGTAATTCCTGAGTAGGGCGGCTGGAAATTTCTGATAAAACTCCCAAAGCGCTCACTCCACAAGCTGTCGCGCCCACTTGTTTTATAGGTTTGATCCCATATGCTTTGTTAACGGCTCACTACAAAGGAAATCTGAAGTGTCTTACAAGGGAAGGGTCTGAAGCGTATGTCTGAACGGGGGAGCGAGTCATATAGGGAGAATCCCCACCCCTCAATTAATATGAAAATGTGTATATTTTTGCAAGGTCGGTAATCCCAAGGAGTAGGGGTTCTTGAAGTCACAGTGGAATACTCCGCATCACGAGTTTGGGGGTGTTCTACGCCCGCGATGACTCTGCGGGTAAGCGGTTCCGAGCGCAGTGGAAGTGGGGTTGCTTATGCGAGGAAGGCCGGGCGTTTGGTTCTTGTGCGGTGGTGCATTTTTGCATTTTGACTGACTGGTTGAGATTTGGGGGATTCTGACGTCTATACCATTTTCAGACGTTTTTTGCGCATTGTCTACCTGTACGCTGGGGCTGCTTCATGCACTTTGCACCTGTGCATCACTGATGTTGAACATTTCTACATCATCACTTTGAATACCACAGCATTCAGCTGGAAAATTAGGCATAAAAACGTCTGAGGATGGTATAGACGTCAGAATCCCAAACCTCAACCAGCCAGTCAAAGTGAAAAAATGCAGCAGCGCACCAGAACCAAATCCCGACCTTCCCCGCATAAAGTAACCCACCTTAACTGCGCTCCGAGCCGCTTGCCGACAGAGGCATCGCGAGCGTACAGGACCCCCAAACTCGTGATGACGTATTCCACTTTGACTTCAAGGACCCCATACTCCTTGGGTTTAATGACTTGGCAAAAATAAACACATTGTTTACTAGTTGAGGGGTGTGGATTCTCCCTATACGACCCCCCCCCCCCCGTTCAGACATACGCTTCAGACCCTTCCCTTGTAACTGGCCATCAAGTAGTCATCCGGAAACATAGGTCAAGTGCACAGCAAAACGTTAACTTTTAGAACACGCTGATTATTTAAACAGTCTAGTTTTGAGACACTGTTTGAATACTCAGCTTGTACTAAAAGTTAACGACGTCAACAGACCAAAAGTACCCGGTGTCTACATAGGTGCCCTTCGAGGTGCGTTTCTTGAACTAATTGCCGAAAATGCAATCTGCGAAAATTACCCAGAGCGGGAGACATGCACTTCGTTTCCGCAGCATGATTTACTTCGGTTAGCTGGGACAGCCGTCGAACTCGATGAAGCGAATGTAAAGGCACAGCCACTAATTCATGGTGCAGGTTTCTTACATTGGTTACCTACAAAACTCTGAGTTTTTTTTACTATGGATTAAGATCAGGACGAATGGAGGCTAGGACCACATGGAACTTCCTCAAGGAACGAAAACGGAGAGCGCCTAAGAGACTTTCTATCCACGTGCCGTCTCTTCCACGGAAATTCTATGCTTAAGAAGCCTTCAAACCGGCGATGGACCTGGGAAAGCCCAAATGGAGAGACACGTTCGGAGATCGACCATGTTCTTACAAACAGACGCTGGAGTCTGTTCGACGTCTACGTGCTGCCTTCATTTGAAACCGGCTCGGATCACCGTCTTGTCCGTGCGAAGCTGACTCTCAAAAAGAGGATGTACAAACGTGACACTCATAAACCGGTACCGGTGAGGATCCCCCCATTCAAGTCTGAGGAGTTGGAATATGCAATAAAGTCGTATGATTGGAATCTTCTTGAAGATCCATCGGAAGATACGACCTTCTCTCCAAAGGACTGTTGAAATGTGCTTGCAGCTCTTGCGAAGCTACATCACCTTCTGCTCCAAGACTCAACGCACATGCGATTAAACTCTTGGAGCAAAGAAGAGCTGTTAAACTGGATTCTAATGCTTCCCATCTGGAAAAAGTCACCATCTCGAAGGCCTGTCGAATTGCAGTGAAGGAGTCCATTCAAGCCTAGAGAAGACTGAGGCTGTTAGAAGCCGCTGGGAAAGGTTCAAGCATAAAGCGCTGCAAACGAGATCAGAAGGCAATAATGTCAGCCCGTGTGGATAAGGATGGAACAACGCAAACGTCTCGAAGGGCGATGGAGGCCATCATTCGAGATTTCTACACAGATCTGTTTCGTTCTTCCACCACTGTCCCAAAATGCTTGATGCCACCAGCCGAGAAAGTACCTCCAATTCTGGAATCAGAAGTTGCTCATGTCATCAGAAAGATGAAGCCAGGCACTGCTCCCGGCCGGACGGCATTTCTGATCTCCTTCGTGCGGGTGGCAGTGCCCTCTGCTCACTTCTTGGCGAGCACTTCAACCACTACCTTCGACTTTAAAGAACGAAAATACAGAAAACTTTTATATACTAGGAAACCTAATAGAACACTTAATCCTAATAACATTAATACTGATGCTAACTTTATTAAAAATTCTTTCATCCTTTGTCCTCTCGATAAAGCATCCTCAAACTACGGTATTATTTGTAAACGACTCTACTACGACATAATAAGCAGGGAGATAGATAAGATGAACAGTAGCTCTTCAAATGTGTATGTTTAATGTAATATATCCATTAATGATGTCATAGAAAAACATCATAACTTTTTGAATTCCATCAATTTGAAACCCAATGTGGAGAGTGCGGTTCCGTTAATTTACTGTATACCCAAACTTCATAAAACTCCTACCAAATTTAGATTTATAACGGGTCCATCAAATAGTACTATTAAGCCCTTGGCTGTCGAACTTATGAATATACTCACGCACATAAAAAAGCACTTCAAAAACTATGCCTGTTGCGCCCAAAACAACAAAGGCTCTATTAAAACATTTTGGGCTATCAACGATATCAACATATCAAGTTCAATTTGCTCCATTCACAACAATAATTTGAAGCTCTATACAGCTGATTTTGTCGATATGTTTACAAATTTTCCACACAACAAATTATTGCAAACATATCCGAAATTATTAACATTTGCTTTAAAAATTCGAATAAAAAATTTCGGACGGTTAACCGTTACAGATGTTTTTATAGCGACGAAGCCTCAAATTCTGGTAACTACAGATCATATTCTAAGCAAGACATAATATACATGTTAGATTACTTGTTGAACAACTCCTATTGTAGAGTAGGTAGTTCCGTTTATAAACAGATAAAAGGTGTTCCACAAGGTGGAAATGCAAGCCCAATTATTGTCGACTTAACACTTTCATTTTTTGAATACAAATATTCAATTAATAAATTCTTCCCCAGTAAGGAGTTTCACCCTTTCAGGTACATGGACGACATATTAATTATTCATAATTTAGAAGATAATTGTATAAATGGTATTATATCAAATACTTATAAAAATTGTCTAGAAATCAGTAGAACTAATGAAAATTCTGCTGAATGTAATTTCTTGGATTTAGCAATTAATATTTCCGAAGGAGTATTATATACCAAACAATATAATAAAACAGATTACTATAACTTTAAAGTGATAAGGTTTCCACACTACGATTCATATATAAGCTATCCCCTTAAAAAGCCATAATTTATACGGAAACCCTTCGCATATCACGTAATTGCACCAAAAAAATGATTTCATAAACAGGCTTAGTAGCTTGATATCCTCCCTTATTGAACTAAACTATAATAAAAAATTATTCTGCAAGGTGTACTGAAGTGCATTCTTCATAACAAAAGCATCACCTACAAGTATGGTTTTTTAAGCTCATATAAAGAAACTCGCAAATTCATACAAACGCTGCTAGATCAATTCTAGCCCATAAGCGGTCAACCACGTTGTCTACTCGCCGCAAAGATCACCTCTGGCCCAATAAACAGTGACCTATACTATCTCCCGCCAGACTTGACCTAGTTAAGGGTGTATATAAACCCGGGTCTCGGGGCCTAGGACGTACTACAGCTCCCTGCCCTACTGATGATCCTCGGGGAGATACCTGTAGTACCACTATACCACTATACTCCATTGCAGTAATGAATCCTGTATAGGGCTAAGAGGTGAAACAGGATATCATCTGCACATTCCTTGAATAAAACAGCATGCAAGCTTACCTATTGGTAGAATTCCGGACTCATGGAAGGAATCGAAAACAGTTCTAATCTTTAAAAAAGGTCAGCAGGAGAATATCAACAACCATCGGCCCATCAGTCTTTTCTCGGTAGTGTACAAGATCTTCACCAAGATACTGCTTAACCGCATGGAGCGTTGCTTGGATAAGTATCATCCAGTGGAGCAAGCAGGGTTTCGCAAGGATTTCTCCTGCATGGACCATATTCAGACTGTCTCACAACTCATCGAAAGGAGCCGCAAATACCACCTCCCACTTGTCCTTGTCTTCGTGGATTATCGGAAAGCGTTCGACTCTGTGGAAATCAACGCCTTTCTGAACGCGCTTGTGCATGCTGGTATACCACCACTCTACATCCGACTTCTCGACGAATGCTACTCGAACACATCGACTTCCATCCAGCTGTTCGATCAAAAGCTTAAAATTCCTTTCGGGAAAGGATTACGATAGGGAGACACGATTTCTCCTAAGCTATTCACAGCGGCACTCCAGGATGCCATGAAAGACTTGAAGTGGGACGGCAAAGGCTACCTTGTCGACGGTAAACGGATCAGCAACCTTCGCTTCGCCGACGATATTGTTCTCATCTCTACCAGTACGGCAGAAGTCAAGGAAATGCGGAACGAGCTCAATGTGGCAGGTATGAAGATTGGATTGGACATGAATATGTCCAAAACGCGAATTATGGTCAACCAGTGGTGTGACACGGGACTCGTAAGGTTAAATGGAGTCGCTCTACAACAGGTCGACTCCTACGTCTATCTGGGAAGAGAGCTGAACATGGATAACGACCTCGCTCCTGAAATCGCCCGCAGGAGACGCGCAGCATAGGCAGCCTTCAGTTCGATTCGAGAAGTCACCGATCAGGTCAAGGATGCCGGCCTCAGGGCCTCGATATTCAACGCCTCTGTACTGCCTGCGATGTGATACGCGACGGAAACCTGGCCCAACAACAAGACAATCGCCAGAGCGATGCAAACTACGCATCGTGCACTGAAGGGTCTTCTGAGGACAAGCCTTCGTCAGCAATGGCAAGAAGGCCTACGAAGCTCGGAGCTACAGGAGAAGTCGCAATTAGCAGACCCGCTGCAGCACATGAAAAAATCCAAATATCGCTGGGCCGGACACCTGCTTCGACGAAAGAACGATAGAGGAGTCTCCGTGTCACAGAATGGTTCCCGAGGGACCATAAGAGACCACTGGGACGACCGCCAACGCGATGGGCAGACTCACTCTCAAGATCTTTCAGAGAGCGGAGTCTGCCTCACTGGATGCAAGCAGCCAGAGATCGAGCGGTCTGGAAGAGTTGTGGTCCCCGCTGAGAAGACCTCCAGCCGACAAAAGGACCACCAAAGTATCAAAGTATCAAAATAAAGTATGGATTTAGAAAAGTCAGTTTGCTCACAACTGGTCTAGATAATCTTTTAAGACAGCAGCCGAAGTCATTATGTTCTTTCCCTTTTTTCTCACTATGCAAACAACAACATACTTCGCTTTTGTAGTTCCACAGCTCGATGCATTCACTTCAAAAGATGCCTCTGTGCTCTGTCCTTCTTTCTAAATGTTGCCTGCGATTGATAACAGATGCTACGTTGCGTCATAGGTCACCCGCTCATTGTTCAAAAGGTGCACTTCAAGGGAGATTTCAGCTGCATACAGATTGCACGCCCTCAGCTCCATTGTCGTTGACATTTATCTTCTATCATTTCCGCTGCTCCATATAAATCAGTGAACATAACATTTGCTAAAACACACTCATCACTCGATTTTTATCTGAAAATCCATGAATTCATGTACGTCAACATTTTCTCAGGTTGACGGTAGAACACTTGCCGTCCTTCAGTTGAAAGGCCTAGTTTTCCCACCTAACCGCAGTTCCTACAAGCAAATATTATAATTTTATGAATATGATAGCCACAATGTCAGGGTCGTATCTTAGTTCCTAGTGCTCGTTTAGAATGAGTATGAAAACCTGGGAAAAATAATGGTTTTATATTCGACTCTGATTACGGCTTTTTTACGGCTTTTAATATCATCTGAACGAGAGCTGGATTCAACAGATTACTATTAAGGGAAGATCATTTATTGCAAGAAATAACTATATGGTAGGCACCGGGTCAGTTGCGTTTTAGAAAAAATGTTCGTGAGGGGGAGTAGATGATAAAATCTGTACGACATATTGGTCAGTATTGCGTTATCAAACCTATCCAGGAGCCTCATGGTGCTTGGAGTTTGCTAGTCTCTCCTCAATCTAAAGGGGACAAAATATTATGAGCGAGAGATCCGTAACCATAAGGTGTCCGTAAGCAGTCTAAGCTATATTATATTATCAAAAAAATGCAGAACATTAGAGAAAAGAAACATGGGCAGATGGATGGGGAGTGAGCGTTTGCATTTTACTACACCTAAGGAGCTACAGTATATACTTCGGACCGAATCGAATAATTTCGAATGAATATTCGAATAAATTCGAATATTCGAATATTCATTATTCGAATATTCGGTGAGGTCCAAAATTCGAATATATTCATTATTCGAATATTCGATGAGGCCAAAAATTCGAAAATATTCATTATTCGAATATTCGCTGAGGCCCAAAATTCGAATATATTCGTTATTCGAATATTCGGTGAGGTCCAAAATTCGAATATATTCATTATTCGAATATTCGATGAGGCCAAAAATTCGAAAATATTCATTATTCGAATATTCGCTAAGGCCCAAAATTCGAATATATTCGTTATTCGACTATTCGACGTGCCCCAAAATTCGAATATATTCGAATATATTCGACGCTACTGAGATAGCCACGGATCTCCCTCGATAGAGAGCCTTCGGGCTCTCTTGTTAAGAAGGATCTCGGGCCGCTTGTCGCAGGGCCACGTGGCACGTCCCCGGGTGGTGGATAAGGGAATTAAACGCGAACCAAATGCGACCGTGTACTGCCCAGAGACGCAGGTGGGATGCAGGGGATGGACTCCTTGCTCCTGCTGTGTCGGTCGACGCGTTCCTTGTGCGTGGGAGCGGCATGTTCGTGCACAGTGTGCGTGGATGTGTCCGTGACTGTGCGGATTGTAACTGTGTCGGCCCGGCCAAAAGCTTGCACTCGGTAGACTGGGAGTACATCGTAAGGCGATTCGGGGCCGCCTCAAAAGTCTCGCCCCGTCCCTTCGGCAAGTCTGGCTGGCTGCCCGGAGTTCTTCGCCCGCACGACAGAGCCTGACTAGCTACCCGTGTTGTATGGAAGTCAAACACAGCAGCACTAAAGGGCCTCATTCCCCTGACCCCGAAAGAGCCCCCATTTCTGCAGCGATGGGAAGGACGAGTACGTACGGAGAGGCTGCTAAAATCTCAGGGCCTAACCAGGCTGCGCAAATTGAGAAGGACTAGGATGACGATCTGTACTTACAACGCCGCACACTTGCATCGGAAGCATCCGTCGAGGACCTGATGATGCAAGCCAGGAAGATCAAGTACGACGTCATCGGACTGACCGAGACGAGAAGACACCACCCCCTACACGCCGCCTACGACTCCGGAGAAGAACTGCTCCTCGGAACATGCGACAGCAGGGGAGTAGGCGGCGTTGGTGTCCTTGTCAACACGCACTTGGCCCTGAACATCGATTCGTACGAGTCTCTGACCACCCGAATCGGACGTCTGCGACTGAAGCAATGTGACTCCGTGCCAGCTTTGACCGTATTCGTCGCGTATGCCCCAACATCCGACTACGACGACGAAGAGGTCGAAGCCTTCTACATGGAGCTGGAAAAGTTCTATAAGGAAGATCACACCTTCTACAAGGTGATCGTCGGCGACTTCAACGCCAAGATCGGACCGCGAAGGTCGCCAGAAGAACTTCACATCGGAACCCACGGTTTGGAGTGGAACGAGCAAGGTGAAAGGCTGTCTGAGCTTATCATGTCGACCAAGACCATCCATGGAAACTCGCAGTTCCAGAAGCCTCCCTCCCTACGATGGACCTGGTAATCTCCCGGTGGCCAGTTCCACAACGAGATCGACCACATCATCTTCAATCGCAAGTATTGCCTGACCGACGTCTCCGTTGTCCCTAAGTTCTACACGGGATCGGACCACCGCCTCCTTCGCGCGAGGTTTCGCTTTTCGCGTCAAGGATAGAAGGCCAAGAAGTTCAAGAAGAGGAATCCCAGAACGACCATCAACTGGGGCCTTTACACCTCTCTTGCCGGCCTTTGGGAAGATGCCGTCATGGACAACGTCGATGAGGAATACGACCGCTTCGTGCACCATCTCCACGATAGTGCTAAGGGAGCCGAGAGCTTGAAGACCACCAAGAGGCGCCTGTCTCCGGAAACTCTCGAGCTTATACGCCAGCGTGGAGCATTACGAGAGTCAGGCAACTATCAGCTGACGTCCGAGCTTGCGAAGCTATGCAGAGCGGCGATAAAGGAAGATCTCAAGGAGAGAAGGGCGGAAGTGTTGGCTGAAGCAGCAGAGGCAGGGTTGAGCATCCGCAGTGCCCGCCGAAACTTCGCCAACTTCAAGTCCAAGATGACCGCTCTCCGACGTCCTGACGGAACCGTTACCTCTTCCAGAAGGACCATGGAGAAGGTCATCCACGACTTCTACTCCGATCTCTTCGATAGCCATGTCCACCTGCCCCATGCCATCTTTCGCAGGATGGATACGTCGTTCCCTCTGTTCTCCCTTCCGAGATCCGACACGCCATCTCGTCGGTAAAGAAACGTACAGCACCCGGCCCTGACAGGATCAGACCCGAACACCTGAAGAACCTCCCGCCAGCGCTCATCAACACCCTGGCGCGGCTCTTCACACGATACCTGTCGGAGTGCAAGGTTCCATCTCAGTGGAAGACCAGCAAGACCGTATTGCTGTACAAGAAGGGAGACGTGCATGACATTGGCAACTATCGCCCGATCTGCCTGCTGTCCGTAGTCTACAAGCTGTTCACTCGAGTCATCCTGAATAGGATCAGCAGAACGCTGGACGAAGGACAGCCACGCGAACAAGCAGGATTTCGGAGAGGATTCAGCACGTCGACCACATACACACCATTACGAAGCTCATCGAAGTGTCGCGAGAGTATAAGCTGCCGCTGTGCCTTACGTTCATCGACCTGAAGAAGGCATTCGACTCCGTCGAGACTGAAGCGGTCCTCGACGCCCTGCTCACTCAGGGCGTTCCTACTCAGTACATCAGAGTCCTTCGAGAGCTGTACAGTGGATTCACGACCAAGATCTCTCCATTCTACAACGACGTCGTCATCGACGTAAGGAGAGCGGTTCGGCAAGGGGATACCATATCCCCGAAGCTCTTCAGCGCCGCCCTCGAAAACGTCATGCGCGAACTAGAATGGGAAGACATGGGAGTGAAGATCGACGGCCAGCAGCTGCACCATATTCGTTTCGCTGACGACACCGTGCTCATAACAACAAGCATAAGCCAGGCGGAGCGAATGCTGGCCGACTTCGATCGTGTATGTGGGAACGCTGGACTGCAGCTGATTCTTACGAAGACGATGTTCATGAGGAACGGATGGGTTTCTGGTGCCCCATTCTCGCTCAACGAAACGAACCTCTCCGAATGCTCCAGCTACGTGTATATGGGTCGCGAATTCAATACGAGGCCAACGACCTAGCGCCGGAGCTGAGCAGGAGGAAACGAGCGGCTTGGGGAGCTTTCAAGAGCGTCGAAGAAGTCGCGAAGAAGACGAAGAACGTCCGACTCCGTGCCCACCTATTCGACTCTACCGTTCTTCCTGCCTTAACATACGCCTGAGAGACCTGGGCTATACGAAAGCAGGATGAACACGCGATCAGCGTCGCGCAGCGTGGAATCGAGAGGACGATGGTCGGAGTGACACGACTCACGCAAGTGAGGGAAGGCCTCCGGAGTTCCGAGCTTCGCCGACGTTCGAAGATTAGAGACGCTGTCGCGTGGGCCAAGTTGTCGAAAATTAGGTGGGCCGGCCACGTAATGCGCTTCGCAGACACCCGCTGGACGAGAGCCATCACCGACTGGATTCCGCGGGATGTCAAAAGAACACCAGGACGCCCACAAACGAGTTGGTCGGACTTCTTCGTTAAAGCCCTGAACGACCGATATGACGCTCTTCGTGTCCCTCGAGCGAGGAGGATCCATTGGACCACTCTGGCACGCGACAGGGACGAATGAAGACGCTGCTGGCACCCGCTCGAGCAATTCGATGATCAACGGGACGACAGGTGATACGGGTGATACTGAGATAGACTACTGGGAGTCAGTTTTTGCGCATTCTGGATATAACTCGCCTAAAGTCAAGTATATGAAAAACCAAGGTTTGAGCTCAGCAGCTCGAGCTCTATCGTTTGGTATACATATTTCATAGGGAGCCATGAAAATATTCGAAATGGGAAACATGTTTAATTACCCAAGCGAAGGCCGACCAATGGACTTGAGAAACATGAACGATGCGGCCAAGGTCGACCTCTGTCGAAAGTACTTCATCGTCGGTTTGTTTGGTCTACCGTTGGTGTGGCTTAGGAACACATCCTGGTTCTTTGGTTTGAGGCTTTCTTCGACCGCATCACCGGCCACCAATAACAATCGGAACTATGTCACGCTGAGTGCCAAGGAGCGATCTTCTGGTTAAAAGTAATATGTGTTTGGGAGACCATCTTCCAGTCGTACCGTTCGAGAAGTGTCGCATGGGCAGACTATTTGACATTCATTTTCTCAGTCGGAAGGGTATAGACTGGCTGCGATCTCACCCCAAATTGCCACAGCATCATTCATCCTTCTCAAAGTCCTTTTCTGTGATTCACTTGTAGGAGACCTTATTTCTCAGCTTAACGGCGAGGTGTTTCCTCACTCAATTGTTGTTTTTTCTTGTCCGGGTTTTTCTCAAAGTCCTTTTCTGTGATTCACTTGTAGGAGACCTTATTTCTCAGCTTAACGGCGAGGTGTTTCCTCACTCAATTGTTGTTTTTTCTTGTCCGGGTTTGTAACATAAAACATCATATAAATATTAACATAATGCCTTTAAATAACATGTCGTGTTTGAGATTACGTTTATTTCTGTATTTGCTTTACGAGGGTCATCAGAAGCCGTAGAATATCTACAATTTCAACCAAAGTATTCTTTATTGATAAATTTTGTGGCTAGAAGCCGTAGAATGTTTACAATTTCAACCAAAGTATTCGCTATTGATAAATTTTGTGGCACTATGTCAGTTGTGCGTTACGGTCGGAATTCTTTAAGATTAGAAGAGTTTGGATTTGAAAATTGAAGACACGATCTTACAGAAGAATTTAGAAAAGGCATTTAGCCTAGGGCTCAATTTGACTTTCATTTCAAATACATCTGTCGTATGCTTCGGACCGAATCGAATAATTTCGAACGAATATTCGAATAAATTCGAATATTCGAATATTCATTATTCGAATATTCGATGAGGCCCAAAATTCGAAAATATTCATTATTCGAATATTCGATGAGGCCCAAAATTCGAAAATATTCATTATTCGAATATTCGACGAGGCCCAAAATTCGAATATATTCATTATTCGAATATTCGACAAGGTCCAAAATTGGAATATATTCATTATTCGAATATTCGACAAGGTCCAAAATTCGAATATATTCATTATTCGAATATTCGGTTTTTCGTGAAACCGAATATATTCGATTATTCGTTTATTCGAAAATTTTTTGGAAGGACACAAGTATACTACAGTACCTTCGGTAAACGTTCGCCAAAACGCGGCCGGCAGCGGATTAATCCGCCGCCGGCAGCGTTTTGGCGAACGTTTACCGACGGTACTGTATCGAGATCCTTTGAACATTGAAAAGATGATGGGGAATATGGCAAAAATATGCAAATAGGAGTTAAAGTACTGAATTTGTTTTTTTTCTACGATCAAAGCACATTAATTGAATATTTATTCTGATCTAGGGTGGCACTCAAACATCTAGTGCATAAACTATCTGCATTTCAATTTGCCTCGTAATTCCTTCTAGCAGCACTGTTTGTCCCTCATTCCTAAGGATTCTCCAGTATGTAAATGCAATCACCTGCTCACAAGGAACACTTCAGTATTACTAAAATTTCTTCTACTTAACCTTTCAGATGGATTTCCTAGTTTAGACAGTACAAGACGGGGTTTGTTGATCGCGAAATTGAATGTTGTAATTATATTGTTAGAGGAGTAAAACGAAACAAATGATGCATCGTATAGCGAAAGAGCAACTGTTCAAAAATGTCAAGAAATTTTTCAAGCGAACTCAAATGGCAGGTGGGCTCAGCAAATGTAGTACTTCCTGATACCGAGAATCCCTGAATTCTAATAACGCTCAGATCCTGTTAATTTAGTCTGTCAATACTGCTGTGCCAAACGAGGTTAGGTGGATCAGTTTTATTGAGCGGCCTAACGTTTCGACCTGTTCGTCGTCTTCAGAGGCCTAAAAGTGGTTCAAGGCTTTAGATTTGTTACTTACCCGACCAAGCGCCTTACCCCCCCCCCTTTTCGACATCGTCCTAGGTGCCAAAACGAAAAACCCAATGCATGAAAAATAAACTCACCCGCTGATCCACCGTTGAAGCGGAGCGACATCGCTACCGCTGCCGTTAGTAGTCGAGTGGTGACTGAGACATACTGTCATTCGCACTGATTATACTGAGTATACCAGTGTCATTCGTAAGGACACTCATGTCACCACCGGTCGATCTATAGCTCACAATGCGAAAGGAATGGCAAGAAGTCACTAGTAATCGGGGGACACTCACTTCGACTATTCATTGCTGGATTCCTTGCGGAAATCCAGAATGCTTCCAACGCTTTCCTAGACGAAATGTCGGTCTCAAACGTCAGAACCGTGCACTTAACATCAAAGTCGGTTTCTCCATGCCCCTCAACCCTGTGCTTGCCTAACGGACTGGATAAAATACCACGCCTTTTACTAGCCAGGTGTTCTTTAATACGAACTGCCAGTACCCTTCCGGTTTCCCCGATGTATATTTGATTGCAAGTCCCACATTCAAGTTGATACACTGCACCAGCTTTGGCGCAATCCCCCAACTTATTGTAGGGACATACAACACAGTTTTCTGATATACACTCCCTATCGTAGGG